>OX439142.1:147650375-148250375 GCA_949318255.1 Pollenia labialis | reverse complement strand
CAAAAACAAAGAACGCAGACCATTGTTGGAGACTGAGTGACTGAAGTTCCAAATTTTCTGGTGGATTCATCGTCGTCCTCCCCCCGAAACAAAAAGTAGCTGATTTAAAAATTGAATTAATTATTGAATATTGCTGTAATTGAAAACGAAAAAAAGGAAGAAATTCGACGAAACAAAAGCTGTGTTTGGAGAGTGTACTTTTAGCAAATAAATAAAATTAAGGCAGGAACAGAAGGAGGTGGTGTTGAAAGAGTAAGTTTTCTGCTATTTGTTTGCTGCGACTGCGGTTATTTGTGTTGTCACATATTAAAAAACACACAACGTTAGTTTAAGTAGAAAAAAACGTATATTATACGCTTTATTTGTTTATTAAATTTTTATTCTTTATTACGCCACAGGTTTTATTTTTTTTCTATTTTATTTATTCATTCTTTATTTGTTTGTTGTTTCGTGTTTGTTTTAGGAAACTTCCAGTCAGCTCGCTCTAATTGGTCAAATGATCTACTACACATACCTACATATGATTGTATTTTTCTATGTACATTTTTCTAATTTTTGTTCATAGTTTTGCCACAGCTATTAATTATAAGAGATGTGATAAATAATTAATTTATAGAAACTGTATTCTTTGAGAAGCAGTGCGTATTTTTTTGTTTTTGTTTTAGTACCCACTCTGATGAAAACCACTTGATTCATTTAATAACAGTTTAGCAAAAAAAAAAAAAATAGTAGGTTTGCAATATTGCTTTGTTTTCAAGTTATGGTCGTTTTAAGTTTTCAAATATATGTTCGATTTCCCACTATATTTATAAAGTTACCTATATGGCCAATTTTTTATTCATTGTTGTTTTTGAGTGTGTTTTTTATTTTATTTAAATATTTGTTGGTTAATTACCGTATTACTTGCTATTCAAAGTTTTAGTTAGCGAAGCCGGTGTTTGTTATACCAAAGAGGAGAAAGCCTTTTGCGTCCGGCTGAAGGCCGGCTATGCAGAGAAGATTTAGTTAGCGAAGCCGGTATTTGTCATAACATAGAGGAGAAAATCCTTGCGCCCGGCCGAAGGCCGGCTATGCATAGAAGCTTTAATTAGCATGAAGTTTTTGTTTGTGACATTGGTGTTTCTTATTTTATAAAATTTGTATTACACTTTTCTTTAAATAAATTATACACTTCGTACACAAAAACTGTAATGTGAGCTTAAGAGTAAATTTTTTTTTAATAAATTCTATAGGTATATCCAGATAGATCTAGTCAAAACCTTCAAAATGAGACCAATGTTACCCATATAGCTTTAGAAATGTAATGGAAAATCGCACATATATGTATATGAAAACTTAAAACGTTCAAAACTCGAAAACTATGCGTTTGCGCCAATTTTCTATCACCTTAGGTACTTTTTTTTTATTTGGGTGTGCGTGCCTAAACTAGATTTGTTCCAAATTTTTTTAGCGTACAAGGCCTGCTCGCTCTATTAAATACTCATATCTTTTATACCCACGTTGCCATTGCGCAGCAGGCCTTCAAAACAAAAATAAAATTATATTGCATTTGTAAAAAACAAAAAAAAAATGTCAAGTCTTCTCTACCTTCTTCTCATAAAAGCGAATATAGAATGTGTATCTTATCTTTTATACGAAAGAGGCGAGGTTTTCTATGAGGCCTTCCTTAACAGTTAGACAAGAATTGTAATTGAATGAAAATTTATTAAAGCAGGTCTTTAAAAAGGCCTGAATTAACGGCTTCTAAATTTTCCGGATTCCAATTGAAATCATGGTAAAAGTTGATACAGCCGCAAGCACCGAGAGAACCGATACTAGTAGGGGAAGATTTTTAACTTCATCATCGGAGTTAGAACATTGAAAAACCGAGAAACATAGGTAAGCTGAAGTGCACTTTACGGGGAGTACGAAAAAAAAAAATAAAAAAAAATATGCCACCCGATTCAGAATAAAAAAAGAAAAACCCATAATTAAAATTTGAGCGGGCTGAGGCCCGTGGGGCCCCTGGACCCAAAAACTGCCCCGCCCACTTAGTGATATGTGTGGGTACACAAATTAAAGGTAATCTGCTCACGATTTCAAATATGTATTTTGTTTTTGTGTTCGCAAATTATTTTCCTCTCTAGGTTAATTTAAGTATATTTTAGGTGCAGAGAAGCTTTAGTTAGCGAAGCCGGTTTTTGTCATACCATAGAGGAGAAAAATCTTGCGCCCGGCCGAAGGCCGGCTATGCAGAGAAGCTTAAGTTAGCGAAGCCGTTCTTTGTTTTACCATAGAGGAGAAAATCCTTGCGACCGGCCAAAGGCCGGCTACGCAGTAAAGAATTCTTTAGCACTTCGGAAATAGGCTGTTACAAAAAAAATTAAATTTTTTTTTTTAAATCGAACATAAAACATTAAAAACTACAAAATTAAACGAAATATTTACAATCGTGAGCAAACTACATTTAATTTGAGTACCTACACATAGATGTGAGTGGATGGGGCACTTTTTTTTACCTATGGGCCCAAAAAGTCCCGCTCGCCCTAAATTTAATTATTTTCGTTTTTCTTGTACAATTACCTTTAATTTGAGTACCCACATATCCCACTAAGTGGGCGGGCGGTTTTTTAATTTTAGTTTTTTTTTTTTAATTTCAGAGGGGGTTCAAATTTTATTTTATTTTCTTTCGTATGCCCCGTAAACTGCACTTTTGCTCATAGGTATTACATAAATGATTATACATACATACATATCGCACCGCTATTCTAAAAGGTGTCTACAAAAAAATATTTTTAATATGTATTAATATGTGTCCATATCTACCCAAAATTACCCTCTACTGAAAATTTGTAATCTTTGTTTTTTTGGAAATTTTTAAAGTTCGTTTAGAACATTCAGCCATGTTCTAGCGATTGAATTCAAGCAAAATTAAGATCGAACAAATTTTTAAAAGGCCTTTGATAATTTTTGATGCTTACTTTTAGGCCCGTTTTCACAACTTATCGATACTTTTAGCTTTAACCGGCGTTGTAAAATGTGTTTCATTATTAAAATTTTACTTTAACACCTAAAGTGAGCGATAAAGTAAATTAAGATTCATCCTTCCTGCTGTGTTAAAGTAAAGTTGTAATAATGGAACACTTTTTATAGGGCTGATAAAATAATACATTTAGCTATCGGTAAGTTGTAATAACGGGCCTTAAAATCAGAAAAACCTGTTTTAATTTTTTAAAAAAATTATTATAAATACAGATTTTCATTTCACTCGAATTGCATTCCCAGAACATGGCAGGTTATCCTTTTGTTAGCTAAGTATAGTTTTGACGTTCGCCGTTTACGTCGAAAAATATTTTAAACTAAATTATCTAGCAACAAAAATCAAGATAGGTATTATGGCAATACCTATGTATATACAAATATTTTAATCAGACCAGGGGCCTAATTCTGGCACACGTGATCGAGTACTTTCTCGATTCGAAAGCAATATTATTTCAGTCGATACGGAACGAATCGAAATTATTTTTTCAGTATTGTGAAACTCAAATGAATGCTCCACAACACAGAAAAAATAATTCCGATTCGTTCAGTATTGACTGAATTAATTAGATATTAAATTGCTTTTGAATCGAGAAAATACTCGATCATGAGTGCCAGAATTAGGCCCCAGAACAAAACAAATAAATTGATAATGTTTAAAGTTTAAGATTCAAAATTTTGTAAAAACAATATAATCTTCGACTTGCTTTTTTTTAAATATGACAAACTATTTAATTTTAATGTATCATGACCTAGAATTCTTTATTTTGAAATAGAACAAACTAATTTTTTTTTTATTATCATACATATATTTTTTACCTTATTAATATTAATCAATGACCTTAGAAAACTAAATCGGTCTTATTCATTATGCAAAAACTTTGTCTAATCTAACTATTTCATTATACAAAAATCTTATTTATATGTACATAGTACATACACTCCGAAAAATTGGCCGATTATAAGCAAACATTTTTGCTATTCCCCTTTGAAAATTCGAATAGCTTCTCGTAATCTTTAGTAATTTGAGATTATTTTACATCAAAGTTTGTTATACTCTATGAAAATAAACACATTTAAGTATAATTAAGTTAATAAATTTTTATCATACGATCGTAAAATGATTAAAAGTCAATGTGTTGTAATTTTTTTTTTATTATGCGTCCTAAAACAAACACAAAACCCGCATCTGTTAGTTATTGTGTAAAAATTAATTAATTAAAAATAAAAATGTAATATACATTTTTTTTTATTTTTATTAAGAGAAAATGGCGTAGTAACAGAAAATAAGAAAAACTAAAATTCTTTATTTTAAACTGAGTATTTGTGTGTTTAGTGACATAGTTTATCTTGTTTCTATACGTTTTTCTTTATTATTGTTTTTCTTCTACTTCTTTTCATCCTTTAATCAATTGCTTTGATGGATTATTAAACAACAACATTAACATCTAACACTATGCAAATCACACACTTGGTGATCACTCATTCCAACAGTTTAGATCCTACTTCAAGTAGCCGGAGCAGGTGTAAACTGTGTGTTGGTGGTGGTGGTGGTGTTGAGAGTTAAGAACAATGGTAAGCACCAATCTTGTGGTGCCAGTAGTATTGTGGGGGCCAACCGCCCCCACACACTGTGTTTCAAGTGTTTTCCTATCCGATGATCAGACAACTTTAGCAACAGGTTGCTATGATGGTCAAATTTGCCTGTGGCATGTGGAACCCACTACTTTAAAAATGTCACCCCGCTGCTTACTGGTGGGTCATACAGCACCAGTTTTATGTCTCGTAAAAGCCTCTATATTGGTCGATAATAATTTCCTCGTTAGTTCTTCGGAAAACGGTGAAATGTGCACATGGGACTTGACAGATGGCAAGTGTACAGAGTCTGTAAAATTGCCTCAAGTTCATACACAAATTCAAAGCTATCAAACAGCAAATAGTAATGATGTCAGACTATTTTGTATTGGTTACTACCCGGAAATTATAGTAATGGATCCCTTTAGTCTGGAGGTTTTATACACGTTGAGTTCTAAAGTAAAACCTGATTGGATATCAGCTTTGCATGTTTTAAGACCTATGCGTCGCAAAGATGATGTTGTATTGGCCATAACAACTACGGGAACAGTAAAAGTTTGGACCTTAGTTGGCAATGAAAACAAACATGCCGAACCCATCTATGAGAACGAATCTAAGGAGATACGTTGTCTCAATGCAATAACAATGAATTGTTGCGCCCAAAATCAACGAACCGTATTAATTGTGTGCACAAAATATTGGCAAATTTATGATGCCGGTGACTTTACTGTCCTGTGTTCGGTTATAGCACCTACTCGTGAACGTTGGCAGGGTGGTAATTTTATAAGTTCGGATCGAGTTATGCTTTGGACTGATGACGGCAAGGGTTATCTTTACAAACTACCTGCCAACTGTATACCCGACAATAAAGAATTTCATTCAAAGAGTGTAGTACGTGATTCTCCCTATCTGTATTATGTGTTGCAACATCCTGGTGATAAGGTTTTATCTTGTCCTCCGGCTATGAAACTTTTGCGCAGTGATGTAGAGGGAAAACCAGCCACTAATTATCTCTTAAGAGGAGATTCTGAAGGTTTTATTTCGGTGTGGACTGTTCCGGATGTTCCTTTGGACAACATAAGTATATTGCAAGCAAAACAAATGCCTCCGCGAGTGTTGAAACCTTGCGTTTGTACCTCCCTTGTGGAGGCGTGGTCTATAATGGATCCTCCTCCCGTAGGCATTTTGGATCAGTTGGTCCGCATAACTGATCACCCCGTAAAATTGACTTCCAGCATTTACTTACCTCAACAAAGTCGTTTAGTTATTGGTCGGGAGGATGGTTCTATTGTTATTGTGCCTGCAACGCAAACTGTCATGATGCAGCTGCTTGTAGGTATTAAACAAAATTTTAACGATTGGCCTTCTCATCAGATCCTGTATGGTCACAGAGGTCGAGTGAATTGTCTACTGTGTCCATCTTTGGTACATCCACGTTATGAGAAATCCCATTTGCTGTCCGGCGGTGTGGATTTTGCTGTGTGCCTGTGGGATTTGTACAGCGGTAGTTTGTTACATCGCTTTTGCGTACATGCTGGAGAAATAACCCAACTATTGGTGCCACCTGAAACTTGTAGTTCTCGTATTTTAAAGTGCATTTGTTCGGTAGCTTCGGATCACTCGGTTACCTTGCTTAGTTTGCAGGAACGTAAATGTGTCACCTTGGCCAGTCGACATCTCTTTCCTGTGGTAACAATTAAATGGCGCCCTTTAGATGACTTTCTAATAGTTGGGTGCTCAGACGGTTCGGTTTATGTATGGCAAATGGAAACTGGTCATTTAGATCGCGTTTTACACGGCATGCTGGCCGAAGAAGTATTATTGGTTTGTGATGAACAAGTTGTCGATGACACATCGTGCAATACGTCCTCTTCAAATGCTGAAATGGGCATGGCTAATCCAGCGGTTCACTTTTTCCGTGGTCTCAAATCACGCAATATGAATGCCATGCGTCATGCCACACAACGAGGCATCACACAATGGCAACAATTACATGGTCACAATCAAGGGAACTTTGATTTCCTTATGAAACACCGCAGCAATCCCTTGATAATCCAGGGATTGCGTACCAACCCCAAGGATGCTGAAAGTCATATACTTTTCTTTGACATAGAGGGACTGATATTTGAGCTACACAGTGAAGAGTATGCACAAATGACTCCAAGTGAGTTAGAAGCTTTGGGAGTAGTTTTAAACAACCAAAAAGATAAAACCCTGCACGTGGAAGCCTCCAAAAAAATCAGCGACTTCTTTGGCAAGGTGAAAAACAAAGCTGGTGACATGGAAAAGATATTAAAAGACAAAGATAAGCATGGCTTTGTGCAGAAATTCAAAGAAAAGACAGAAATTGTGGAGAAAAGGGTGCAGGCCAAGGTTCAAGAAAGCCTTCAAAAAGTGGTAGTAGAACCAGAGCAAGATAACGAGAATACCGATTTGAAAAGTAAAATTGCTTCCAAAATGGAAGTCACCAAAGTCATGGAGGTCGCTCAGTTACTATTGTCTTTGCTACATTCTTGGGGCTTGGATCCACACCTAGATAAGGTGTGTGAATCGCAACTGGGTCTTTTAAGACCTATGGTGCCCGTTTCATTTGGTATACTTTCTAAAGGAGGCTACATGTCTCTATTACTTCCTACTTGGCAGAATAACTTTGAAATACCTGAAGGTATGAAAGTGGTCGCCCCTAGCAGCTCGAAAAAACGTGACATTCCAAATGAATTATTAAGGCAAGAAGAACTTACTGCTGTGTTTACTTCACGCTTGCACTGGGAATTGAGCACCACCCTAACATCCAATCATATATTGGCCTTGGTAGCCATGTCAAATACTTTATTGTCCATGAACTCGGCTTCATTTTTGCCCGACAGCGAACGAAGCAAAAAATTAATGCGCTTGGCCCAACGCAGCGATTCCACACTTACAAACGAAGAAGAGCGTGAAGAACTTTTGGGTCATCATATAGCGCAAATAAAACAAGGCTGGAGTCTTTTGTCCACCCACCACTGTTTTCTGTTGCCCGATAAAATTGAAACATTAGAACCAAAGAAATTTAAACGGCCTCAGGTGGAAATGATGGCAAAGCGCTGGCAGCATCATTGCATAGAAATACGTGAAGCTGCTCAACAAATACTTCTCGGTGAATTGAGACGTATGGGAAAGCGGGGTCGTAAGCAATTGGTAGAGAGCTGGGCTCAATATCTACCAATGTACACGCACACTGAACCAATCGCTCAACAACATGTGCAAAACACAAATGGCGCAAATGGCCACAATAACTTAAGTGGAATAGCTGCTGGCTCTCTAAATGATGTTAACAATGGCGGGGAGGATTATGAGGAAGAGGAAGAAGAAATCATACGAAAGCCGTCCAGTTTATCTGAACTGAAACGCAAGCAAACTACAGCCGTTATTTTGTTGGGAGTTATCGGAGCAGAATTTGGTCAAGATATAAATCAAGATTCGCCAAGTCGAACAGTTGCCGGTGGTGTAACAGATCGTCGCAAATCCTCTGTAGTAGAAGGTTTTGGTATAGCAAACAATTTGGCACGTCTAACATCAATGGCTTTGGCTCATCTTCTTTATGCCCCACCATCACCAAAGTTGCCTCAATATACCCCTCTTCGTAGAGCTGCTATAGATTTATTGGGACGTGGTTTCACCGTTTGGGAACCCTATTTGGATGTCAGCAAAGTGCTGCTAGGCTTGTTGGAATTGGCCTGTGAGGGCAAATCCGTACCCAATTTGAACTACAAACTACCTTTGACACCTCAGGCTGATGCTTGTCGCACAGCTAGACATGCTCTGCGTTTAATAGCCACTGCACGACCAGCAGCCTTTATAACAACAATGGCCCGTGAGGTGGCACGCTACAACAGTATGCAACAAAATCCCCAATCCATTAATGTGCCCCTTACACAATCTGTGCTCTACAAAGCCAAAAGTGAAATTCTGCAATGTGTAGAGATGTTAATAGACAAAATGCAGGCCGAAATTGCCAGTTTATTAGTAGAAGTAATGGACATCACTTTACATTGTGTAGATAATGCTGAACTGAAAGCAAAGCCGCTCTCCGATGTATGTCCTTCAATATGTCGTTTTAATCAAATATCACATTGTTCTCCAACAAGACGTATAGCAGTGGGAGCCAGCAATGGCCATTTGGCAATATACGAGTTAAGGCAAAACAAATGCCAAATGATACCAGCCCATACACATCCTATAACATCGTTGGCCTTCTCACCCGATGGCAAATACTTGGTGTCGTATTCTTGCAACGAAAATCGCTTGTCCTTCTGGCAAACCAGCACTGGTATGTTCGGGCTCGGCCAATCGCAAACAAGATGTACCAAAGGTTATTCAACTGCGCCCATACCAGATGTATCACGATTAAATCCCATGCGTTTAGCTAAACTCGTGTGGATAAATAATCGGACGGTTACGCTAATGCTGGCCGATGGTTCGGAAACGCGTTTCAATGTCTAGATCAATTATTATTATTGAAATGATCACAGATGATCATATTTATGTATGTTAGTTTACCCTAAGGTATTAAAGACGTTTCTTAAAAAATAATTCAAGTAGTATGTAAAAGGAGGAAAAAGAGAGAGAGAGAGAGAGAGAGTTTAGCTTAAAATATGAATCGACGTTAATGCTATTAAGAAATAATAAAATTAAACAAAAATACATGTTATATTACAGTTTATTTTCATTTAATCTTGCACAAGCAATTTTAGAATGTGTTATTATTTTGATATTGTTTTTTTTCCATTTACAATTTTTGAAAACAAAAATAAAATGGTTAATATTAATAATTTTTATGTAACTATTAAATGTTGAAACAAGTAAATGCATCTGGAATTCTTTTAGAGTAAAATTAAGTCGTCGAATTCAATTAAAATGTTTATTTCAGAGACACGCTGTTTGTTTCATATTTGTTTTTTTATTTTAAAAATGCCGATCATATAAAATATATTTGGCAATCATTAGCATAATAAATAAATAACTAAATTAAACAAAACTTAACAAGTTTACAAAAAATTATTGATTAAAAAGATTACATGATTCAATACTAAAAAAAAAATTGGCGGTTTTAAGAATATTTAAGTTTAGAGAAAATTGTTATTTGTTATAAATTTAAAAATGTTTAAATATTCGTTTTGTTTAATTATTTCATTTAAGCTTGCTAGAAAATCTAGTCTAGTCATTTTAAGCTTTCTAGACTTGTAAATAGGGGGATGCAAACGATACATCGATGTTTAGAAAACGTCGATGCATCGTTCATAAACATCGATGTTTTGATGGACGATATATCGGCGTCAAAACTAAATAACATCGACAGCGTGCATTTAATATTTTCATTAATTTAAATTTTTTTATAATCGGGCATGTTCTAGAAATATAAATGAAGTGAAATTGAAATCGAGTGTGATTATAAGTTCAATTATTTTTAAAATGCCTGTAGTTTTTTCTGGTTGTAAGAGTTGTTCTTGTAAAGCTAATTGGTACTCACAAAATGAATTGAATAGTTCAGGGTCGTTTTAAAAATTTGCTCGATTTCAAATCCTCTTCATTTCAATTTCTAGAACATGCCCGAATATTTTTATAATTTTTTAATTAAAGTGTTTTTTAAAAATATAAAGAAGTGTATTTCAAAGCATATACATATGTAAATATGTATGTGAATACATGCATACTATGCATTCCTCAAGGGGAAACCCCTTTTATATACTAAAGAAATATTAAAACAATTTTGGAGACTGTCTGAACAAGTGTGATGTCCCAACTATAATATGCTTAAGCTGGCTGGCATATTGTACTTGAGAAAACTTTTTGTTAAGTTTTATGAATCTGTCATTTGCTTAAGCAAAGTGCGAAACGTACGGAATCAAATGTTTTTTGATTTTCTTTTATGTTTTTAAATGCAGTTAATGGGCTTTTTGTTAATTTTTGACAGAAGCTTATGCATATTATAGTTTGGTCTAAAGATTTTCATAGCAAAGAAGAATTTGAGCAGTCCGTAAGTTTTATTGTAAAGTAGTTTATAACATCGATGTATCGTGTTTTTACCGATGTTTTTAAACATCAATGCTTATCGTGGAAAAATCTATGTTTTAAAATATCGATGTTTTTCAGACCGATGTTGCCACCCTACCTGTAAATGATTTCAAAAATAGCTAAAAATATGCCGAATTAAAAAGTCAAATTCTTTTTAGAGCTTTGATTCTTAATTCTTTAAACGAAATTTTTCTTGTTGATAAAGGGAACTTGTTTGTTATTAAGGGATCGTGTTGAAATAATAAAACTGGCTTAAAAAAATTAAAAGACCTAAGAAATATTTATCACAAATTATTTTGTTCCAAATGAAAGTTGAAATATATTCTGCAACATTTTAAATTATAATAGTTTGCTTACAAGCTTAATAGGGGTTTTATTTTATTCATAAAATTTCTTTAGCAAATGACAGTTTTCCCACAATTTAAATAAACCTACAAAAACATTTTTTAAATGAATTTTTATTGTTAGAAAATTTAAACATAAACTGTTATAAAACTTATTTGTTATATATAATTAAAAAAAAAAAACTGTTATAAATAATTTGTTTTATTTCTTAACTACTATAAATATTATTCTTTAATAAAAAATTAACAATAACAAAAAAACTGTAAACCTTATTAAAAATAAAATTAGTTTTAAATTATCCTAACTAAAATTTTAAATGCATTGTATAAAAAGTGTGAACTAAATTGCAACTTTTCTACTACTTATTCTATTAATTAAAATGTATGTATGTATTGTGTTTAATATAAAAACATAAACAAAACTAATAATTATACATACTTATTTCCTTTCTTTCCTTCATGTTTTTAACTCACTTTATATAAAAATTGTAAATTATGCTTTTAATATTATTCCATAAATTGGAGTTTTCTTCTTAAATAATATTGATTTGGTTTTATTTCGCCTGAATTTTCCACTCTTTACGTTATATACTAAATAATAATTGTAGTTTTCATATTAGACAAATCAAATTATATCGTTTTAAATAAGAATATTACTATATATGTATTATATTTCTATAAACAACAACAACAACAATCACATTTAAACATTGATATTTTAATTAGGGGCTTTCCATATGCCTGGCAAAGAATGAAAAATTATACAACTAAACACCATTCATATATAAACTATATAAACATACACAATTAAAGTACATAATACAACTAATTACCAACAAATAATACATATTATAATTATATATAAAAAAATAAAAAAAAATAACTGAAATTGTTGCAATTAGGAACTACTATTGTATATGTGCTTTTGTTGAATGTTTCTGCTTCTCCTTAAGTAAAAACAAAAACGGAGAAGAAATCATATTTCGAAATGAAAATAAAGTGAAAGTATTAATTATAAAAAAAATATGAAAATTACATTTAAAATTGTTTTTATTTTAAGGTTATGTTTATGACTTCGCAGTAAGAATTATTTTATTTAATTCAAAAAAGTAACACAAAGTCTTCAAGACCAATTTTACATATTATCTACACTCAAAAAAAATCCACAAAACTGTCGTACATTGTACGAAATCGTTTGTAATTTCGCACCGCGAAATTCTTTCGTACAATGTACAAGAAAACCTTTTGTAATTTACGAATAAAAATTCGCGTGTTTTTTTCGAAATATTTTCGTGAAATTAAAAAAGATATTGTACATACATACATAGAAAAAAAAAATATTTTCATAAATTTATTTAAATATTTAATGCCGTATTCATAACGAAAATTAAGCTTGAAGTTAGCACAAAGTTTATTCATAATACACTTACCAAACTCTGGCTAACGATTTGCTGCTAAACTCTCGCCAACGAGCTGCCAAACGTTTGCCAACTTGAGAAAAACAGCCGATTAATGCCAAACTAGAAGAATGACACTTAGGAATTATCTGAATACATTTAAAGCTGAATTTAATTTTTAGCGAAATCATCAAAAAAAAAAAAAAAAAAAGAATGCATTCATCGAAGGTTTGCCAATTGCCCACTGTTGAGATAAGTATAGCAAGATTCACTAAGGATATTTGGGGTAATTGCAGCACCCCTTGTATCGGTTGCATGTTGTATTAAAACTCAATATTGTATAATGTATTTTAATACAACATAAAACCGATTGAAAGGGCCTTGAGAATATCCCAATTGTTTTATTTAAAATAACAAGTTAGAGTGCTGTATTCGGCTGTGCCGAATCTTTGATACCCTCCATTTACAGTTAAAATAGTTCAGGAGTGGGCTTTATATGGAACCTACGGTGATTAATGAACCGATCTACACGAAACTTACAAGTTTGATTTATAGTCTTATAAATCTGCGACAGGTCGAATTTTATTACAACAGCATTATTTGCTACGGCTTTACGCGTCCTAAATGGGTTTCCGTATTATGGCTTATGTATATGAGGGCCTATATGATAAATTATCAGGGGTGTCATGGAAATCGAAAACGTTCTTTTTATTAACTTTTAATCTAATTTTTACAATTTTTGGTAAAGAATTCTGTTTAATAGAGCGTTATTTGTATAAAAATTGCCATGAAATTTTTTTATTACAGAAATCTTATTGAAAAACTACTCTTAAAATTCTTTAGCTTTACGTTTTCGATTTCCATGACACCCCTGTATAAACCGATCATCACGAAATTAGATAGACAGTTTTTATAATAGCATTATCGTTATGGTTTTAAGCGTACAAAAGTGATTTTTGTGAGTGGGCTTTTTATTCCGATTTTGCTGGATTTCAATGTCAAACTGCTTACGATAACTACATAGAAACAATTTGAAATTTGAAACTAATATTGCTCTTTTCTTTTGAGTTTTTCGATAGTGAACATGTTTTTAACCGACTGACATGTCTACATAGACTTAATATTACTCAAGGACCTAGAATAAATCGTTGGTCTCATGTAGAAAGGCCCTAACTCGAATTTTTTCGAAATTTAGTTTTACAAGCAATTGAAGAAGCCATTTAACATTACATACAGTTTCTAATCAGGGTTTAAAAAGCTGCAGTCAAAATCAAAAATTTTTTTTTCTTCCACTTTCTGATTTTTCATTGGACGAAAATAAACCATTGCCTTTACTTCTGATTCATTAAATGAAAACAGTCGTAGTGAAAGCAAAAGCAAAACACGAAAAGTTGAAAACAACAAAGAACATCGGCACTCGACATGTTCGGAAGTGTTTCGTTTGACAGACTGAAACTTTTAATAAATACCGAAGTTAACGAAGATGGGACGTTGTGTTTTTTTCCGCAATTTTTTTTTTTTTAAACATGTGTACATAAATACATACGTTTTATTTAATTTCAAAAAATTATTATTTAAAAAAAAAAATTCGGAAAAAACACAACGTCCCATCTTCGGTAACTACGGGATTTTTTAAAAGTTTCAGTCTGTCAAACCAAACACTTTCGAACATGTCGACTGCCGATGTTCTTTGTTGTGTACAACTTTTTGTTTTTTGCTTTTGCCTTCACTACGACTGTTTTCATTTAATGAATCAGAAGTAAAGGCAACAGTTTTTTTTTGTCCAATGACAAATGAAGATGTCAAAGTTGCAGCACAATCTTATGACTTTTACTATCTCAACTGCAGCTTTTTAAACGCTGTTTCTAATATGCTTTTGCCTTCTCCAGTAAATTTGCAATTATGTGAGTTAGGGGCTTTCTACATGAGACCAACGATATACACTTTATGGGCTGTTAGATAAATCTAAAAAAAGTCACACGGAATGATAAAGGCACAACTAGTTTTGGAGGGTATTAAAATGAACACACGCTATAAAAAAATTAAAAATTATGAAATCAACTTTAGTTTTGTCTCGATGGAACAAACTTCTTGTGCACAATCTACAAAAAAAAAATTATACATTTTATAATACCTTAACATTTTATTTATTTAATAAAAACTCAATTTAATTAATTAGCTCATTTCATACAGCTTCATTGAAAATGCTCGACGACGAGGATAGCCCAAGAATCAGTGATCAGGATGAGTTCATGGAAATAGCTGAAGTCCCATCTACTAGTAAAGCCTATAATAAGGAAACTTCTCCCCCTATGTCCGAGGAGGAAGTCGAAGAAGAACCACCATCTTTTAGCTTAGCAACGTTGGGTCTACAACGTGTTGGTACTGCACCTCCACCGAAGCCCCAACCCCAGCAACCCATACAAATGCTTAACGCCCGCGGCATGCCGGCTAGAATACGCAAACGCAATCGATTCTTTTTCGATGATGATATTATCAATGATGACAAACCATTAAGAATGAGTCTTTCTCCAAGAAAAGCCGGAGGCCTTAAGAATATTTCACCCACTAAAACACCAACCAAGGTGCTAAAAAAACGTAAGGGTGTGGTTTCCAGATACATGCGATCCGAAGATGGTAAACTGGCAATGCAACAGAGATACACCACGCCTACTAAAACATCTGCTGGTGGTTCAGCAAATACTACACCCAAGTCATCGGGCGTAAAAAGTAACAACAATACCCCTGGTTCACTTAATAATTCGACTGCTGTTATACCAGCAGATAAGAGAATTGGTCAACGTATTGGGTTACGTTTGCGTAATTTACTAAAGTTGCCCAAGGCCCACAAATGGGTAATATTTGAGTGGTTTTATTCGTTTATAGATAAACCTTTGTTTGAGGGTGAAAATGATTTTCAAACTTGCGTTGCGGAATCATTTCCCCATTTGCGCACTCGACAAATGACCAGGGCTGAATGGCAAAAAATACGTTCTCTAATGGGCAAACCAAGACGATGTTCGCAGGCCTTTTTCGACGAGGAAAGACGTGAGTTAGAGCGAAAGCGCCAAAAAATGCGTTACATGCAAACACGCTGTCGCTCAGGAGACATAAAAGATTTAAATTTTGTTAGAGATTTACCGGAAAAAATACCTTTGCCTTTACCTTTAGGCACAAAGGTAACGGCACGCCTACGTGTACCACAAGATGGTATATTCAGTGGCACAGTTGATGCTTTCGATTCAGTAAACTCTTCCTATAGAGTTACATTTGATCGCAGCGGTTTGGGTACCCATTCAATACCCGATTATGAAATTGTTTCCGAGAATTTTAATGAAATGTTGCCATTGCAAAGCATCACAAAAGATTTTCGGCCTAGCCTTTCATCTGTTTATAATGGTGGCAATGGCAATAGCAACACCAACATCATGTCTCCTTTAAGGGCAGCTCGTATGCGCCATAATTATAATATGAACTTGAATAAAAGTGATCCTTTGTTAGGCCAAGAATTCATAGATAGTCCCTTCAAGAATCCTGTACTAAAAGAGGAGAATATAAATGGTTACCCACCAAAACTGTTGGAAACTTTGGTGCGTTTAAAACGAGCTTTGACCAGTAAGAAATCAAAACTACAACGTCTCAATGACATGAACAATGAAGCCGAACTCAAGGCCTCTCAACAGCTATTAGCTGCTCACAATAATTCAAATTCCTCAGCTTCTTCGGATGATAGTCAAAACGCTGTTCTAGCACCTAGCTCTTCTGCAGCAGAAACAAATTCACTCCAATTAAATGAGGAATTTCAAAGACGTTATGCGTCCATTGTAATATCTATGGAGAAGATGAATCGTGATATACAGGACTATTTAAACGAAGTTCAATCCCTTGCCAGCGAACTAACGCCTGACCCCCAGGTACGTGCCATGCTAACCCCCTCCTATTTGCGTGAAAAATGCCGTGAATCAGCCGATGATGCAGTCCAACGTAACAATCAAGGCTTGTTAAAGAAAAAAAATATATTGGGCCTGATTAAAAAGCTCGCTACCGTTTTGATTGTCGCCTCCCATCTAAGCAGTGAAAATTCGGCACAAGTCAATAAAGTGTTGGAGGGTTGCATTGAAGAAGTACGTTCCAGTTTGAACGCCGTCAACATTGAGACCTTTCAGAAAAATGTGCAAATACATTTGCATCACATACGTTGCGGCATAGGACAGAGTATGATGAATACCAGTGGTACGGCACATGCCTCGTCACATATTAGTGGTGGAACAGCTGGAGCTATGGACCGTTAAAGGGGCATATAATTGCTATTCAATTTCTTTTATTATTTGTAGTTTTTTTTTATGTTATAATTATTATTTCTTTAAGAACGTTTTAAATAAAAATTAAAATTCGGTAAATAAAATGTTTCAAAGATCTCCCCTCTTGTTTTCACACTCATTTTCTAAACATGTATGTATTAGACAGACAAAATTCTTACATGAATACAGCATACCAATTGATTTTTTCGATTTATTTCTTTTTATTGCATTTAATTCCTTTAGAAAAAATTTAAAAATCGTTTGTGTTATATAAAACAACAAATTTAATCACTATCATCGTCTGTATCCTCATCTGAGGACTGTTGTAACCATTCAATAAGTTTACACAGACTTTTTCGCAAACTGGCATGTTCCTCTTTATCTAACTCTTCATACCAGGCTAAAACAGCATCTTCCGTTACAAAATCTTTATCATATAAATAATGAACAATTTGGGAAATTTTTTCACGAAAAAATTCATTTTCTTCAACAATATCCTTTAAATAAACAAATAAAATTATTTAAAAAAAAAATAAAATATAATATTTAAGCTTGCATGCATTCACCTCTAAAGCTTTTAAACAGTCCAACATGGCATCTTCGCTTTTTATATAATTCGTCATCACGGGACCCAATTGTTTCAAAACTGCATTGATTGCCACCAAAACATTATTATTAAAAGGTTCTTTAATGGTGGGTAAACTGAAAATGGCTTTGACCACATTAAAGTTAACTTCTTTGAGAGACATATTATAAGCATAGCGGGAAGAATTAATTTCGAGTATAAGAAAATCTGGATTAGATTTCTCTTGAAATCCTCTAGCCAGAGAATCGATAACTTCCGATAGGAAAACTAGAAAATTTTGCAAGAATATAAATAATTAAAATGAATTTATATAATTTTTTAAATAATTCACTGTTTGTGTCATCGGGCAGGGGAGAACAATGTTGTGATTCTTCCTCATCACTGCTGGAATAGTAATCACTTTCTTCTTGTTTTAATGGCAACTTCATCATTTTTGGTGCTGCTGTCTTAACGGTCAATATATAATCTCCATCGTTCTCGGATATTGTTCTATTCTCAGCATTGTCGTTGATAATAAAAGCTTTATCGCCAAATTTTGTTAAAGAGGAATCTAAAACGAAAGCGATTATTAATTTATATATGTATAAAAGACATGTCAGAAATTATGGAGCAATATTAGTTGCCTATATGTAGCTATAAATAAATACTGTTAAAAGAAAAAATTGCCAATAATAAAGAAAACTTAAATATTCAAATAGAAACAAAACGTAAAATTTGCCTAAACACATTTCAATTCCATACAACAATCCACATTTCGTTCAAAAAAATATTCTACTAACCTTCATTTTCACTTTTAACTAAAGATTTTGTTAAAGTTGTATTTGCCGGCAGCACACATGACGCTCCCACAACACAACCCTCTTGTAGTTTCGTGTTCGTCTTTACTACTGTATTCTGGCCAACAACACAGAATTCAAGAATACAATTATCCTCTACGATAACATTATCCAACAAAAATGAATGAAAAACACGACAATTTTGTCCCACTTTTACATTTTGACCCAATACAGAACAAGTCAGTGTAGAACCCGCACCGACTACACTATTTTTGTGCACCACTACATTTTCGCCCAGTGTTACTTTGGCCAAACTGGCCGTGAGACTTTTGTAGATATTATTCTTTAGAAAGATATATTGTTGTTGTAATTCTACAACGCCCATATCGGGTACCAAAGGATAGGACCAACGATTTATTATGTCGTTGCTTACAACTTGGTAGGTCAGCCAATTGTTTACTTTGCGGGCATATTGTTCGCGAGGCAAAAGAGAAGCATAGATGCGACTATCTAAGATTTCCTCATTTATTAATATGCCACGTACAAAATCGTCCCGAGTTTCAAAATCAAAATTATCTGAAAATAAGGACAACATGGAAGGTGAACCAATAGCTATTTGAGGATCCAGTAAATTGTGCAGTAAAGAAATCTGAGAATTATAAATGAACACTTCGAGGGGAACATCAAATTGACTTTCTTTTTCATTAACACTTAAACGTTGGTGATAATGCAAGCGATTGTTTTGCACATCCATGGCGATCATGATTTCGTTGCCAGTTCTTAAGTGATTTTCAGCTTCCTTAAAAATTAGTGTGGCTGCGGCTCCCTTATCATATTTTACAGTTTTCCTACAAAATATTTTGCAAAAATTATTTGTTGTATCTAAAATTATATTCCAACTAACTTGTGTTGGTCAAATATGGGTCTCAAATCGGCATTCGTTACCGTGTCAGCTCCCAGTAAAACAAAATTACCACGTATCAAAGCCTTGGCATCCAACTCACGCATTGCATCACCAAAACACCTACAACCTTCTCCACCAATTACATGAACTTTCATGTTAACTGACCACGAACACAATGATACAATTCCATTTCTAAAAAACAACACAAAAATAATAAACAAAGATGTCCCATATATTTGGACATATTTTAATAACTTACTCGATATGTTCCCTTACATTTTGTAAATACAGACTGGTAAATACAAATACCTCCTCAATGCCACTTCGGTTTAAAGCCTCCAGCGCATAATCCAGCATAGCAACATTAACCAAAGGCAGAAGGGCCTACAATCACACAAAAAGCATTTGCGAACCGTCATGAGAAAAATTTTTCAATTACTTACTGTTGAATTTGAATCGGACAAGGGGCGAAAGTTTTCTACATTGTTGTCGGCAATTAGAATTGCTTGTATTATTTCTTTTTTATTAAAATTATCCATTTTTTAAAAATTAAGTCCGCCCGTGGCCAATTCCCTCATGCATACGTCAAATTAATACTCTTTATTAGAGTTGATATAAGGGCGATGACAATTTATCGATACTAGTGTTGTTTCTTGTGTAATCGTTGATAGTAATACACATAGAGAAAAATATTTACAGCACAAGAAATTTAGTACTTTTCCACCTTAAAAATACCGCTGTACCCCAGCGTCGTTTTTAGTACTTTTTTATCCTTCGCGCCTTTCAACTTTTAATATGTTAGCCACATTCCCAACTCGGCACTTAACTAAACCAAGGTACATTAACACAAGGTAGACTCATTTGGGAGTGTAGACATGCTACTCTATAAAAATAACCGAGTTGTCAAAATTGTCTTCATATAAAACAAAAACAATTTAACGCACTCATGTACACATTTTGGCTCATGTACACGAAATTTGACAAATGGGTTCTAACAAACATATGGGCCAACGAGTCTACCTTGTGTAGTTGTACTATGCCTAAAACCAAGGCCAATTGAACAGGTCTGCGCAAGAAGCCTTATGATCATTGTTTTTGTTCTTTTGAGCTGTCAAAACTTGTTTACATTTTCAGGGCTGACAGATAAATTTGTGAGGAAATCGTCAATTTCCTGAGAAAAAATAAAAAAATCATCTTTCAAGTTTTGAAAAATCGTCAAAAAATATCGGACAACTTAAAATTTATTTTTTTTCACAATTTTTGTTCGATTTGTATGAAACTCATACCCAGCTAGCGTTTTCAATCTTGTAAGAGCTACTGGGAGTCTCATGAAGAGCGCCTTTGATCGCGATGATCACATTTTTTAATGTAGAAGTTTCCTTACACTAGAAAAAGTGTAACACGAGTGAGATTCTTCCAAAGCACAGTGAAAGACGCTTCAAAGAAGCAAAAAAAAAAAAATAGAAGCAAGTTGTGTGGGAAAGAAATTAAGTTTTTGAAATTGTAGCAAATTATCAAAAAGTAATTTCAATTTTTGGGAATACAAAATTTAAATTTCAAAAGATTTTGTTATTCGTAGCAAATTATAATTGTAGTTAAATAATTTAATTAAAGAATTAAAAAAACACTAAAATAAAATTGCAAAAATTATTTTTATTAATATAATTCTTTCCTTATTTGATCATTATTATTTAAATTAATAATAATTTGTTTAAGTTTGAGTTATTATTTATATTAAAATAAAGATTTTACTTTATAAAAAATTAATATTTTTATATAAAGAAAGACCTCAAGCTTAAACAAATTAATATACATTGTAATAGTAAAGTCGAATCAGAAACAATTTATATTTATAAAAATATTTTTTGGATACTTGCCTTAGTTTTTACCCTGCAACTTCTTCCTTGATTTTTTTCAAATTATGAGTTAACATAAATACGTTTTTCCATGCCTTTCCATCCCTCTGTTATTCTGCCGACGTTATTGCCAACATGCTGAGATAATTATCTTTAGTGTAGACCTAGGGTTATGTGTGTACAACCATGGTACAACAGAAAAACCTGGCTCCAAACTAAACTAATTTATTGTCCAAGTTTGATGTCAATCGGGCCTGCGCTCTTGGGTTTAAAGCTGGTCCATGTCCCGCGTTTTCGCCTCCACGCAGTGCGTGCTTTTCTAACCTTACTTGCGTTTTACTTTTCAAGTTACATGCAACGCTTTTTATGCAGTAGCTATACATGTCGAAATCAGCTGATTTGTTCGAACGCTGCTTGTGACGGTAATAAAAGTAGAAAGTAAACCAACTTTTCGCCTCAAGGCATCTCCGCTTTTGTGCATGTATCTTACTACGTATAACTACACAGATTCTACTTTTTTGACAGCTGCGTGTACAGCGAAAAAGCGAGTAACGCGTGGTGTGGACCTCCAGCTTAAGGCGCACATACACGGCACAAACGTTTTGATATTATATGTAAATAATACCGCAACATATTTTAACGTATGTTGCCTTTTATGATTTAAACAAACAAAAACATCTGGTAGCACTGCCACTATTTTGTTAAAATAACATAACTTACCACGATTTAAGTTTAGTTTGCAGCCAAACTTTAACGGATAAACAACGAGAAAAGCAAAAAAGCGGTAATGAACGAAACTCTAACATTTACCTGCATAATAATTTTGCAAATTTTTTGAGCACTTCTTAAATTTCTATAAAGAGGCACGTATAATTTACATTGGCAGATATCTGTTAAATGAATAGTGCATGGATTTATTGTAAAAATAAAAAAAAACAAATATAATTAACAACGAAAAACCAGAACAACAAAATAAAATATATTCTTAAGTGTGATTTTGAGAGTGTTTTTGGATGAAACGTTTGTTGGTGGCCCACAGAATTTGTGAAGTAAAAAAAAAAAATTTAAAAATATATACCTAAACAACTTATTATTACAACAATAATAAACATACCTATCTACATATGTACATCAAAAGTGTAACAAAATTTCATTGCTTTAAAATAATTTAAGCAAAAAATTGTGTTATTGTGCATTTAATACCTATTAAACAAAAAATAATTTATTATTAAAATAAACATGGTTTTCTGAAAAACTCGCAATAAACAGTTATAACTTGTGAGAGGAATGTAATTATGGGCGAGAGTATCTATGTGAGTTTTGCATATTTACATTTGTATGCACATTTGAGTGTTAAAGAACGAATGAAAAATTTAAAAAAATAGTAACAACAACAATTAGTAAATATCAAAACAAAGTGCTTGTTTCTTAAGTCTTTTATTAGAATTATAGAGCTGTTGTTGCTTCTTTAGTTAAATAAATGTAAACAAATAAACTTGACTTAATGGCCAAGTGTTTCTTTTCGCATCTCCTCTATTTAATATTTTTGTAAGAGTTTTTGTGCGCTGTTTTGTATGTACACTTGTACTTAAATTGTTGTTGTATTATACACTTGCTATAAATTGTTACTGCTGCTGGTTGGTTTATTTGTTTTGAATGGAATTTCATGCGTTTTGCACAAATTTAAAGAAAAGGTAAGTGAGTAGATACAAGTTATGTTGACATTTGAACTTTGTTTATTTTGGGTTTTCTATGAAAATTACATTTACTTTTAATATACATATATATAAATGTATGTAGGTATGTATATAGATATGTATGTATGTAATTGTTAATTTTATTTTAGTTTTTTTATTGTTGCAATTGTGTTTTTCCTTTTTATTTAATAATTGCTGATGTTATAACAATATTTATTTAAGTTGTAACATTGGCAACGTAATAGCTAAAAAAAAAATGATTTTTATTATGTTGTCATAGCAAAAAACAATTTCGGCAATTGCTAAACAACTTAAGAGCAGGTTGCTTAGGTTTTGCGCTGTGATGTGCCCCACCTTGTCGTATTTGCATGCAATGATTGACTTAACTAAATAAAGTACTTTATTTAAAACAAGAATCAATTACATAAAAAGTGTCGTTCCACACACAAGGAAATACGACCAATCTAACGGCGAAAAATCTTATCTTCTAAACTAATTCTCTGATCCACAGAAAAGGTATGAGGGATTTTTAGGCATAGAATAAAGGCTATAAGTTCTATAGAAAATTAAAACCAAATTTATCGATTAAATTATTTAGTCGGATGTATGGCCGAATTATTGAACTTGATGTACGCTATAAGCAAGTTAAAAATAGGGTAGATGTTTTTAACACAGTTGGTGATATATAACTTTATGTAAGAACTCTTTTAACTATTAAATTGTTTAGACGCTTCAGTGTTATTTTTTAAATTATACTTTTTATTGCTATTGTTTGTGAGAGCTTGAAAAAGTACCTTAAATGCAGTATTATTCTAATTTAAGTTTAACATGAAACACAAATTAGCACATTTAATTAACGATACATATACATATTTTATTAAAACAAGTGTAAAAATGAAATTTAAATTTTTTACAACGTGACCCGTTTGATAAATTGCAAGCTCCTAGTCATTTAGGTACTAAATTTTGACAAAAAATCTTGTACGGCCTGAGGAAGACGATCAATGTTTTCATGTGATGTATTTGACGATATCAAACAGATTCATCATGGTTAATTCGCGAGACATTTTTCTGTTGTAGAACTGCTTATAATTTCACAAGCCTTTATTTCTTGACTCTATTTCTTCCTCTGAATACATTCCAATAGGCAAAGAAATAGTTTGTATTTGCCATTATGAATTAAAATTTTGTGAAGGCTGGCAGGCATGTTCTTTTTAATAGCTTTTACAACTCTTAAAATGACGTAACTTATTACACTAGAAACACTTGCCACTACGCCACAATTTATTTAATTCTATACGATGAACGGTCATTTTACTACTATTTTTTATTACTTTTGGTTGAAGAACGCAAATAATATTTAAGTTCGTTTACTTTTCCAGTAAAATCCCTGTAAAATCTAGTAGGTGAGTAATATGAAAATGTTACAAATTTATATGTACGCGAACGCATTTCAGTAAAATCCAGTACAAATTTTTACAAAATTTGGGGTAAACGAACGCAGCGAATATTGCATTTCCAAGCAAAACGACTACTTGATTGGTATTTTAATTTAATAATAAGTTGGTTTGGAAGCAAATTAAGACAAAATCATATAGAAGAACAAACAAGTATGAAAATTTAAAACATATCGCACTGGATCAACAAGAGGGTATTAACTCAAAATATTTATTTTTTCACTTTTTGGAAGAAATTGACACGTAATATTCATATCTACACGCTGCATGAATAACATGCTATTTTGTCTACATTTTGGTAATGAAAAGGTTGGTTTAAAAAACTTGCGAATAGTCGTATACGCAAGTCTTCGCAGCTAATTTTTGAAACAATATTTAGGTAGAAGTACATAACACGCGTTAGTGCGCGCGCGCTCTGTAGACTTCTGTCAAAGAATGTTAAACTAGAGTATTTTCATAGAACAAGCTACATGCAAAATATTTTGAATGTTGGTTAACTTTGAACTTTATAACGCGTTGTGTATTTTTGACAAGTAATCAGCTGACAATGAAAAGAATAATTTAACAAATTTTTGAATCATAAAAGAAAAACTTATTGAAGAGCTTAAAAAACATACAATATTTACATGAAAAGAATAAATTCAATAAAATAATAAAATCTTGATATACTTTCGAATCCGTTTTTAATGCACAAATAAGTAAAGAAATAAAAAGTAGCTGAACGGAATGGCTTTTTTAACGCGCGTTGTGTGACATGCAATTTTTCATGCGCTAAGGTTTTTAAACGCACGACAAACGTCGACGAATAAACGCGTGTTATGAACTTATACCTTTACTTAATAATGTCTATATTAAGGTTCCACAAACATTTTAGTTACACTCGGGTGTACCCCAAATTCCTCATACAAAAACGTACAAGATAAATTTCAATCTTGTTTTGCTTCATTGCCGTAAGCAAATATTTAAAGCGAACGCAAAACAAAATGACCGCAAGAAAATAAACTTTATTCTTTTTTCGCTTCATTGACGCAAGCAAAAAAGTAGTAAAAGAAAAAGCAAAAGCATTAGTAAGTATACGTATGCAGCACAAAAATCTACTTTTAAGAAATAAATTTAGAAAAGTGGCGTATGCTGAATTAAACTATAATATTCACTTTCAATAAAATGCTATTAATATATAACTACATACATAGAAGTTTGTTAATGAACGTTCAAAAAAATTTACATTTTTCTTCAAAACATATGCTAGAAGCGGTGGGAAAAAAACAAAAAAAAAAAATTCTGTTATGAACTTTATTGTTGTTTTTCCCCACTACGACTTTTTGGCATATGCGCCAAATCAATAACGCCTTTATTTTGCAAAATACTTTTTACATAGAAAATATTTCCATACCAATTTCAAAAAAAAAAAAAATTATGGACAATTTCTCAGCGAAAGTCCCAGAACTTTTTGTGGTATAAAGTTTGACATTCGACAATAGTCCGATAAAAATTTCTAAGGTTGAAAATATTTGTGTATTTTTGAATTTTACTACATTCTTTTTATGCTCATGGTAAACTTCATAAACTTAAGACATGCATTCATAAAACAACTGCTTTGTGTAACTTGGAGTCTTGTTCTCGAATTCTTTTATGTCGAAAACAGAAGAGTTGAACACTACTAATTGACGCCTGTTTTTGAAATCATAGTTATACCTCGTTTTAATAAAATTTTTTACATTTTTTTAAAATTCATTGCAACTGAATGAATGATAAAACAGCATTTACCTGCTTTAAATTTTTCTATACAAAATAATGATAATGACTTGTAGTTTATTTCATTCTCTACTCATCTTATTTTTCCCATACTTAAGCAATTATTATAAATCGCACCTGTAGTACCGCCACAGTATGACGAGAGTATGAAAAACAAATTTAGTGACTTTTTCTACAGTTAATCAGTGGTTTTTCCCATAAATTCACAACGATGATGAGTACGTTAGTAAATAGAGAAAAGTCCAGTCATTGTTGTGATGAAGAAACAAACAGATAAACAACTTTTAATGGACTTTTTTTTAGCTTAAATTTTTTTCTTTTTCTTATCTGTTCAAGAAGAAACGCGACAGTAACAGCAAAAAAAAGAAGATTTTCTTGATTGCTGCAAGCGGAAATTGAAAATAGTTTTGTTGTATTTGGTAGAGTCGTAAGAGAAATAATTATTCTTTAAAGTTCTCATTAAGTTTTGATGTTATGTACTTTTATATAAGAAACTTGTGGTGTTTAGATACATTTTAGGCGCTGCGAAATGTGGCCCTAAAAAAGCAAAAGATAATTGACCCCAAAATACGGGCTATTTTTTATTATGCAATGTAACCCAATGAAATGTCAGGAAATGTTCGGGCACATGGCTAACATAACCCAAATTTTTAATATAACTTTCATAGTTTTTTTTTTTTAGTTTACTTTTCTTTTTTTTGGGGTGACATTTTATTAAAAATTGGGTCATATTGCATTATGAGAACTGGCCCATCATTTCCGGTCAATTTTCATTTTCGTTTTGGGTCATATTTTCTGAGGCCACTTTTCGCAGCGCCAAGTTTTAATGGTTTTTGTATCATTAAATAAACAACTCTGAAGTTAATGGCAATGGAGTTTGACAGCTTATGTTAAATAACATTTATTCATGTCAGGGTTGAATTTTCCTCAAAAGAATTAAGACTTAAGAATTTGTCAGTTGCCACGGCAATAATTGCCAAAATTATTGCTCGCTTGGTCTGGGGAAAGGGCCAAATAAACGACACAAGAAGATTGACAAGAAAAACAACAACAGGACGATTGTGTGAATATTAAAGATTTTTAATATTCACATACACATGCACCCTGATTTTTTCATATGTTTGTAACTAATTTAATTGAAAAAGAGACATTTTCTTAAAATTATTGAATTAGGTTAGGTAGAAAGGCTGATGCGAAGTTAACATCACACCCTCACTCAGAAACCAATAAAAATCGGACAAAACAAGCAAGAGCAACCCTTCTACACAGATGACTTCCTACATGCGCCCAGACTCCTGCTACGCAGCCAGGTCATTCCCATTACAAATCCCTTCAGGTTCTCGAGCCCACAGCTCCCCCGACTCGCGCAAGCATCTTCTACCTAGCCATTTTAGCCTGCTTATCTGTAGCCTGGGGCAGTGACACAGAATGTGGATCCTCACATAACCAACAAATATTCGACAAGTCAGGTTCCATCCTCACTGCCATCCTGCCTATCATGCAGTGACCCGTGATAATACCTAACGTACACCAAGCAACAAATCCGAATCAGACTTCCGTACTTCCTAAGCATCGGCCACAGGGCATGCGATACCCGCAGTTCGTGTGGTCTGGTGGCCTGGCCGCTTCCAAACAGTAAGGATCCTCCATTTCCGAGCCCTGTCTCGCTTACTCATCAGCGACCTCAATGTCGGTGATGTTGCAGTGGCCCGGTATCCGGCACAGCCCCATCAAATATTCAGGGGTATGCTAGAAATCGTAAACGTAAAACGCCAGAATTTGGAAGTTGTTTTTAATACACTTTTAATCTAATGTTTATAATTTTTGTTATAAAATTCTGTTTATTAGAAAAATATTTATATAATATTTGTCATAAAAATCTTGTATTGCAGAAATCTTATTAAAAACGACTTTTAAAATTCCTGCGTTTTACGTTTCCGATTTCCAGCACACCCCTGATTACCCTTAGATATCTTCTAGAGCCCTCCATCAGTCATCCACTACCCTGGAGTTCACATAACAGCCCATCAAGACCTTAAACCCCGCCTGGCTGTTCACAAATATAGTGACCTCCGATCTAGTGGAAATGTTGCCCCTTACCAATTCTACGGCTCTCAAGATCCCCAGAACCTCCGCCTGAAATGCACTTCAGTAGCCAGGAAGTCTGCATGACCTTCTGATCCTCAATGCATACCCCCGCACCCCTGCCCTTCATCATCGAGCCATAAGTTAAAATAGCAAATCCCCTATACAATCTGCCCTGACCTGACCAGCTCTCCCGAGACGGAAATATAACCTCTGGCAAACGCACAATGTAACTACTGTAAAATAACAATATAGAAATTTTAAATTTTTTGACATAATTGTATTTTCTGTCATAATTGTATAGGTATATTGTTAAATATTGGCTTAGTATGACAATGTAATTGAAATGTACAGAATTCTAAAGATTATATCAGACAAAATTTTTGGCAGCGCTAGAGTCAAAGAAACTTAGAATTTATTTATTAATTCGGTCATAAATTTAATCCACTTTATTCCTAAAACAATTCAACAAATTTATTTCACTTTGATTAATGATCATGATGTCAGGCATTTAAATATTATCTAACTATTTTCTAAAACTTTTCCATTTTTTATTAGACAGTGGTCTGCTATACAATAACAATTTGTCTTAAATTTATTAACAAATTTAAACGGTTTTAGGGTTAAATGTGAATGTGTTGGTCGGTTGGCTGGTATGAAGAAAGAAAGAAAAAAAATATGTATATTTGTAGTGTGTGATTTTTACAAATACGAGTAACTACCACTTCCAAACTTAAAAATAAAAACAAAACTGCTTTAAACTGAAAAATAAACTCCACATATTAAATCATTTGGCATTTTTACTTTTTGCATTTTTCTTTTTTTCCCCTTTTAGTTTGTATTGCTGCTATTGTATTTGTCTAAAATTATTGGCAACAACAAGCAGCCAGCCAGTCAACTAACAAACAGCTGCTGCTGCTAAGTTTAGTACAAAACCATAAAAAAATGTGTGCTATCCATTGGATTTTAGAGCCAGTTTCTGTTACGAGTACAAGAAGTACTTTTTTCTACAGCCGCCACTACTTCTAGTTTATGGAGATTATAAATTTAGAATGCAGTTTGTAACGAGTTCATACACACTTTGAACACAATATTGATGTGTTGGGCTAATTATCAGATAAAAAAATGCTCTTAGAAGTTTTGTTTTTAGATTTTGTGCCAAAAATGGTGGGGAATTTATAAATAGTTTAGAAAATGATAAACATTTTGTTTATTAATTGCTTAATTTAAGTAAGAAATGAATTAAAAAAAAAAAAATAACTTTCTTAAGAATTAATAAATTTTAAAGGTCCTTGCGTAGGGTATTTCTAGGACTGGCTTTAAGGAATGCTAAAATTTATACAAATGCACGTTTTAGTTTTTTTACTGGTTTTTCTTTCTATGTTTTAGTTTTTATTGGTCTGGTTTATTTTCTTGCTAGGTTCCTTTAATTGCACGTGTGTGCCTGCATAGTTTAACAATCCTAGAGCATAAAGTGTAGTAGTTTTTGTCTCAAAGAAGAAAAAAACAACAATTTTCATGCAATACAATTCTCAGTCAGACAGGCCTGTGCCTGACAATAACATGCCGGTAAGACTCGATATAAAATAGAAATTTGCAAGATAAAATACAACAGCAGCAGCGCATGAAATAAAAATCTGGTTTTTCTTTAAACATTTTATTTACTTTTTTGTTGTTAAAGGCAAAGAGGCTGATTTTGTTAATGTCTAAGACAGGGAGTCTTAAGTTGTATACTTTTCGTAATTAATAACTAAACCGCTTCTTTTTTTTGTTGAAAAGCAAAAAAAAAAAATAGTAAATTTATAATTACCAGTATTCTCTTTATTAAAATACAAGTGGTCTTTACACTATCACACAAGTCTTACAGATTGTGAGGAAAATACAACCCTGTAATGATAAGTTGTTATTGTTTTTTTTAAATTTTCAAAAAATTATAAGATCAGGAAAGCATTATCAGCAAAATAATTAAGACTTGTGTGATAGTATAAAACGGCCTTAAGAAGGCACCGTCGGTCAAGCCGTTATAAGGTTAAGATTCATGTAATAGTTTTTTGTGTCGAATTATATATCATCATCTATATGGGAATAGTTTTGTCTTAAGTGACTTAAGGGTGGAGGTTTTTATAAGCCCTATCTATAATAATAATTTATAGGTGAAATAAGTAGTCCACAAAACCCCCAATATAGTTTTTTTTTCTAAAGTATCTGTTTTTTAGTCAAATATTAATTTCAATTTTAGTTATAACCAGGGAAACCATTTAAGGTACAAACAATATATTTATCCGTTTTAGGGCTTTTTATGAATTTTGGCATCGATTTGTTAGTGCATATTTTACCGTTTTTTAGCATTTTTTTTTTTTTTTTTTTGCAAAATTTAGTTAAAATATCCTTTTTGCTAAATTTTTTTTAGTTTATAGCCCATTTTTTGCCTTTCTTAGGAATATTTTGATACATGTCCATGTTTTAGTTGCCTACAAGAGCTTTCGCAACAAACAAAAAAAATTTTTTTTTTGCGAAATTCTGACTTTTCTGTTTTAAATGTCAATCTGTATACCCAGCATGTAGCTCCGATTTCGCCATCTTCATTTAATTTTTATTTCAAAATTGTAAGGCAAAGCAGGTTGTCATTAAAGATTAATGTTATTTTAAGCTGGGATCACACGATTGCCGCAATGCACCAATTTTCACACATTTTAATACCCCAATCGTGTGACTGCACAACCAAATAACTGATGTACCAATCGAGAACAATAATATGCAAAGTTTCATCCATTTGCGTTGAGTAAAAGACGGTTTAATTAATAAATGCTATTCGTTACTAAAAAGTAATAAAATAATTAAAAAGAAATCATTTTTAAGAAACGCTTTTCTTTACATTAATATATTGATCAGTTGTGAACACAAAATTAATATGAATACTAAAAAAATCGACTAAAACTCAAAATAAGAACATTAAAAACAACATGAACTTTTGAATCAAAATGGAAAAAATCTCACGCATCCCTTAAAGAAAACAGTGGGGCGCCCATACCAACCTGAACTGAAAAACATGACTGCCGTGAGAACATTTTAATATTTCAGACCGAAAGAAATACAACCAATCAGGTTTATAGCTGCGAATTTTCAATAATTGAGCATTTTGTGTCATAACAACGCGCCCCACGCTTTTCTTTAAGGGATGCGTGAGATTTTTTCCATTTTAATATAAAAATTTCATGTTGTTTGAAATGTTCTTATTTTTCGACTTTTAGTCGATTTTTTAGTATTCATATTCATTTTGTGTTCACAATATATTAAGGTAAAGAAATGCGTTTCTTAAAAAAATTTTTTTTTATTTATTTTTAAATTTTTAAATTACTTCAGAACAGTTTAAGAACCCATGATTAGCCACTTTAATGGTCCGCATATTTTTCTTCATTTTAAAATAAGCTCAGCTGCAATAACTTTTGTGGCACATGATAACAAATCGCAGCTGCAGTTGTTTTACTTTTTTCGAATTTTTTTTTTCACTATTATTTCATAGATTTTTTTTATATTTACTATTAAAATAGCTGAATGTTCAACTTTGACTTCATTTTGTATAAAAATGACAAGAAAAATATATTTTTTTGAGAATAAAAGGATTTTCAAAAAAAAAAAAAAAAAAAATCATGGGGTGTTGAAAAAATCTGCGAAATTATATTTCATAACTCTCAAATCATCAATAGCTTCATTGATTGATTGATGGACACGGATAGATGTTAAAAAATATTTGAGTAATGACGGAAAATGACAGCGTCAACTTTAAAAGGTTTTTTTTACAATTGAGAATTTAGCACATTAAAACTAAATCTTAGTAATGAACATTTTTTGACTCCCAAGAAAACCTTTGATAGAAAATAATTTAGTTTTTGTGAAACAAAAATTAAAAAAATCTGTGAAAATTCGACCTTTAAGATAAATGCAAAAATGCAATTGGTTTTTTTTTCATACAGTTACAGATATTTTTTAAAAAAATTATAAAAATGCCGCAAGTTAGTTGGAAAATTCTTCACTTTATTAGTATGATTTTAAAAATAATCGAATATTTATTTATACTTTTCATATCTGTCTTCAGTCCTTTAAGACTTGGTCAATCATTACAAAATTTCTTAGTATAGAAATAGAAATTGATTTTAATTGTTTTTAATTATAAAAAAAAAAAATCTTATTACTCGTAAATTTTTTTTTAACTTCTGTTTAATTATCGTTTTGCCTTTATTTCTATTTATTCATTAAATTGATTACATTTCCGGCATTTTTTATTGTCATTTACTTATTTAAGCAATTTTTCATATTAAGATTTTAATAGTTTTTCACCCCCCAATTTGTCTAATGTGAAAATATAGTTAGTTCATTTTTGTTAAGTCCGTTTAAATGGGTGAACATTTGTTCCATTGTAAACAGCCTTGCAATGCAATCCAGTCTTAAATCTAGACTTGTTTGACGCATGTTACTTTGTGAATACCTCGCTCCTTTGCAAAAAATAAAATGTTTGAGTATGAAATACTGAATTGACCAAAACAAATTTTACTGCAGTTTTTGTCTATAACTATTGGCTTGAGACCAGGACTTTAAAGGAATGATAAATTAAAAATTTTTTAAAACAACCTTTAAACATTATATCAGGATCATTTCCATTTACGGTAATTTGATGATTTATGTTTTAATAATTAAAGATTTTCCCCATTATTCACAAAAAATAAAAAAAGTTGAAACGAATTTTCATACTTCATTCGTTTCATTTTTATGTTTAATTTTTATGAATAAGGCCGTTTATTTTTATACGCTTCACCACAGGTGGAAACATATCAATTTGTCATTTCGTTTGAAATTTCTATAATATTTATCTAAGACCCTATAAAGTCATATATTTTGGGTCCTTATGAGTACCGAAGTTGATTAACGATGTCTGTCTGTCGGTTTAATTGAGTTTTCCGAAAACCCCAGATTAGATGGTTACCAGGTTGTTATACATGTCACAAATACTCCGTTAAAGTTTTCTATTGAAATTCAGCCAGTTCGGAATTTCAGTTTATCAATAGTATGAAATTATAATTTAGCACATTTAACTTTACATGTATATATTGAGCGGAAAGGATGATTTTATGGCCAGTGTTGCTTTAATTTTGCTTGACCTAAATACTACTCTGGGACATTTTTTATTATTATGTTGGATTTTTTTGTACCGGCTAGGGAGCCAAAAGTGGTCCATATTGTATATGTATTTTGTATTTTTATAAGTAACTTATGGAATATCTAATCAGGTGCATATACATATATACTTTTTAATATAAAATTGTTTTGGCCTATGAGGCTTATTATATTACTTTTTTTGTGAATAAATAAATAATAGAAACCTTGTTAAAATCCATTTTATTTTCATTGCGGATTTTCTTTCTCTCTCAATTTTTGATACTCGTTCTATTTATGATGTTGCCATAGTGTTTGAATTATTGGCGATGCTTACAACATAATTGTAAACATAACACATGATAAAAATGTATGCACAAATATATGAATAAAAATGTGAACAAACAATAACAACTATTGCCGTCGCCGTCTTATGTTGTATTATGTTTATTTTTCTCTCCCGCATCGAGAAATCGCACCGCACCGCAAACATGGTGTTTAGACTCTGGAATGGGGGAAGTAGGCGTGGTATCTCCTGTACAAATACATTATAGATTTCTGTGTATCTTGAGAACGTCAAGACCCAAAGTTTCAAAATTAGGCACAAGCGTCTAGGTTATTAATACACAACAACCGAGAAAATGTGCGGGATAGGAGACGTGTCCGTGTCACCTCTCATACAAAGACATCATAGATTTGTGTATATCTCGAGAACGGCAAGAGCCAAAGCTTTGTTACTTGGTACAAGCGTCTTAGTTATCAATACACAACATCACAAAAAATGTGGGTGGGATTGAAGAAGTGATCGTGGCACAAAATAGATTTATTTTTATCAAAAGAACGGCTTTTATAAAACTTTCTGTTCTTATCCTTGTCTTCACCAAGGTGAAGGATATCTATTTCGTGTTTTATTATCGGTCACTATGCTTAATTTAACCGTAATCGCTTAGGACCAAATAAACTACTTCAACAGCCTGGCAAACATTGCAAAATTTTACGTTTTTTCAAACCTTGTGTCTTTTTAATTGGGTTGTTTGATTGTTTGACAAACTTTTAAAGCATGTTTGCAGAAAATTTAAAAAATTTTTTTTTTTTACAAACAAAGCCTAAAGCTAAATCATTTAAGAAAACATTTTGAGGAGTGAAGAAAAAGCATAAAAAGATTGCGAGAGTAAAATTTTTTATAGGAGCTTATAGAAAAATTAACTATTTTGTTTTTGTCCTTTATTTGCAAATGGAAAGTCGAGCTGTTTGTGTAGTTTATTTTACCCTTTTTCTCCATTAACCATAAGCGGAACGACCTGTTAAATTAACATAAACTAAGCAATACGAATACGGTTATGATGTCATCGATTTTGCTTTACATGCCCCGAATTATGAATATTTTACTCATACATATATTGTCAGCATATGCCAGATCTTCCAGATGGTGCTTATAGTTCCATCGTACTCCTCGATGGCTAAATGAGACAACCTTGATGAGCTCCAGAAAGTGTATTAAACTAATCGGATAGTTTTTTATTATAGAGAACTCTGCAACGAAATTCTTTAAATTTTGCCTTTATTAGTCTTATCAGCTTTGTTGCAATGCCCCTCTGACGGAGGGTTTCCTAGATACACTCTCTATTTATGCTATCAAAAACCGTGCTGTAGTCGATAAATACAAGTTGTTGGAAGGCTTTTCATTTGTTTGGCTATTCGATTATTAACGTGCTAATAGTCAACATAAGAGCGGTTTTCACGTAAGCCATCTTGATTTCTTTGTATCCTTGAGCCTTATGGTGTTTTCTTTTCTACAAAAAAATGTCACATTTAATTTAAAAAAATGCAGTTTGGTGTTCGTTTCTTAAAAATGCTCTAAAAGGGCAATTATAAAAAAATCACCCTTAAATGTCATAAGGCATTGCACTTTACGCCCCGTATAAGAATAGAGTGTTAATAATGCCCTGTAAAGAGATGGCTTCTGTTTATATATGGGGTTACCAGACGAAGTTGGGAAAAAATCGCCTCTTATCAGGACAGTAAAAATTGTAAGTTTTAATAGTTATTGTTTCTATTATTTTATAGTAAAAACAAAAGAAAGCATTACATTGTTAATGGTAGGTTGTCAGTGGTATAAAATTTAAATGAATTCGGTGTTATAAAATTATTTTTGAAAAAAAAACGTCAAATCAAGAAATCGTACAAACTTGGTGTTAATGAATCGGCAATCTGGTAAAGGTATTTTCTTGTTTACATATGTATTTTATGAGAAACAAACTAAAGAAATTGTAATATCGTCATTTCTTTTGTTCATTTATTTATTTATTTAATATCAATCTTTTAACAAATTAAGGTTTATGTATATTTTTTTTATATAATTTGTCGAACACACTTTTTGATTTATGTACATATTTTTTTTTTTATATTGAAGAACAAACTTTTTGTCAGCTGTTAAAAACAGGGCTATCCAGTTTTGTGTTTTGTTCTCGTCAAATAAAAAATTGCAGTATGTATAACATGTTCGGCAAGACATTTTATACCTACTTGCACCTTTTAAAATGTGTAATTTTTTTTTTGTAGAAAAGAAAACACCATAAGTAGTATTAAATTATTTTATGAACTCTTCTATTTCAACTGATTCTGGAACGTATCGACCGATTCAACCAATCGGTTTTTATCTATTTTGTTAATAAATATTTTACTTAAGCTGAATGGAGGTTGTATCTTTGATAATGGCTTAGGTGTTAAATCACTTCAACTTTTTTATTTAATTTTAAATGATTTAATTCTTTTAACTATATGAATGTATATATATATATACTATGTGTCATAAACCACACTACTCTCATATCGTATTAATCGGTAGGCGACCAGACATACCCATTGGCAAAATATTTACCACATAAATATTGCAATCTACCACATATCCCAGCGTAAAAGTTTTCCTAACAACAAAAAGACAAAATTTTCAAAATTAAAAGACGGTTGCCAGACTTTACAATTTATTTTAATTTTGGCGATTTTTGTTTTTAAAAATTACTTATTAAATTTTACATTTTTTTAATGAAACATTCGACAATAAATTAACATATGTTCGCAGTCATTCTTTAACGAATTGTTATTTTCGCAAATTCTTTTGATTTTGCGCACTTGCGAACTGTGAACCATATTTTGAGAAGGCGGCCGAAAATCATTATTTTATGGCTATAGATTTTAAAGTAATGTTACTCATTTAAAAGTATTTATCAGTGAATATCGGAAGACAAAAAATTAAAGCTCTATTCCAACAATATCGCAGCAAACAGGGTGGTCCAAAATGGACTTTCTCAGTATTTTGCTATAATTAAAAATTTCTTCGTAAGTTTTAATTTTTTAAATGACCGTAACTTCTTTGTCTTAAGAGATATTATTAAGAAATAAATTTAATATAATTATGTTACTTATAAGCTAATATGGCTTCAAAAAAAAAATCTCCTACATAAAAGAGCTTGACTCCTTCGCGTCAAAAAAATCTCGCACCATTTTGTAGTCCGAAGTAGTCCTCTACAACCCAAATCATATTGTATATCTGTCAGGTTTCGCCCGTGCAAACTATAACAATTTTTCTGACCCAAAATTTATCCCTTTTAAGGAATGAAGCGGATAGAAATGGTAAAAACAAATGTTGAGGATGAAAAATAAAGGGATCTAGAGGCATTGTAGAAGCTGCAGGGCCAAATTAAGGAATGTCACTACTCCGTTATATTTGTAAGGAAGCCTTCCGAAGTAAAGATAAGGCGTAAGTGTGTTTGAGATAATGTTTAGGACAAACACATAGTTGAGGTCAGTGATACGATTTACTCGGCTAGAAGGACATTTAAAGGACTTTTTCTTCAATATATTTTTAATCTGTATTAAAGTTTTGTATGGAAGCCCCCATAAGGAATATAGATGTTGAGGACTTAAAAGTGGTACTTATGGATTTTTTTTTTAATATTTTTTTTTCTGTTTTCACAAGGAGGCTAAAGTAAAGCATTTTCTGATTAGAATTAAATTAAAAAAGTTGTTAATAAGTATTACTTGTAAAAGTAATTGATAAAATAATACCTTAAGGGTTTTCATGATGTCGCTTAAAAGTCTCGCAATCTGTGCATTTTTACGCCCTCGCAAATGATTTGTCAAAAATTGTATAAGAATTCCTTTACGCAAACTTCATAAATTTGCCCAACAATTTTGACTTGCGCTGTTCAATTGTGCATTTATACAAACAGATCTTTAAATGCTTTTAACGTCGTTGTCAATGAAAAATCCAAGAGCTTATAAATGGGCAAGTTTGCCCATTTGCACAAATGACAATTATACGCGATATGCGATGAAAACCCTTATCATATAAAAAACCACGTTTAAACACCTCACTGTTATACTAAAATTAAATTATCGTTAAATTTTTATGTTTAATAGCAAAAATTATAGGACTTGCCCACATACAAAACAAAAAAATTTCCATCCATTGAAAAGTTATGGATTTTTTACCACATTCTCGTGAAATGGTCCACTGTGCGGGGTCTTGTATAAAACATGCCAGTTAAAGCTTCGAACTTGTTATAGATCAATTCATCATCTTCTTGATTAGCTTTCGATAAATCTTGCTTTTATGTTGATATCGATTTAAAACGAAAGGAAATTTTCGGCTGTGTTACTTCAATAATTCTGCAAGTTCTTCTTGCGCTAGCCATGGCTATTAATCGAATTATTCTGCATTCTCAAACTTCTGTGGCAAAAATTTCAAAACAGGTTTATAAAAGTTAGTGGTTTTTGTTAATGACGATTTTGACGGGGTTTCTTACAAAATGTAACGATTTTCTTCCAATTTTATCTGACAACTGTATGTAAATTAAAATTAAGACTTCTGAAGCCATTCACTCATTCAGTGCTCGGTCAGTTTTAGTTACTCCCAAATATTTTCGTAATTTTCTTACATTGAACAGATAGTCATTTTGTGGTAAAACGTTTATGAAATTATTTTTTACACACTGGCTTAGGATGTGTCAAATTTTCTGCTGGTTTTTTTCTTGGATAAACGAGATAGCACAAATGAATGAATTTGTTTTTTTATATATTTTTATTTAAGTTTTTGAAGAGCTTTTGCAATATACCCACATAACAGTGTGAATATATTTATTTGTATTTTGTTTTTAAATAGATAAATGTGTTAATATTAGGGAAGTTGCAAATGTGTATTTAGCGGTATGCGAAAATGTATAGTTAAATTATATTTTTGCAAAAGCGAATGCGAATACTTACAAAATGTTTAAAATTTATTTGAATAAATTTTTATATATGTTGTTTTTTACCACACTACACAATTCGCTAAAAAAAGCTAGCTTAACTGGAAAAGTAAGATGGGAACCTTTCATAAAAGGAATCTCAAGATAGTCTTTACCACTGTGTGATTACAGCAAATACACCGATGAGCAATAAGAGTGTATATTCCGAAAAGAATTTCCATTCGCCCCTTGTTTAGGAGCTGGAGCTATCTAATTTCCGCTGGATTAGAGTAGCTGGCAGTATCTGTTGAATAACAACAACACCTAGTGATGTTCCGTCCATCGGGCCAAACTCTCTGACAAGTGGTGAAATATCAGCTCTTTTGTAGGATTTTCAGTATTTGACATCCCGTGACTTTGGTTCAAACAACAGCCACCACGTGATCCTCAAATTTTCCCTTCATAAAAAAGGGTTTTTCTTTAATGAAAGATCATACTTTTGTTAAAACCACATTTTTCGAGAATATTCCTTCTTCTTCTACCTTGTCACCATCTTCATCTCTTAATCAGCCTCTATTTCGTTTATTCTTAACATCTTCTCCATTTTTCAACCAATCATTCTTGTGAAGGGTACGTTCGACACATTCGTTCTTACATTCACTTTGACCTTGGGGAGTCTTATGGCGTTTTCTTTTCTGAGTAATATTCTGCATTTGTTCTGCCTTTTACATTTCTTTATTTTCTTTTCTGAAAATGCGTTCGGGTTTAAAAGTGCAACGTGTTCTTTTCTGAAGATGTTCCCCGTAAAAAAAAATGCTACATGTTCAACACTCCTTTTAATTAAAGGGGCATGAGTGTAGCACTAGATTAACAGCTGCTTTTGTTATTATATCAGCAAAAATAACCTATTTTTTTAGTTCGTCTCTCGTATTTTTTTACTTAGTAATTAGCGGTATAAAAGGCTCCAAATTTTAAACGATCATTTTACTTTATGGTTTTATGCCGAAACTTGTGTTCTTTTGTAAACGTAAAATATACAACACTTCTTAAAAATCAGGTTAACATTTAAAAATGTTGCCAGATCCCATGTAACGCTTATGGTACACTTTTTTTTAAAAAAGAAAACGCCATTAATTTAACCCAACATACATGGATCGGGCTTAAGTTTTCATTCATGCATGGAGTGGACATCTGATTCTTCGCTCTTCAATTTCACTCCGCATCAGGGAGGGAAAATGGCTTTTATAATTTTGTACCAACTTTGAAAACAAAATGTACTTTTTTGGCCATGACGGTACTATTTGTTAATGTTTATTAAAAAAAGAACAAGCGGAACAAAAAGTGGTATAAAATTTATGAAGTACACAAATAAATATAATCGTTATTTATAAAACATACGGTTTCAATTGCTTACTGGACCAGCATTATTGATAATTTTTATATTAATTTAAAGAAACTTCTTTGTGTTTTCAGGAACTAATTAATTTGAGTTAGTAAAAATATCTATTACAACAACTTAGGAACAAAAATGAAAGCAAAACAAAATTAAAGTTGCCATATCGTCAGCTCATCATTAATAATGGTAATTTCACCATGATATGCGCCAAACCAATAAAGAGCTGACGATATAGCAAAACGTTAAGATTTTTCAATAGTACCAAGCAAGCCCCGGTAGTACCACGGTACCTACAGGGTTCAAATTGTACTAAAAAAGTACAATTGTACCATGATTTTCAACCGTTCTCAGCATCCATTCTTCATTCATCATCATGTTTCTCTACGCATTCACTCATTCCTTCACCTCTTCTCTTTATTTATCCTTCATCTCAATATCATCACCATTTTGATTATCTCATTAAATGTAACTTTTGTGTGAAAAGTATGTCTTTGTATTTGAAAAGTCTTTGTCTTCAAGAGAAGTAAAATTTGTGCATAGACAATCTGCTCGAAAGACAGAAAGCATTTCCCGCAAAATGTATACTAAAAGAGGCCTCAACCAAGAGTCAGTCCTGTGTAACACTACTGACTCCCATAGGATCTCTGGTCCTCCGCGATCGCAAAATATCGTAAGATATCCTGTGACCTGTCAATTTTAAATTTATTCAAAAAAATTAATATGACCATACAGGATTTTATAATTTGGTACCACTTGCTTCGTTATCAGTACACGATATCTGTTTAAAAAATCGCAATGGGTAAAGCTTTATAGCTCCTACAGCCGTACCTAAATAAGAGCGGAATGGGAACGTTTTGTTCTGCTTAGCTTTTACACTAAGAAATAAAACAATGGAGAGTAAACCGCTAGATTGACCAAAAATAGTTAAACTGCCATTATTTATTAACAATAGCGGCCAGCTTAACTATTAAACGGGCTGTCAAAATCGGGTTTTCCAATTGTTAAGTGTTGACACAACGCTTTTTGATAGCTGCGTTCGTTTACCCCAAAATTTGCAAAAATTTGTACTGGATTTTAATGAAATGCGTACATTTGCAAAAGAGAGCATCTACTGCGAGAGTAAAGTGACAGATGTCAGCAAAGAGCCTCCAAATTTTTACTGAACAAATTTTTGCCAGTAAAATCCAGTACAAAACAATAACATATGATTCAATTAAGTAAAGAAACAAAAAGCATACAATTTGTAAAAAATACATTTAAAAGAACAAAAGGTGAATTAAAAGTGCGGAATTAACTAAACACTAGTGTTTCAAAAGGTATTTTTGAAAACTAAATTATATTTAATGTACATTAAAAACATTGAATTAATATTTTAAAGATGTAAACATAATAAATAAATGAATACTTCTTACTGCCTATTATTCAGCTTACCGAATATCAAAACTCAAGTATTCATGTATTTTCGTATGTTATTTAACTAGAAACAAAATTAAAAGTCATGCCCAAGCTAAACAAGTCTAAAGGCTTCTGCAGAAGTTCATTTAATAAATACATTTGCTACGAATTTATAATTATTAAAATGCAATGCATTAAGTGCCAAAAACAATATATACTAAATTACACATATTTTACAACACTAAGCTTTTTAGCTGTCATATGTTTGAATTTACCTGCAAGTTTTTGAAATTTTTACGTTTGTTAACTTTTTTGTGCAAGAGCCAGTTTTAAGAGTAAAATTTTCATATCGCCCAAAATTTACTCACCTATTGGATTTTACCGGAAAAGTTAACAAACGCACCTAATGATGCTTCATACAAATTGTATGTGCATGACAACTTTTGACAACTAGAAAACGCATGCCGCTTTTGTTTAGGTACGGCTGTTAGCAGGGCTGTCAGACTTGGGGATTTATCCCCAAAGTTGGGGATTTCATGTGAGCAAAAAGGACAAAGAATGTCATTTCGGGATTGGGGATTTTTTGGGAATTTAAGAAAAATCGGGGAATTTACACTTTTTTAATACATTTTCCATTTTTTTTTATTTTTACGCTTATTCTTTTTTGTTTCATATGTAAAATATGAAAAAAAAACTTTTATCTTACTCTTATACAGTGCAAAGGGTCCTAATTAAGATTACCATTTTTGATAAGTGTGTAAAAGGCACTTTATAAACTTATGTTATTTTTCTTGAGTGAGTGTTTAAATAAAAAATATTTAAAAATAGAATCTGAATTCGTTGACAACACATAAAATTTTTGATTCTTTAAAGACAATTTTTAAAAAAATATGTATTTCTTCCCCAAAAATAAGTGAATATGAAAGACAATACATAAAATAAAGTTTGGGAAAAGGAATGCTGGGATATTGGTTAGTAGTTATGATGCACCGAAGTATTAAATAAATGACGGATATATTTAAATATTTTTTTGGTTATTTTAAGGATCGCTAAAACCCATTGAACATGCTCCAAATTCTTGTAAATTGGCTCATTCGTCTTCAATAACAGCATAATGTTCTGCTTGTAATTCTGCACTGGAATCGCATAGAAAGGATTAAAAAAACATACCGAAACCAGTTGCTACAAGCAAAGTTAAATAATTTTTTGAATTAAAAACTTTTATTTGGGGATTTCTTTTTAAAATTTTTTCTTATTTTTTTTTTTTTTAAATTATAAATTTGGTCAGAAAATAAAAACAAAAAAAAAACAAACAAACAAAAAATTCTGCAAGTGCATACAAAATATTCCTGGAAAATATTGAAGGAATAAGACTATTAAAGCATAAAAGCTTTTGAGGATTGTAATTTGACTTAGAATACACATACGAATAATATGAAAATTTGTACAAAAAAAAAAAAATATTAACTTTTTAAGGTTTTGTTTTTTAATTTGGGGATTTTTGGGGATATTTTTTAAATTTTTTGGGGACAAAGAAAAAAGTACCAGGCAGCCCTGGCTGTTAGAAGCAGTGCATTAAGAATCCGATTTAAAATTCTTCACTAGGAAAAAAAAATATTTCAATTAAAATTGGCGAAAATTTTTTCTGTTTACCAAGAGGAGTAGCCAGGAACTTGCGTAATTTTGTTTTCTTAAGTTGCCAGATGTTATTGATATTACCATTATAAGATATTCTTTTTCAATATTCGCGTACATTTTAGCAAATAGCAATGTAATAGATTAGTTAGCAAATGCGACTGCGAAACGAACATTCGTCGCTACCCTAATAAAACTTTATTTGAGACACTTACTCTTGTCTGTATGTTTGTAATAGCACTTTTAACTAAGTAGAAGTATTATCGATTGTAAAAGTTGATGTGGGATTAGAGTGTATCTGTTCGACTGTGTTGGGAAAATCTACATTTGAATTTCTACACAAAAATTATTTTCAAATTGAATTCATTTCACTTTTAGTGTTTGCATGTTTCCAATTTGATCTAACCGATTATTTTACAGGAATCTAAAGAAATAAATTATTTTAAAGTTAAATAATGAATGGTGGTTTGCAATTTGTACGAAATTAAATTTAAGATAAGAATTCTTCAAAAATCCGCTATGATCGATTGATTAAAAGACAGCTTTTCAATTGAAGGTTTATTGCTCATCGAAATGTACTTTTTATTGCAAAATAACTTAAATTGAGTTTAAAAGTTATTGTAACAAAAAACAGCTATTAAATAATGTCATTTATGTTTATAAAAGTTAAAATTATTTAAAACTCTTAAATTGCCATCGAGTACTTTATAAGTAAAAACGCAACCAATGCAAATAAATTTAAGTTTGAATATTTCGTAAATTATAAACTTTCACACTTGGAAAAACACAACCAAGAATGAGATCGTACTCGAATAGACCATAAAAATTGAAGTAGAGAAAAAAATATAACTTGGACTGAAGTTTTTTTAATTTTTTTTATGTAAAAAACAAACCATTGAATTTTAATTACAAACGTGTTTAAAACCACTGAACTAAAGATAAATACAATAATAAGTAAACGTTTCGGTAGATAGATACTTTTGCTCTTTAGAAGGTAAACTATGAAAATCTTAACTCTACTAACTTGACAGATAAATATAGTTCAACGACATTATTTTAATTTAATTTCTACATTTTTCTGGTTAAACTCTGGGAAGTTGTTTTTTATTAATTAAAAAAAAAATACTAAATTTAAGAAATTAAAACAAAAAATTTGTAAATGCAATAAAAAATTTTTATCAGTACAATTAAAAGACATTTTATTTTTAATACCAGTACAAGATTTTAGCAAAAAAAATTTTAAATTACTAAAAGAAATGTCTTGAATGTTTTTTAACGATCGCATTTAGGGCATTTTTTTTGTTGTAAATGAAAGTTAAAAAAAACAAATTACAATAATTATTTACAAATTTCAAATATTAGTAAAATTGTTTGCATAAAATAATTGCAGTTAAATTTTGTTACAAAAAACTAGACACTGTTTCAATATAGTTTTTTATTTTTTTTAGTTATTTAATAAGAGTTACAAATTATATTCTAACTTAATTAACCGAGTAATAGTAACGCAGCTCGTTGTAGTGACCAGAGTCTCGGGTTGGAATCGAACCCGCAACCCCCGCACTGATAGACTTGCTGACTAGTTTTTAAAGACACTTTTTGCTCCGGTTCGGCGATGTTTCACATTTAGATAAATTTTCACCGAACAACCAAAATTTTATATGCCCTGGGTTGTGCCATGCGGCATTTTTTCTCCAAATTGGAAATACAACAACTAAAAAATCGTTTAAATAAATAAAAAAAAACTTACGTATACGGCTTATCTTAATGGAAGGAATGACTCAGAAGATCCATAAGAACATGAAAGTATTGTTGATAAATAAATTAAAATTAATTTGACTTCAATCTAATTCTCAAGTATTTTCGAATTTTAATACAGACCAAAACTGCTGGAATTTACAGTCATCATTTTTATAGAAATATACATTTCTGAATATTCCTGATCATTTAAAATTCGTTTAAAAATAATTTTGCAATTGAGACAAAATTTTACACGGATAACTAAATAGCTGTCAAACGAACTGTCATATTGTGCTCACTTTTTGACATTAAGATCTGCATACAATAAAACATTGCTATCATTTTGCATTTAAAAAAGTAAGCACACATACATGCGCTACTCAATAAGACATACAGTTATGCAGAAAAGTAACTCGACGAACTCTAAACAAGTTTTACAAAAAAAAAATATCATTTCAAGTGCCACGCCATGCCACGCCATTCTCTTACTACGAAGCAGGGGTCTAATCACCGCATACGATATCGAGCAAAATTGATCGAAATTATTTATTTTGGTATCATAAATCTTGATATAGAATGAAATTTATTGAATTTGAAATAATAGCATTCGATTTCGAGTAACTCGACATTACATTTCTCGAGTTTTCATTCGATACGTCAGTGTCTATCGTATGCAAAAACATTCGATAGTTTATTCGATACGATAGTATCGAATGCGGTGATTAGACCCCAGGTCTGCAAGAGAGAATACTAAAATAAAACTATACAAACATTCTGTGTGTAAAGCGGACAACTACGCTCAACAGTTTTTATATGCGTTGAATAAAGCGATTTTTGCGTTAAAAATGAATTGCTTTAAAGTAAAAACTTATCATATATAAGCGAAACTTTTACATTTCTCCAAAAATGGAGTTCCATTTTTTATTGGGCTTATTAATTAAAAAAGCCAATTTTACTTTAAAAGTCAGTCATCGATGTTTTGTCGCAAAATTGTGTTCAGCGATACGGCTCCTTTTTGGCTTAACAGGATTATTTATTGTCGCACATAAAGTGAGACAAATCCGCAACATACCCTATGGACTTCAATACATCCAGAACAATGCGACTTTCGGTGCGGCTTATACGCCGGCGGGACCATGTTTTTCCAAAATAAAGCAAAATAGTTCGTTACGGCCAATGAAAATCGTTACTGCATGGATATGTGTCTTGAATAAAATGGATTTAAGTGCCATACCGCGATCGTCGGCGACTTATTAAAGTTAAAATTAGGCGATAAGTTGATTTAAAAAAATGGACCTGCCTATGGTTCTCCAAGGTCTTGCGATGTTACACGATTCAATTCTTGCCTGTAGGGCTACGGAAAGTCACTGGCTTATGCTGATAAACCAGCAATAATTGACGCCTTGGAAGCTAACATTGTTCGTGTTATGCGTGAGAGACGGCGCCTAGGAATGATCCATCTTTACAATTCCAACTTTCACAAGTGAAGACTCTCATGTAGCTCAGGAGGTCCCTTGTTCCGTTTTTTGGGCTTAAACCACAGCCACCACGTGCTCATTCAAAACATCTTTACGTGAGTACAGCACTTTCTGTGAAAGAACATTGTTCTGTGAAACACACAATTCATGAGGCAGTCAACTTCCTCTACATCATCGGCTCTCGACTTTTCCATCTTCAATCCTTCCAATCTGCTTCTACATCATAAACATTATCAACATCATAGGCAATTGACTCTTTATTCACTCCAAATCCAAGTCCCACCACAGTCACTAAACACCCAGCATACCCTTTACCAACCTTTCGTCCGATTTAAACATCCAGGCCCTAGCTGATCCTATTTGGCCGCTTCGACCCTAAACTTTACTAATCATCTAATAAGTCTTCACCGCGACCAGTATCGCCATTTGCACTACTCTACTACACTTCACCACTCATAATGCTCGGTCCATAAACTTTTCGCTCTTCGTAAAATCTCAGGTCTTCTCAGATTCGGATTGGAAAATCAGTCCATCGACCCTACATTCACTAACTACTAGGCCTTCATTGATCGTTAACCATCATCATCACTGTCACATAAAGTGTACCTCTCACAGAATTTATCTCAAGTACAAAGATACCTCTTCTCAGGATCTCATGCCCCTGGGGACCTCAACCAATAGTCAGTCTGATAGCAAAGTACCAGGAGCTAATGATTCCAGTAGTACCAGATAGGATCTTTGGTTATCCACCAAGAAACCTGCCAATTTTGAACCACTGCCGAGTTCCAGGTATTGGCTGCACTTGTTTCCCCGGAGGATGCAACATCAAAAGTTCAAGAATCCTTAGGATGGCCCCTACACCCCCTAATTGGAAGCAGTCACGAACCGTGGAAAAAGTCAAGAAAATTATGAACACTTTTTTTATATCCTTTTGAGAAATAAAGATTCTTCCTTTTACTTTGATATGGTGTAGTGCAGATAGTAAATGTTTGTATTGAAGTAAAAAGTGAAATTATTTTTTACTTATTTTACGAGGAGTTTTTTATAATTTGTGACTTGAATTTTTCTTAAAGTTTTCATTGTTGTTGAAATCTGTTGTTGTTGCTGTTGGCTGTTAATGGTGTTTTTTCTTATTTATTTATATTTTTATTATGAAACTCATGAGAAATTGATGCATTCATGCGTAACAGTAGCAACATAAAAAGAAGCTGCAAGAAACTGCGAATTAAAAAAAATTAAAACCTGTATTAATTTTAAAACAATAACAGCAACAATTTGTGTACAAGTAGAAGACAATGTTAAAGTGAAAATAACTCTTGGTCAATGTTGATCCAAAACAAATAAATAAAAAAACTTTCGTTCTGTTTTTTTTTTTTTTGGAAAGGAAAGGAATGTGGCAAAATGGCAACGAAACTGTGATTTCCTTCGAAATTTTTTTTTAACTGAAATAATAATTTAAAAAGGGAGATAGCTGGTGGCCTTAATCAATCAATACAGTTATAAAGTTAATTATTTTTGAGGAAAAATAAAACAGCATAAAAAAGGAGTTTTTTGTTAAGAAAAATTAAGTGCTGCGGTAACATTTACCAAATATTTGGCGCCCCACATGTGACCACTATTTTTAGTTGATTAACGTTTGCTTGATTTAAAAAAAGCGTTTGATAGATCAAACAGAACAAGCATGATAATCACATTTTTTGTTATATTCTGAATGTTTTTTGTATTGATTGCTTTCTTCTAATAAATTATTGTACTTCAAGCTCTAATTTTTAGCAGTTAAAATCCCTATGCCGCTTAAAATGTGCCTTAAAATAAAAATTTTTAAGGTGGTTTTTTTAAAGCACCTTTTTGAAAGAATAAAGTGCCTTAAATGAAGAAGGTTTTTAACAAAGGCCATTTTAAAAAGATCCAGTGGAGTGGTTGTTCACAACCCTCAATTGTGAAACTTTCAAATGAATCATTACGAATCGCTTATAAATCTTGTAACTAAGAAAGTCTTGAAAAGTGTAACCACAAAAAAAACAAGTAAGAGTGCTATATTCGGCTGTGCCGAATCTTATATACCCTTCACCATTGTGCGAGCAGAATACAGAGCAACTAGACAAAAACTAAATAATTTTTACATATATGTACATATTTACAATTCTAAAAACTTCATTATAAATTAAATTTAAAAATCTAAAACTGGTAAATATTTTTTTACAATCGTTTTTAGAACATAAAAATTAAAAAAAAATTCCCTTTGAAAAACCAAGATTTGAACCATTTGAATTCGCCTTGATTAAACACATTAAAATAAACTCCACCACTCATATAAAGGGTATAAAAAGCAACAAAAACCACATTACCAACACTGCATTATCATAGTCACTGTACTACCAAAACGACAAAAAAAAAAAAAAACATACACTAACATATTAATTCCATTTTGGTTTCTACGGTCATTGTTACGGCTGTGACATTATGTTCAATTAGGTGCAATTAGAGGTGACATAAGGTCCAATTAGGCGTGACAAAAACATAATGCCACAATCGTAACGATGGCCGTAGAAACCAAATTGAATGGTATGTTTATGTCATTTTGGTAATACAGTGGTTATGGTAATGCAGCGTTGATAAGGTTATGTTGCTTCTAATTGGATCTTTAAAAATTGAGGCAGTCGTGGTTTTTTACTCATATCTCATCCATTTATGGACCGATCTTTTTGAATTTCAATAGCAAACAATTCCGGACCATATGTGACATAAATGTACAATAACCTGGCCCCCATCATATATGGGGTCTTCGGAAAACCCATTTCAACAGACAGACGGACATCGTTAAATCAACTTATATTTTCATAACGACCCATAATATATATACTTTATAGGGTCTAACATCGATATTATAGAAATTACAAACGGAATGACAAACTTATATATACCCTATTCACCACCTGTGGTGAAGGGTATAAAAAAAACTTTCTAAACAGTTTCTTTTAAAATCTCGTGTCAATTTTTATTTTAAAAAATCTTCATATTCTTAAGCTACACGGTCACACCTATTAAATAGTTGACCAAATAAGCGTAACCCCTTCTTTTGTTAATAGTTATTGAGATTTAAAATTGTCTTACTATTACAAATCAAGCTAATTATACTACTAGACTTAGCAAAAAATTGTTTTTTGTAAGATGTGGTATTAAAATCTAAATAAATATTTGAATTAAAGGAAATAATTATTTACTTTGCTTGTTGGTCGCATCTTTTTTCGTCAAATATTTGAAAAGTGTGACCGCAGCTTTAGAGTTCCCATATTTTTTATGATCAGTATTCTGACGAACTAAAAATTTCGTAATTTTTTATCCACGTTTCATATTTACCAACTTTTAATCTTTTCATCTTGATGACATGTTTCTTTTTAAAATTTTTTTTATTCTGACCAGTTTATCAAGAGTTTTTTCAGCTGCTGTTTAAAATAAAATAAAATTTAAGCCGAAAATGAAATACCAAGCAAAAAAAAAACAAGCGATACTTATTTTAAATATACAAACATACATTTATGATTTTTGCATAAAACTTACGGCAATTAAAATTTTACAAAAAACATTAACAAAACAAAACTTTCAGTATTAAACAATTAATGGCGGCTTAAACAGAGAAATGAACCTACCTACAATTTAAATCATGTCATGAGATTCAAAGAAATCTTAACAATAATGAATAAAAAAAAAATAATTAAAAATAATCTCACATGATTTTACTGAATGTTCAGGTATGAATGAGGAATATGAGCATGAGTACTAAATATTTGTAGTAAATTCATAAATTTTTACGAGCAGCAATGTAACTACTTACCAACCTTCCGAGCTACCATCATCAATTAACGGGTGATTCATTAGAAGGTTCGAAGCGATTTTCATAATAAAAAAGTTTTAGTAGCTCTTACGTTTTACACAATCTTTGTTTAAATCCAGGCGAATTCATACAGGTGACATTTTCGAGCCATCTGCTTATTGTTTATTTATTTGCGTACTGTACTTCAATAAAAATTTAAATACTTGAAAAAAAACTTATTTAAATTTCAATTAACAAAAAATTTTATAAACACAAGGAACAAGAAATGCGCAAGGAAAAAGTGGAGCCACAATAAATTTGCAATAAAGGAAAAATATTTACAGGAGTGTGCTGGAAATCGCAAACGTAAACGCAAGAATTTTAAAAGTCGTTTTTAAATAAGATTTTTGTAATAAAAGAATTTTATGACAAATATTTTACAAATATTTTCCTATTAAACAGGATTTTAAACCAAAAATTATAAGAATTAGGTTTAAAGTTTGTTAAAAACAACTTCCAAATTCTTGCGTTTTGCGTTTGCGATTTCCAGCACACCCCTGTTAACTTCATGATGCGTTCATCTGTATGAATTCGCCTTGATTTAAATATTGTCTAAGTATTGAGCGCTCCATTCTTTTGCAATATAATTGCATATGTTATTCGCCATATTATTTCTATATTGCCCTATATTATTCAATAAATGGCACACAATTCAAAAATATTGCGCAACTCTTATTAAAGAAAACATAACCTTAAAAGCAAAACAACATCGTAGGTTGCTGCCAACACATTTCACAGTATATTGCACTTCTTTTTGTTGTGCAATAAGAATTTCGCTGCACACTTCTCTTTTAGCCGCAATCCAAAGCTAAAGTCTACTTAAAGCCAAACTAAAACTAAATATATATCAATCCATACGTACTTAAATCAAGACTAAGCGCTGTCAATAGTACGCAAGTACGGATTTACTAAATAAAGTACAGAATTCTTGTTTTAAGTACGGATTGTTCAAGTGTCCCCTCCGTACTTAAAGTAATCCGAAAACGAGATTGGCTTAAGTAAAAGTTAGATAAAAATTAATCTCATATTCTGCTTGATTCAAGTATTTCTAAGTTGGTTTAATCCCGAATTCATACTTGAAATACTCCAAAAATTTAAAGATTCTAACCTAAACATTTACCCTTAATGAACCAGAGAGAAAGAATATTATTATTGTTAAAGATCTTTGCTTCATCTTTGTTCTATTCTGCCCTTTGTTGTCAGACGAACTTAAATTATAATTATATATATGATATGGGTTTCGGAATCATTCTACATAATTTATAATATAATTTTGACAAAATGAATTTGGGAATTTTTGCTTCTTATCTTACTTTTTAAAACATGAATGTAATGTATGATTTCTTCTTGCAGTATTGTTGTTGTTTCTACGCAAAACATTCATACCATTTTTCCTATTTTTTTAGTGTTGTTGTGGTTTTCACATCAAACTTTTACAAACACACGCGTATGCACGCATACAAATATAGAGTGACAGTGCCAACTTAAAGGTTTTTTTTACTTGATTTAAGAATTAAAGTTCGTTATTTTATGCGATAGAATCTCAATGACATAAATACTTTATGGATTGCTTTCGATTTCTACAACATCTACGATAATTGAAAGAATTTTTTTCACGTCAAGTTTTATCAAAACTAAAGAAAAGTACCAAACCAATTGTTTTTCTAAAAGATTATTTTATAAGATCTCCTTAAACTTAATGATTTCGTAGTTTATTTTTTCATAAATAGATAATACATATGTAAAATATCTATAACATTGTTATGAATTATTTTTTTGTTTGCTCGTTTTAGTTCAAGAATTGTTATGTTATTGTTTTTTTTTATTACTAATGAACTCCAAATAATAAAAAATTTTTATTTTTATTTATTAAAATTACTTAATTTATAAAAAAAAACTTTATTTATCGGTAATCAATAACAAAATAAACCGATTAAATTAAAACCTGGATTAATTAATCGAGCGATTAACCGATTAAAGCAAAAGCCCGAATAAATGAATACCCTAGTATATACATAGTTCATACATAACAAGGCCCATTGAAAAGGTCTGCGCATTATTGTTTATGTTCTTTTTAGTTGTCAAAAGTTGTTTACATTTTGCTTACATGTGCATGTGTACGTTGGTTTACGCCCTGCAAATATTAGGACCAGTCCAAACACGCGTGTAAAGAGTAGTCCACAAAGGACCAGGACTAGTCCAAAAGTAACCCAAACGTATGGAAAAAACCTGGTCTATTTAACATTACGATGTCCTAGGAGAGGATCATATAACCCACCTTTGGACCACTAAGGAGTAGTTTTAAAACTACTCCATGGTATATAACCCACCTTTGGAGTAGTTTTAAAACTACTCCATGGTATACTCAAGAGGATTAGTTTTGAAGTCGTTTAAAAACGAAAGCACGTCGTTAAAAAACGAAGACATGTCGTCTCACTACAAACACTTTTTAACAATGACATGGTCCATGCTTGCATTACATCGGACCAGTCCATGGAGTAGTCCATTTTATCAAAATGGGTCAGGTGGTCCAATTTTATTTGCTGGGCGTTTATGGTATGCCACACATACACGTTTTTTCGTTTTGCTTTGTATATGTGGTAGTAAATTTTTGACAACAAAAAAGAATCGTTTTTTGTTTTTGTACAAGTAAGCAGACCTGATAGATGGGCCTTGATATATAAAATTTTAAAGTTTAAAATAACATTAATCGTTAATGACAACCTGCTTTGCCTTACAATTTTGGAGTAAAAATTAAATGAAGATGGCGAAATTGAAGCTATATGCTGGGTATACAGATTGACATTTAAAACAGAAAAGTAAGAATTTCGCAAAAAAAAAATTTTATTTGTTGCGAAAGCTCTTGTAGGCATCTAAAACATGGACATGTATCAAAATATGCCTCAAATAGGCAAAATATGCGCAATAAACTAAAAAACCGGTAAAATGTGCACTAACAAATCGATGCCAAAATTCATAAAAAGCTCTAAACCGGATAAATATATTGTTGGTACCTTAATTGGTCCTGGTTATTGCTGTTTGAATTTTGTGTTTGTATTGATGTTTTATAAACTTATATTGTTGTTTTTACTCCACCACTGATGATGATATTCAAGGAATATTGAAATATTGGATGTATTTAAAATAAATAAAAATTATTTATAAAACTTATGACCTCGAGCTTGAATATTTATTTAAAAAATTTATAATTATTTGAAGAAATTCGGCGATTGTTTTTCGAAAGTAAGCCCAGGGTGTATATTATCACCTCATTCATTTAATTTATACTCGGAGAAAACATTTCGAAATCACTTAATGGAAAGAATATCGGTATAAGGATAAACAATTCATTAGTAAATAACATACGATATGCCGATGACGCTACATTAGAAATTAGTAGATGCACTTACGTTAACAAGCGAGATATATTGGTTAGAAATGAACATTATGAAGACGATGATTGGAGCAGAAAAAAGGTCCAAACTAATACTTCAATGCGGATAAACAATTCCACAATAGAAAAAGTTTGAACAATTATTACCACGTTAAACGCCGATCTAGATGTTTACCCAGATGTTTTACATGCGAATGTTTCCACATTTCTAGTTAAAGGATATGATCCTGTAAGTACCGAGATACTTCATGGCGAAAGCTATTGTATCAGCAAATGTTGAAGTTTGGGTGTAGTTGTTTGTTGGCATGTCCGAAGTATATATTAACTATAATAGGGGACCGAAGATGATGCTTTGTGGGACTCCATCGTTAACTGGCAAAGGAGAACTTAAAAAATCGCCTTCTTGAATAATTAACTTACGAATGGCTACGTAGCTTTCCAACAGCTTGTGCGTGTTTACTGATTAGTTTAGGTTCAATTTATGTAATAAGCCTTTATGCCAGACTTTATCAAGAGCTTGCGAAACATCGATAAAAAGTGCAGGCAATATTTTCTTTCTTCAAAGGCTTTTCTTATGACGTGTACTATTCTATCAGATAATGAGCTAAAAGGATCATGTGACTCAACTTTTGTATGATCTTTTCCTGACTCTGGAATCATTGTAATTGAGGAAACCTTCTATTCTTGAGGGTACACTCACAATATTCTGTACGTAAAATTAACTGAAATTGTAATATAAAATAAATGAAAGTTCAATTAAAAACCGGTCTACCTATTTTTCATTTATTTTTAACAAAAAGTTCATTTAATTTTTACTGTCAAAAATTCAACACCATATTCCATAAAATCAAATAAATATTCAGTTATTTTGTAAAATTTTACTGTCAAAAATTCAACACCATATTCAGTAAAAACAATTAAATATTCAGTTATTTATTAAAATTTTACTGTCAATTTTTTACTGTCAAATTGACCCCATATTCAGTAAAAACAATGAAATATTCAGTTATTTTATTAAATTTTCGTTTACTCCACAAAAGAGCCGAATTTCTAAAAAATTCCAGACAGACACCTGTCCGCTTGTTTTTCTTATAAGCGAGAGAGGGAGAATATTTTTATTTACTTACCCAGTTACACACGTTTGTTTTACTTTTGTTGTACTGACCACGTTGTTTACAGAAGAACTCTCAATTATAAGACACCAGCAGCATGACCGATATGGCTTCGCAATTATTTTACTTTTAAAATTTGATGTAGGTATTTAACTAAATTATTTTAACAAATAGAAAATGGGTATTGCTTAAACAAAACAAGCAATTCATTTTTTATAACTAAGTAAAAATTAATTTTTGGTAGTAAAATTATATAAAATAACTGAATATTTAATTGTTTTTACTGAATATGGTGTTGAAATTTTGACAGTAAAATTTTATAAAATAACTGAATATTGATTTGTTTTTACAGAATTCGCGGTTGAATTTTTGACAGTTGAAATTAAATGAACTTTTCGTTGCTTTAAATTACATTTTTAGTTACTTTAACATAAAGAAGAATTTAACTCAATCAACGGACAATATTAACTGCAACTGAAAATCCGTATTAATATGCACTTAGTTTTTTGAATAACTGTTAGAATCAGTTAAAAATAAATTTGCTTGGAATTTTAAATGTTTATTTATTTAAAAATGACTGAACGGAATATTTCTTAAATAAACTACAGTCCGTTACTGTAATAATATTGTGAGTGTAGTATTTAATGCGTAAAATAGCATTTAAAATAAATAGAACAATTTTCTTTGCTATGCTGGGTAGTTCCAAAAGCATTTTGTTACTGATCTTATCAAAACCAGGGGCTTTTGATATCTCTTATATCAAATCTTAGGGAAATAGCTGCCCTAACATCAACAGGTGGTAACCCGACTGCTAAATCGTGATATATACATATGTTGGGTAAATACGCTTTTTAAATGATGAAAAAACAGATTTCTTTTTTCAATATCATTTCATAGCCCAACTTTCATTCAAGTTTCTTAATGGTGGTTTTGAGTTAACTGGTCTTCAAACTCTTCTTTTTCAACATATCTGTTGAATATATTTTATTATTTTTGATTTTTTGCGGTTATGCTACAACTGTCAAAATTAACAAAAGAGAGATCCACATTCTCCGGTGCACTAAGCGTAATATTTTCTGTGTAATGGGTATTGAGATATTTTTTTATATATTTTAACCAATTTATTTATGTGGCTGACGTCACTACTGCCCACACACGAGTGGTTTGAGCGTGTGATTTGTTCGCGTACCATTTCTCCACACACGACGAACAAATCACAATAACCTTATACGTCAAAAAGAAAACATGCATTTTGAAGCGGTTGATGCAATTCAACTTTTGATAATTTATTTATGTACACAACAAAAAATGAAAATAAAAAAAAAGAAGCAAATGGACGAATTACTGGCTTTTAACTAAGAAGAAATATGCGTTCACATGTAAGCTTAAAACATGTGGAAATTACTTCTCCGCAATTGATACAATTTGACGTTTCGTTGTATACATAAATGAAAAAATTGTAAAATGTTCGCGCACAGCCCCATTAACAAGTAAAAAGACGCCGAGCATGAACAAATCACACGCACAAATCACTCGTGTGTAGACAGCTTAAGTAACCAAACGGAGATACAATTCTATATGGCTTCATTATAGTAAAAATTGTAGGTGTGCGATCGGAAGATAATTTTAAGGTTTGCTTCAACATGAATCATTTCTTTACGCCAATCGATATGTTTGTTGTTCACATGCGACCACTTTTAAATCCATTTTAGAAATTGTAATAAACGTCATATTTGATCTCATTTTCAAGTGGTGGCAAGAAATAAGTTATAACTAAAATTTTTATAAATGTATGTACTTAATTAGTTTTATATAAAATAATAATAATTGTTATTTTTTTAAAGAAAGTACCTTGAAATGGATCCTCTTTTTAATGTTTACCTACATGAAAGACTGTTTAAATCACTTTAAACAATGTTTCAGTCTAACAGTGAGTTTGGAGAGAAAATAATGCATTTTAACCTTGAGGTTTTAAACTAAACTTTTAACCAGTTATTGGATCTTTAAATTAGTAGAAATCTTGTCTATTTGTTATTATCGAATTCACTACTACGTTAAGTTCAAAAACAACAATCAAACTAATATGTAACATCAAATCCATAAGAAAAACTTAAACATAAATTTCTTGATATTTCGAGGACATAAAATTCGTAATTACGGTTTTTATAAAAATTTTAAAGCACCAATGCTCAATATTCCAAGAGCAAGGTCAATTAAAGAGACATAACCTCTAACCGCAACATAAACTTAAACTACAAGAAAATATTTACAGTAGTGCTGCCACCAACGAAATGGTAAATTTCACATGGATCATGCCAAAATTACACATTAAAATACGAATTACACATGCTATCTTTTTACGCATGTCACAGAAAGAAATTTCTATCAAAAATGGAATTAACACCGTATTTGGCTTCTTCAGAAAACGTAAACGAATTTAAATTTTCTAAGGGCCTTTATGACAACTTACAAATAGTTATTTTTAGGATGCTATCTGACAGATAAATAGTTTTTGGTTATTACAAGTTAACATTAATCTTAAAAGTGACTGATAAGCAAACATCAGGTTTGTCCTCATGGTAACTTTACAAGTGAACTTTAAGAACTTGAAGATGCCATATTTTATGTCAAATTGAATTATTTAAATTCACTTTCATTATTTAATTTCGACATTTTTTTTAACACAATAAAACAAAAAAAAAAACAATTTACCATAAAAACCAAAAATTAAGCACATAAAATTTACTTTTGCTTTCAATTAAAAAAACAAGCAAAACGAACAAAAGTAGTCGGTATATACTGCACAGTATATAAATTATATTTTTTATTTTATCGGACAGTTGTAATAATGGAAAAAACTTATTGGTCACTTTATCGTTCAAGATAGCTTTTGTTCACGTTAACTATCAGCAACTTTATCATTAGGTTGTAATAATGGTCCTATGTGGAATTGATATTTAAAGCAGCATATATACCAAAAAACTTATTATTGCCACCTTTTTAGTTCGTTCAAACCACTAAACATTTATGAAGCTAAAAGCGACAATACTTATGTTTAGAATTTTTGTTTCCAAACAAATAAACATAAATATCGCCACCTAAAATGCAGAAGAGCGTAACAACACTTTATTTTTTTTTACAGGAGAAGCAAAATACTTTACAAAATCAATAACAACAATTAGCGTTTGAATTTCTTTCATAAAGTCGCCATTTTTGATCTAAAATTGTTTGTGAACATAAACTTTAAGAAAACGAACAAAAGTCAATCAAAAACTCGTATTTCGAATTTTTTTTTGTTGTTAAGCTCTTTTGCATTTTAGGTGACGATATGCAACTTATATATAATTTGGGTATGATAAAGGATCTGATGCATTCCTCAAATGTCGTCGAAGAAATTTTTCAACGGAATGTTAATTCAGTTCCTCCATTGCTGCAACATTGGATATGCCGGACATTTTTATTATTTTTACTTATCCAAAACATAAATATTTTTCAAATGCTTTTTCTATACAACAATCGTATCGTTGCTATAATTAATGAAAAAAAACAATATGTTTTCCTTTTACATTTAAAAGATAAAAACAACTATTTGCAAAGTAGGAAATAATTTGTCTCCAAAAGAATATTTTATTTTAAAAACCTTTTTCCAATAATATTCTGCCTTCAAATTGCTATGAAGCAAACAATTTTCAAAATGTAAGAGAGCATGTTGTCGCGAAAATATTCTTGAAACTCCTTAAGTTTTATCTGCCGAGCATTTCTTCTAATAAAACAACATCTAATTTTACAGATTAAATCTTCCAAATTTGTTGGCACGTGCATTTTATGAAAATAATAACTGGCTTTTCGTCTTTTAGCAACTTAACTTCTAAATTATACTGTCCAAACATAACATTAGGCGTATCTAATGCAAGTCCAACTAGATTTTCAAAAGCAATCCCTTTTTCTATAATTGTGCTTTTGAGAAGCTCAAACATTTCTTTTGCAGTCGACGATCCACTCTCTTTGAAATAAAAAAAGAATAATGTACCCAGGATGTTTCGTCGTTATAGGTAATAGATTGTGACAAAAGCTATGTAAATGTCAAGTGGTTAGTAGTTAATGATTCAACCATTTTTAGTTCAGCTCTTTTAAAGCTTCCATTCTTTTATTTAATTTCTAGGCTTTGCTAAGAATAATAAACCTTTTTACTTCTTGTGAAAAAATAATAACAACAATCAGTGCTACAAAACGTTAAAATATTAAATAACACATGAATTACACATGCAGTCAATTACACATGGGCTGCACATGAATAAAAATATTACACATGATATGTGTAATTACACTGCAGGTGGTAACACTGATTTACAGATAAAATGTATAAGGAATGATTGCATCAATAATGATTACATAGTTAGGATTAAATTTCATTTGTACATAAAAAAAAACTGATTTAAAAAATGTAAGGCTGGGACTTCTTCAAAAAAATGTTTGCCTTCAAAACACTCAGTTTGAAGTGTTAATATATAGTGCCCTCGCGATAATAAAAACACCCTAATATATGAACGCCCCAAAATATGAACACTTATTTTCTTCCATTGACTAATTTAAAATATAAAGTTGTGCAAAAGCTTAAAAATATTAACAACTTTTTTATCTACCTACACAGTGTTAAAATCAATTCTGACTCAACTGCATAATTACTTGGGGATTTCCCTAGTTATCTGCTTTAAAATTGTCTTCAGTTGTTAATCAAAATATTTTTCATACACGTTTTTATTAGTGCTCACATTAAAATGGAATTCTATAAACATCTTTAACTATAATTTTAACGTGAAAAGTTCTAAAATATGAATTTAAAAAACATCAGTTTTGATCTTTCAAAAGAAGAATCAGAAATTTTAGAAAATTTAGAACATTGTGGAAAAGGTACAAGTGTTACTAATTTGGTGAATAATTTTTTTAAATATGCTACCAATACGTTTAATTGACCTTGAAAAAAGAAATGTGCGGTCCATCGAGCACCCAAAAAATGGAAAATGCATGCTTCTATGAGTTTAAAAATGAGAGACAAAAATATCACTGTTAGCGGAAAAGGCAAATATCAGGAGATTGTTAAGAGAGCGGGGCGTTTTTAAGGAGATTGAACAGAAGAAAATCACAGACTTTATTTTTATTATTTAAAAATAATAACAAAAAAGCAGATGGTTACAGTTTTACAAGTTTTAAGCTAAGATCCCACTATCGGCTCAAATAGCACAATCTGCGACGATTTTTATCGTGCTATATCGGCGCACATTTAAAAACATTGCACAATTTATTCTTAGGTAGTCCCATTATCGTCGCACATTGTGACAATTTTTTTCGGTTCATATCGGCCAGAAATCAATTGCGACAATAATCGGCACAATGCGGTCACACTATCGTGTTATTAGGGCAAATGAAATCATATGTTGGCTTGTTGGCAGACATAATTTTGCTTTAGAAATTCGCAAAATTCTCCGTCTGAATATTTTATTATGTTTCCTAACAATTTTAAATAATACATTAATCTATAATAAAAAATGTATTCAATTTTATTTAAACTTACTACACTTGTTCTTTTTTTTTTGTAATTGTTATTTTGTAAATAGATGTTTGTTTACAAACCAGGGATGGCAACATCAATACAATTTAAATGTTTTGGTTAAAACGAATTGTTTTCTTTCATTTAACAGTACAAATGTACTATTTAAATGTCTTAAAGTATAAATAATAGATAAAACAAATGTAATTTTGGTACAAAAAAGCTCAAAAAAGTAAAATTTTAGTAGCCAGCGGTGCAATTTAAAAATTTCGTTTTGCCATCTCTTGTATCGGCGCTGATTGGCGACTGTAATCGGCGCACAAGTGGCCGATAAAAATCGGTGCATTTTAAACAATTTGATTGCTCCACATGGTGCAAAAGAGTGTTCACATTATCGGCGCATTAAGGTTAATTTTGATTGTCAACAATCAGCAAAATTTCGGCACAGATTGTCGCATATTAAAAAATGTTGGCCGTTCACACTATCGGTACATCAAATACGACAAAAATTGGTACATTGCGCCGATAGTGGGATCTAAGCTTTACAAAAATAACATGAAAATTTCTAGAGTTGTTTTTCTAATTGTATAAAAAATGCTACCACCTTCAATATACTGCGTTAAAATATACCCCTGGTCTGATGAATATGCATAAGTTTTTAAAATGGTGTGGAAAAAAACATTTATAGTGCATTTACACTTGTAATTTTCAAACTAGTTTATGGTCGTAAGCTACTTTCATAAACTATACCGTTTACATCAGCATTTTTGACAGTAAAGTTGTTTATCTTTGACAAATCAAAACATTTTTAGCCCCAATATTTAAAAAAAAACCTTGATGCACGAACATATGGACATATAAAAATACCTTTTTCCGTTGTCCTTATTAAAAAAAACTATTTAAAAAACTAACATTAACAAAAACTGGTTGCTTGTAACTAGTTTATCTCAAAAGCTAATTACAAACGTGTATATAATTTGTATGGATAAACAAGTTTCTCAAACTAGATGTAGGTGTAGGTACTTGCCAGATTATGTAACCGTTTTCTCTCTTACTCAATTCATTTTGCTTTGACATGATAAGATTTTTCTCATTCTACATCATGACAAGTCGTAATACATTTTATTACCGTGTAAACTGGCCTTAATTAACATCACAATCCTGAATTAAAATTAAAATATGTAAATTTCCCTTCTAAAATTTTTGACCGATTTGTTTGTCTTTTATCTCATTTATTTCCAAGGTGTGTTTCGCACCGGTTTCTTTAAAGGGAGTCATCTTAAATTTTTTAATTTGAATTTTTTTTGCAAAAAAAAAAAAACGATAGACAGTGGTCACTGCTACCCTTTACTGTTGTTCTGTAATTTTTTAATTGAACCCCTTAATTGGCATAATTTGCAAATATATTTTTTTTAATTAAGGTGTTTGCAAATAAAATTGTTGATAACTAACATTGTAAACACCCATTAAGAATGTTGCTTGCATTGTGAATTTGACCTAAAGTGTTCCCTATGTAACTTATTCCGATTTTTACTGACGTTTATAAATGAGGTGGATTTACATAAGAGTTTATTTTTTCCCGCACTTTTTGGATTCCCGGGAAAACGGAAAATAAAAATCATATTCCCGGGATCCCGGGATTCCCACCCAATTTTTTACACATTTCTCCAATGAAACTGGCAATTTGCATGGTCAACTTTACCAATATGTAAAAAACATCTAACTAAAAACACAAGTTGTTTGCTAATTGATTTTGATTATTTTCACTTTTCATTTGCACAATCTTTCAATTTTAAGAATTTCAATGAACGCCAACATGAAAACATAAACAATTTCTGAAACTTGGGGTCTTAGAAGCCAATTCGCCTTGTGTTAAACCAAAGTAAGGACATTTGTCAATGCGAATTTACTACAGGTGGCGGAAATACTGCACACAACAATCCAAAAACAATAGAGATTTTATGCCTTGCATTGTTTATGTTTACGGTTCGAAATGTCAACTTTACACCCCGTCTACAACTACCCAATAAAAATGTTTATCATTTTGCGAAGCACTAATGGTACATTTAAAAAAATAAGCGCACAATTATGTGCTACGCAATAAGACATACAGAAATGCAGTAAAGTAAGAGAAAGAACTCTCAACAACTTTTATAAAAAAAAAATTAAAATTTTAAGTGCAACGGCATTCCCTTACTACGAAGCAGGTTTGTAAGGGGGAATGCAAAAAAATAACTGTATGAAAACATTCAGTGTGTAAATCTGATCATTACATCCATAAATTTTTTATTTGCGCTGAATATTACGCTTTATGTGTCAAAAATGTATTGCTTCAAAGTGAGAACTCGCCATATAAGATTGGGTGATATGAAATACTTAACTTTAACACTAACATGATGTTAGTGTAAAGTATAGACTTATCGTTGAAGAGGTTTTTTCATATTATAACATATATATAATTGCAATGTTTTAAAAGCGATTTTTTAACATCCTGTTGAAACAGCAAATCATGTCTATTGTAGTCGGGGAGTTGGAAGTGGTAAACATTGTAATACTAAAAGAAAAAAGTCAGCAGGCTTATTGTCGCTACCTGTAGTAAATTCGCCTTGAAGCTTGTAAACTATATTTTTTTCAAGGTGGTCTCAAAGATACAGCTGATTAATGTGCTTTGCCTTTTGTTTTGTATTGTTGTGATGTTTATGGTTAATAAATCACTGATGGTTTAAACGCTGGTTTAGTTGAAATAAACTTGAATTTATATGTAGTTTAAACTCAACAACTATAAATCAGTGCCCAATGTATTACATGTTATTAAAAATTGCGGCCCTTTGTTCCTACTAGGAACCACAGGACATAATATAAAAATAGCATGTGGCAGCACTACGATAAATCTTATCAAATTCATATGGTCTGTATTGGTAGTTTAAACGACCAATTTTATGCGTTTAAAGATCCCAATAAAAAAATTTATCATTTTGCGAAGCACTAATGGTACATTTAAAAAAATAAGCGCACAATTATGCGCTACGCAATAAGACATACAGAAATGCAGTAAAGTAAGTGAAAGAACTCTCAAAAACTTTTATAAAAAAACACATAACATTTCAAGTGCTACGGCATTCCCTTACTGCGAATCAGGTTTGTTAGGGAGAGTACTAAAAAAACCTGTTTCAAAACATTCAGTGTCTAAGGCCGATCGTTACATACAACAATTTTTATATCCGCTGAATAATGCGCTTTATGTGTCAAAAATGTATTGCTTCAAAGTGGGAACTCGCCATATAAAATTCATGTCTTCTGTAAGCGCAATGGTAAGCGCAACTCTTGCATTTCTCCCTTACAAACCTGCTTCGCTCGAAGCACAATTTTTTATTGGGACGGTTTACATGTTGAGTGCTTTATAGATTTGTTGGTTTAAACACATTTTAAAACAAAAAGAGAGCTTAACTTCCTCTGATTTTTTAGCCCTAAGGCTATTATCTTGCCAAGTAGATACACATACAATGGAAACTTAAATAGACTTTAAATAAGCAACGTAGGCTATTTAAGTATCATTTACAAAAGCTCTACAAAATTTAATTTTGTTAATTTTAAATTTATGTATATACGAAGTCAAAATTGGCCATAATATTTTAATATTTATTTACACAAGTTGCCATATTAGTTTCAAAATTATATAAGTACCACCACTTTTTTTACATTAAGTACCACTGTGCCCAGTAAATTGAGGTCCAAGTCTGCTTCTTTTCTGCTCCTAATTATATGTGAGATTGTTTTATGATGCCTGCACAATCATCGTTTGTACTCGAAGTTACTCAGGTAGTCGCCAGAGCTTGTGGCAATAATGTTGCTGTGAAGACAAACTTTCAACTTGCTTTTGTTATGGGTAAAATTGTTTTTGTTGTAAGTTCCACATATTTACACGTAATATAATAAGTTTTGATTGTTTTCCGCCACTTAGAGGTAAAAACAACAACAACAAAAACAATAAAAAAATAATTGTATTCATAAAATATTTTTATATTTATTTTCTATTTAGCGGTCGCGCGTTCCAATAAGCTGCGATAGTATTTGAATTAGGTAAAAGAAATTACTAAATTTAATATAAACGAAAAATAGTTTTAATTTTTAAAAGATTTCTTAAGGAAATAGAAGTGTAGTGTTGGAAGTACTGATATAAATAGTGGAATATGTTAAAAAAAAGTATAAAACTTTTTCTTTAAATATATTATTAAGTAATTTTATTAAATATATCAGTTTAAGGTTTAAACGAATCTTTCGTAAAAGTCTTGAAATTTTTTTAAAAACTAAGATATCACCTAATGGAATCGGTGGCATAGAATTCCTTAACAAATTTGCCTTAACCCTTAAGCAAACACCAAAATGATTTTACACAAACGAACCCCAGGGCCTGGCTGGGTTTTCTTGTATTTTGTACCTAGTTCTTTGTGGCTTTAGAAAAAACTCAAACTAACGAACCCCTGGGCCTACTTTTATACGTATGGAGTTTTATGGCTATAGCAGGAACATTTTATTGTCAAATTAAACAATTCTTCGTATTAAAAGGTAAAGAAAGAATTATTATGTGTTGCGTATGCTTTTTGATACGTTTAATTTTGATTTTATTTACTACAGTACATATATAGTAGGGCAGTGCCTGGCTAGGCCCAGGTGGATACAATATGCACAAAATTTTCATTTGGCCAATTGCCTCGCCCACGCTGTTTAAATTTACACTTTTTTCTCATTTTCTTGTAAAAAACACTTTGATTGAGGAAAACATAAAGTTTTGTTCTAATATATTTAAAAATAATATAAAAAAAAACTGGAAAAAATTCAAAAATGCCTGGCCAGGTCCAGGTATCCTCTTAAGGGTTAATGCCAAAAGTCAAGTAAATATAAAGGCCCCTATCTAAAATCTCCCTTAATTATTTAAATCAATTAAACGAAATTAAAAACAAGGAAACTTAAGGGTGTAGTAGAAATTAATTTTTAATATTGTTTTTATTAAACCAAAATCTCTAAGATCTTTTTGAAATACTGATAAACAAGTGAGCTGAAGTTGAAGATCATACGGGTCATCCGAAAGGTGCATGTAGACGACTTGTTTTTAACATCTGACTTTTCAACTTTTCAAGTTACATGTAATTGTGCATATCTTTCAAAATTGCTGTTTTACAAAGGGTTTATAATATTCGGTCACAAACGTACATGTAATTTGTTTCTGGCATTATCTATGTTTTTTCGCAAAGTTATTTCAGAAACCAAAGTAGTTCTCGGTTTCAAAATAGCGTGGGGTCGCCATACAAATTCTTTGTTTGCGCCGAAAAAGAGTTTAGCCATCTAAACATTTTTTTCCTTTAAATTTGCAGATACCAAAAATAATGAAACGTTTTTTTCTTAATATGTGACAGCGCATAGAGAAAGGGACCAGTAAGGCAGAGGGAACAGTAAAAACCAACTACACAAAACAAGAGGTAGGGACGACCTACGCGCGTTTTCAAGGTTGACCAACACGTTCCTGACGTCATGAGATGTGTCGCTTTCAAATGAGACCAATACCAACACGCTCAGTGATGGTACACCAAAGATACACGTATTTAAATCTTTAAAATGGCTCTCCTGAACAAAACCCTTAGGTCCCTTTCTATTTTTCGCGTCACATATATGTACATAATTTCTATTCAATGGTGAAATTATCATACATATATCGGTATTGTAAAATATTTACTTCATCGGGCTAATAATGCCGTCAATAGTGGACGCCGTTGCCGGTTTCTTTCCGGCATAGATTTCTGATGTCAGATGGTTTTTCAGAAGAAAATAGAGCACGCTCTAATTGAAATTTTGCCAAATGACTTTGCGTCTGACTTTAACAGATGCAAAGTTAAAAAGGTAACAGACGACATGTATGTATTTTGCAGTGGGAAATTCGACATGTCAGATGACAAATACATGTCGTGTACGGTCAGTCGCCTTAATATGGTATTGATGTTGAGGCAATGGGTTAGTATAGAAAACAAATGTTGTAAATTTCAATAAAACCTTTTGGAGTTAGAAAACAAAGTATGGAAGAATAAAAGAATGTTTGCAAACTCGTGACAATGCGATCTCAATATTTTTGGATAACTCTAAAGCGGAGTTTAAACTGGATATGGAATGTTTATTGACCTATTTCTTAAAAAAGCAAGACTGTTATTAATGTCTGGACATTCTATAAGATCAACACTGATAAGCAGAGGATCAGCAGAACTTAATCAAGATTGTGTAAGACATGGCAACAAATCAAGATCAAAAAAGAAAGAACAGTTTCGTAGTAGTATTAACTACCCTACAAGAAATGTATAATGAGCGAATCATTATTTTCTTAATGCTTACGTGAAAAGTATGATGATTCGCTTATTCATTTCTTGTAAGGTAGAATAAACAGGGAGTATGTTTACAGTATGGCAATCTGTTCTTTGGGTCCAACTTAGTTTACAATACATATATGAAACTTATTTTGGAGGTTAGGTTCCATTGGCAGGTGTGAATTCACATCAAATCACTGCCAGACTGAATTGTTTTGTCTTTAAGATTTCTATAATCAAAGTGTCTGAGTCTTAGGTACCGAACGCCGGACAATGACAGAGTCAGTTGACTCTTCTTCTTCCTCCTACTAGTAACTTTTACAAAAGGAAGGAAGCCAAGGGCATGTTAAAGTCACGATGTGGTTACTGATTAGGGGTCTGAACAGCCCGCTAAGTCGTTCACCGTCTATGATGGGCCAGATATTCCTAGTTTTTATGCAGGTAGTTTCTGCGAACCATCTCTGACTAGCGAGAAGGTGAAATTTGTGTGCAATGATTTGCTTGTTCCTCGAAAGTGTGGAGACCCAGCCACACAGTTGCCATGTGTGCTCCCGTGTTCATGGACCTATTCAAGAGTATTAAATGTCTTGCCATCTCTTCCAGCGATGCCCGCCTTTCTTGAACCATTCTTGATGTGATAAACACATTTTCCAGGAACCTTATGGCCGCCTTCCTATCGGTGATAATGTGGATATCCCTATCAAATATCCCATCATACTGAATGTGCTTTGCGGCTGTGCAGATGGCCATTATTTCGGCAGTAATGAAACTGCAATAATCCCACAGTCTTATAGGAATACTCCAGTCCAACTGCTCGGAGTAAATACCAGACCGACCCCACACTTTGTTTTATACCCATCAGTGAACTGTGCTGTCCAAAATGCTCACAGCGAAGCTAGGATCAAAGATCGGCTAAGGTTTGACATAGTCAATATCTGCCTGCCAATTAATCGCATACAGAATTGTTGTGTTGTGCTTCCAGCTAATTTTTTGCCAGGATGTCTGGTGGTAACTAGTTCAATATTGTAAACATGACCACCATTTTCATTATACGTTCAAACTTGATTTGATGGTTCCTCCCTTTCAGTGCCAACCACTTTACAACTTCACCGTAAAAAAGAATGGATTTGGTGACACATTTGTTAACCAGATACATTCCGTGCGTTGAATCTCCAATTTGGGACGATGATCTTTTTACAGCAGTATAGTGCAGTGGCCGCCTTAGTTTTTTGAATATGGTGTTCATTTTCCAGTTGAGTCAAAGATTTCAGCTTTTGAGGATAGCTTCGGGGTGACTCCATTTATCTTTGGGGTAACAATATGAGGAATTTTGTATTCCCAAACACATGGACTTTAAGGCATTATAGCTCTCGCCGTAGTTTTCCTGTAAAAAATTAATATATTTAAAGCTTAACATATTTTTAGGTTTTATGCCAAAGATAAGACTAATAAATTTAGCGATTAGTCTGCATTCGTGCCTAACGAATTCGTTTCCTTGTCGAATGTAATTAATAGTTCAAGCATTCTTTAAGGTTATGCTTAAAATTCTAAAATTTTAAAAATCTGTTTTTCATTTCTAATAGACACAACATCCAAGCTAAACTACAAAAAAGAAGTATACAAGAAATGGAAACTAAGATCATTAGGATCGAAACATATTCGTAGACTCTCTTGATAGATTTGGTTGAATTATGACGGACACATGACTGATAAGCTAACATCAGGCTTATCCTCATGGTAAATTTACATGTGAACTTTAAGAATTTGAAGCTGCCATATTTTCTGCTGATGATGTCAAATAAAAATATTCAAACTGTTTCAAAATCCTCATTTGACACAAAACAGAAGCAATTTACGATAAAAAACAAAAATAAAGCACAACAAATTGACTTCAGCTGCAAATAAAGAAATAAACAAAAGTAAGTGGTTGCCACTACGTATTTTAAACAACCAAAAGTAGTCGTTATCTTGTGCAATGTTGCCACAGTATATAAATTACATTTTTCATTTCATCGGACAGTTGTAATAATGGAGATAATAAAATGGACACCTTTTCGTTCGCGATATCTATTGTCCACGTTAACTATCAGGAACTTTATTATTAGATTGTTTTAATGGCCCTAAATGTTGATGGCTGCTTTTATTAAAACTGTTTTGCAGTTTTGATCGTTATTGAATGCCGTGTTTACAATTCATATCCGCATTATGTTTAAAATGTTAATTATTAAACAAAATATTGTTGAAACTTTGGTCACATACATGAAAATACGACTTCATGAGAAACAAAATTTCTTATTGTTTAATTTTGTTCAATTTTCACTATGTCCTTTATTATTAAGGCATTTAAATACATTTTATATAATTACAACTCCACATGTTTATTTTACTTTTATTCGCAAGAGACACCTGATGCATCATGATCATGCTTCATGATCTTTTTTCATTTTTTTTTTTCAGAAATTATTATTAATAAATCGCAAGTTTTATATAAATGGTTTATATGAGTGTATTTATTTCGTGATATCATATTTATACAGCGTAGTAACGTTTTTTTCTGAATGAAAAACGAAAAAAAGCAGAAAAAAAATTTAATAAAGAAACATAATTTTCAATGTCACCTTTTACATATTCGTACGTTATTTGTTTTTTCTTGTTTATAAACTTCCATATGTACATTTGAAACGTCTATTTTTGTACATTACGTGACTTCTTCTTTCACTTAATATTTTTTTAATTTTCTCATTTGATAAATTTTCAGTTTATTTTTCACACCATAGACACCAACTAATATCAGCTCCTTGCAAATTTTTATTGAAGAGTTTTGATTTTTGGAATACACTTTAAAAAAGTTTGAATACATTTTTTATGTGCTATTTTTTCTCGATTACCCGGTTAGGGAGCATATAGCTTCCACAAAGCATCTCCATCTTACACATTTTGTTGCAGTTGTTTTCGCGGCTTCCCATGTAAGATTTCACTGTCCTGGTTTCTGGAGTATCTATCCATTCAGTGTTGTTGTTTTGCCTTTTACCAGTTTCATTAATTGGTTGTTGTTCCAGCTAAGTCTGCTGTAGCAGGCTGCAATCTGTCGTTACCTACAAACAACACCCTCCGTATACTTAATGTAGTGTTGGGGAACCTTGGTATTCTTTGATTTCTACCTTTTTTTCTCAGGCAACCGCCAGTACCTATGTCATGATGCTATCCTCTTTTCCAGGGGCAGGGTGGTCAGCGGGTTAATTGGATGGATTGTTTGGAGACGGGTTGAAGCTACTTAATTTTTAAAAACTCAAAGACCCATGATGAACATTTTTCGTCCTCTGCCAGCATTGTCTATAATTAAGTAGCAAAACTTTTAATTTAACAAAACATTACACTTCAGGACGTCCCCTTCTTCCTTACGCCCTAACTTCATAGGCTGTTAACACCGAGGTGGGTTAAAACTACTGCTCTTACGTGAGATATCTAAAATACAATTTATGTCACAAAACATTTTGTTAAATTTTTTAGAAAGTCACACTTTACTATGGCCTAACCTTACAGCTGTGGAAAACATTAGCCAGGTCTCTATGCTAACGTAGCTGCTTGTCGTCAAACCACTCCCCGAGTGTAAGAGCAGCCAGCATATCCAGGTAGCAATTTAAGTGCATAATCCGGAAAGTAGTATAGTCGCTCGTTGGTTAGGATCTGAAGCTTTCTAATCTTCGCTGCTTTTGGAAGAATGCTTGCAGCATCTGTTGAGCAGCAGCAGTACCTTCTGAACTCTCCCAAAGGTGGTGAACAATCAGCCCTTTAGAGGGATTTTTAGCATATCCGTTACTTTTGGGAGGAAAACCATAACTACTGTTTCATTATTTCCTATTTGTTATTATCTTTTCAACGCAAAAAAAAGATAACCATCCTGTAAGACAAAAAGCATTTTACACAAAAAGCATACTAACTAATAGTCACACTGGTGCCGTGTCGCTACTGTCTTCCGTGGTACTAGATAGGATCTCTGGTCAGACGTGGTCTGCCGCGCTCTGCCAATTTTGGATTTTTACGAATCCCAGGTATTGACTGCACCTGATTTCCCCGGAGAACGTAATACAAAAAGGTGAAATATCCTTAAGATGATCCCTACAAACGGCCGGAAGGCCTTAAAGTACAATACGCTCAACACCGAATGGAAAGCAATGTGGGTTAAAACTACAGACATTACGTGATATACGAAATATCCTTAACAATCCATTCATTACCTCCTTTTTGTAGGCTTCTTGTCTTTGTGTTAACAGATGGGACTCTCATTAGCGGCGATCTTGAGGAGATCTACCCGATAACTTTATTTAGAAGAATCAAGCGAAATTTATAGATTTAAATATCAATTATCAGTTGATTAAATCCCACTTTCTCTCAATCTCTCTCTTTAACCCTTTTCAAAAATAGTTAATTTTGTATAAAAAAGTATATTTTCCAAAACATACTTTTTTAAAAAAAGGTTCCCTATAAAAAAACGTACCTTTTAAAAAAAATTTTCAAAATATTTTTTTTAAAAATTATGTATTTTATTTATAAAAAATTTTGTAATTCCAAAAAAATAACTTTGATAAAAAAGTATTTTGTTACCAAAAACTGCATTTTACTTAAAAGAACATTTTGACAAACAAAGAATTTTATGCTGCCTTTACAAAAGTATTTATCTATAGAAAATTACCTTCTTAAAGTAAATATCTTTTTGCAAAATGAATATTTTTTCCTTTTCAAATTAGTTAATAAATAAATAATCATGTAAGTTTAATTCGGATTTCTTATCAGTTTGTAAATAAGGGAAACTTTGCCTTCTTAAAATATTTATTTTATTTAAGTAAATGCATACAATGTTTAAGAGATAGGCCTAGGAAAGATTTAAGACAATAACAAATAATTAAATTGTAAACCAAAATAAATCATTCAAAATTTCATTTAAAAATTTAAAATTTATAGTTTCAATTAAAATTATTTATAAATTTTTTACACTAACACTTTGGTGCGAAGAGACACATTTATAACGAGTTTAATAACATTCCATTCCATTCCATTTGTTTGTTAATTAAAAACAAAATTTATGCATCCTCAATTTTCGTTGGCGGCCTCTAGAGAAATTTCATTTCTAGCAGTGTAAGCGCAATTGTAATGGAGTTTTAACTTTAATGTTTAATGTACGATTTCAGTCAATTTAAACACTTGTTCGAATTAGGTAGTGCAGTGTTTGTATTAAAATTTCTTCTTTCATAAAAAAAATAAATTTGATAGAGTAACATTAAACGTAAATATTATAACTATCAATAACAACGACATCAGCCATTTATAGCAAACCACAACAACAAAAGAGTTGTACATTCAATTCATTCATAAGAAAATTTAATGTTTACCTATTAGTGTGTGTATGTCTGTGAATGAATGTTTGGAGGTTGCCAAAATATGACACAACAACTAAAGATGCTCAGAGTTTACACTGATGTTGGCTGGGGATGAGTTGCTCATGTTTATGTATCGAATAGGAAATGTGAAGATGTTCCTTGTTTGTGAAGCTGCTGTTGGACTGACAGAAAAACAGACTGGCTGGCTGGTTGGTTGTTTGTTTTGCTTTGGAGAGAAAGTTTTATTTGTTTTCACTTTTACTTGTTTCAACAGATCCACGACCGGGTGTTGTCTTAAAATTTTATGTTTTCCATCTTTTTCGATTTTTTTTTATTTTCTGGTAAAAGGTCAGGACTTGTCGCCGAGAAGCTAAAAAATGAATGAATAAAAAAAACATTAAAAAATGTTTGATAAAAGCATATTTGTGTGGTGTAATAAAAAAAAATGTGCAGGCTGGTTTTTGGCTGAATAGCGGAGGGATGGCATTACTGACTGAATAATATGAAAGACTTAGGACACAAACTTTGACAAAATAGAGATAATTTAGAAAGACTTAAGCAACAAGCTTGTTGTTGAATGTGGGTAGTGGAAAAACTTAAGACACGAACTCTTATCAAAATAGAAAAATTAAAACAACAATATCTGTGATTCAACTACAATAAATTCAAAATAAATTCGCGGAATTAACAAATAAACTAATTTGAATTTATATAATTTATTCAATACATATTTTTTTTTATAAATTTACTTTTCTTTGCAGCTTGTGGATAAACCACAAACAACTTTAATGATTTTCAATTGTAAATTTCACAAAAAAAAATCTTAAAGGAAATATCTCTTCATAGAGAAATATGGCTGCCTCATTGTTTACAGATTGCAGTAGTATGCAAGGCTCAACTACTAGTTCATCCAGTGACATGATGACTCTTACCACAGCTGCTTCATCATGGTGTGCTATACCGGCTTGTACTCGCATACGCCTTATACGATTGCTAAGACCTCACAGTCGTCGAATTTTAGTTACTCCTGGGGCTGTACCCTCTTATGGGTTCTCGGTAAGGGGTGGCAAGGAATTTAGCACGGGAATTTTTGTTTCCAGTGTTGATCGCAATAGTGAGGCGGAGCAGAAGGGATTAAGGGTGAGTAGGACAAATAGTATAAATAAAAATTTTTTTTACAAAAAAATACCAATATTTAAAAATTACCTTTCCACAAGAAGTATATTTTCACAGCAAAATCAACTTTTCCTTTCAATAAAGTACCATTTAACAAAAAAAATACCTTATCAATGTAACTTTTGGGAATACAAAATCTTAATCTACAAGATTTAGATTGTCGTGCTTAATTCCCAATTTTTATTCTTGATAAAAACACTGAAATTTATTGCTGATCAGATAAGCTATTCCAAGGAGCATTTCACTGGTTCCTAAGGTCACATCGTCAAGAAACTTCATCCAAAGATTTAAAAAAAATTGAAATTACTTTTTGATAAAAAACTAAAGATATTTAACCAAATAAAACTGTTAAGCGTATAAAAATTATACCTTTTATCAAAACAGTGCCTTTTAATAAAAAAGTACCTTTTAACAAAAAATAACCTTTTTAGCAAAAAAGTACCTTTTACCAAAAAAGTACCTTTTAACAAAAAAGTAACTTTTAACAAAAAGTACATTTTAACAAAAACCTTTTAACAACAAAGTACCTTTTTACAAAAAACTACCTTTTAACAAAAAAGTACCTTTTAACAAAAAAGTGCATTTTAACAAAATAGTACCTTTTAACAAAAAAGTACCTTTTAACAAAAAAGTACATTTTAACAAAAAAAGTACCTTTTAACATAAAATTTCATTTGAACAAAAAATTACCTTTTAACAAAATAGTACCTTTTAACAAAAAAGTACATTTTAACAAAAAAGTACCTTTTAACAAAAAAAAAACGGTATTTTCCTCATGTTTTTTTCTTGCATGTCTTCTTTTGACTCGCACATTCTTTTTCAATTTGTTTTCGCTTAACCTTTATGTCAACAGCTGAAAAATTATACTTACGTCAACAGCAAGCATACCCGGGTATGCAAGCACATATTGTTGTTATTGTTTTTTCGTTTTATTTGTATTTTAGTTGCATTTGTTCCTATTTTAAATGGTTTTAATGCATGAAAAATTAAAATAACGGGTGTTTTAGCAAAGACTTGTGCATTTTTTCTTTGATTTCATGTATGAATTTGTTAGTTGCTCGTCGTTACTTGAACTGCGGTTGACGTAAAGGGTAGGAATGAAAAAATTACCACATCCATTGTCTGATTTGTCCAATTTTATTCAAACATCAGAATATGTAAGAAAACACTCTTAGTGAGGATATCATGAAGTTTGAAAGTGATATGATAGCCACTTTCAGATATACAGAGTTTTTAAAATTCAATACATACCCGGGTATGTAGCTGTTGACATAAAGGTTAAGATTATAAACATTGTTGCCAATTTGACGGTTTTACCGCGATTCTAGCGGTTTTTACGTGTCAATCGGGGTAAAATTTCCGTTTTGGCGGTTAGCGGGAAATCTAGCGATTTTTTAATATCATTAGAAAATACAATTTTTGTTCTAAGCATTTGAAAATTACAATTTTTATCTCAAAATAAGAGATTTAAAATATTTGTTTTCAATTAAAGTAATTAAGTGAAAAGAAAAAATTGTTTTAGTAGAAATTAAATTTGTTTCCGCAATAAAAAATTTTACAACGTTTTAAGCGGATTTTATAAATTTTCTTATTAGGAAGTTAAATTGAAATGTATTAACATAGCCTTATTTCGAGCGAAATATTTGTCCAGTCAAAAAAAAACTAGATGTGATAAAAAAAAACTGCGAACGCACTTGAATTTATTTAAACCAAATTTTACTGCAGACCAGTGCTCTCAACTTTTATCGATCAAAATATAATCTATTGTCAAAGGTAAAGTTAAAAGGGTGTTGTCTACAGCAAATCAATGTTTATATTAAAGCACTTAAGCAACCAAAAATTAAAAATATTTTTTATTATTCCTCGGATAAAACTTCCACACGGTTGTCAAACCTAATGCCAAACAACGTACTGTAATTCGAGAATTCAAGAAATACTGTTTGTGATGCTTTAAAAAACAACAAGATAGCGCCATTTTACTCCTTTGCATGGGTTTATATAAGTTTGTTGTTTAGTATAAGCCAGCTTGTAACTAGATATGCCAAAATTCTTCTATATTTTTATTTTAGTTAGATAAGAACCTTATTTCTAGTTTTCCTAAAAAAGTGAAACATAATTTGTATAAATCTAAGCGAAGTCTTGGATTGTAAACAGTTTTCAGGCATAAATGTTTGATATAATGACCAGCAAAAACTTTTAAAAATTATAAACCTTTTTAAGCAGTAGTGGCCATATTATTTATATATACATACCCTGCGGGAAATTTGTGGCAATTGGTCCAACAGACTGGTCCTGGGATTTGTGAAAATAGAACAAGTACAAAAAGAAAGGACTCATGACCAGTGAAAGAAGAACCAATCCCTTAACTGGTTTATGAAGAACAAAAAGATAGAAAAAGTAATAAACTACAGTACAGTCTTCAACGGCGTTGCGACACATTTTTTTGTACTTTCTAAAATTTGGTTCTTGAATTTAATTCTAGGACTTGTTTTATTGAAATAATATTAATTTGTGTTGAAATAATACAACGTTTTAACTGACACTAAGCACGTTCATTGAAAATAGATCTATGTCTGGTCAAATGATGTCAATTGTCCCCCTCCAATGACAACCCCATGTAAAAGTGATAGGTCTTTTTCATATAAAGTGTTAGAACTAGAACCGGTCTCTACCACCAAAGACCTATCACGGGACTACTTTGGTGTCAGTTCGCTTCCCTCTAGGGTATGTTTATTCAACCTTTTTGAATTAATGTCCCTCAGAAAGTAAATGTAAGTACATATATATTAAATATAAAATAGTGTAAAATTTCAAATCGGTTTTCTTGCATTTACTTCCTTCTTTCTTTTAGCAATTTTTTTTTAAATCTTGGTCTACGGTCTAAAATGTTTAGCATCATTACCAAAACTATATTAAGTGAACTTAACTCTAATGTCTGGATAGATTTCAAGCAATACAAATCCCAGAATATTATGTGAATATCCACATTTTGTACGTTCGCCGGACTAAAAGAGTCAGTAAAACCCAATATCTAGATTTGTGTAAGCATTTCGCATAATATTTAGTTTTTAGCGATTTTTTTAAAACATTTTAAGCTAAATAAAATATTTAGCGGTTTCTAGCGGTTTTTAAAGTGCGATTTGACGGTAAGTCTTCAAAAAAAGTTGGCAACAATGATTATAAACATGTATTTGCATTCAACTATTGTACTGTTGTTGTTGCTTTTCTGATTGTATTGTCATACGTTCTGTTTCTCTCTCTCTCTCTCATAAAATTAACGAAATGCTCAATGACAGACATTTTTTGCTATCCACCATCTGCGACACAAAAAGACAGCGAAGTGCTAGCACAAAGTGGCAGTAAACTTTTTCACAGTTTTAGAATCAGTCATCCGAGTATAGGATCAATGTGGATAGTTTAATAACCAGTCTACAGTGTATAGTACTGCCACTTTTGTGGTAAATTGTCACAAAAAAACTACAGGGTAAATCCTTTTTCTTTTAAAATTACATATGTTTTTTAAATATGCTTACTAACCCAACCATATGACACCACAGTATTTAATAAAAAAAAATCGATAGTGTACCCTTTTTGGACCCAAGGACCCGCTAGAACACAATGATGCTATGATGTTAAGATGCATGTACAAGTTTTTTGTGTCGAATATTATTTATATTTCTTCATTTGCCTGTAATTTATGCAAATAGATATCTGGCTGTCTATAAATATCTATGTATATGTTAATACCGTGTGCAGATATGCACCTTAATTGAGTTTTAAGCAATAAATGCCATTATTGAGCACAAGTATCCATACAAAATTGCCATTTAGTTGTTGCTCAATTAATACGAAATTGTTATAAAAATTGAGTACAATTAAAATGCAACACTGCCACAAGTGTGTTCAGGGAGTAAAACCCAACTTACTAAACAAAATGTGTTGACATTTGGCAACTTAAATTACAACAAAACAAAGGTCCATCCATTAGGTAAATAAAATTACAAAGGTTTTTATATTTTTAAGGAAAATTTTACGTTGAAATTACTAAACTACTTTTACCGAACAGGTTACCATAACAATTAGATACGAACACGACCACATATCTGTTTGTTGAAATTCATAATTTTAATTTAGAAATTTGCAAAATTCTCCGTCATAATATTCAATTATGTTTTCTAACAATTTTAAATAATTCATTAATCTATAATAACAAATTTATTCAAACTTACTGCACTTGTTATTTTTTTTTGTATTTGTTGTTTTGTAAATAGATGTTTACAAACCAGGGATGGCAACATCGATACAACTGCAATGTTTTGGTTAAAGCGAATTGTTTTCTTTCATTCAACAGTACAAATGTACAATTTACCGTTTTAAAACATAAATAATAGATAAAACAAATGTAATTTTGGTACAATACAGCTCATAAAAGTAAGATTTTAGTATCCAGCGGTGCAATTTAAAAATTTCGTTTTGCCATCCCTTGTATCGGCGCTGATTGGCGACTGTGATCGGCGCACAAGTGGCCGATTAAAATCGGTACATATTAAACAATTTCATTGCTCCACATTGTGCAAAAGAGTGTTCACATTATCGGCGCATCAAGGTTAATTTTGATTGTGCACTGTCAGCACAATTTCGGCACAGATTGTCGCATATTAAAAATGTTTGACCGTTCACACTATCGGCACATGAAATACGACAAAAATTGGTACATTGCGCCGATAGTGGGATCTTAGCTTTACAATTCCGACTACAATTGGTTGATTTTTTGTCAACTCTAATTGTAGTTGTGAGGGGAAAACAAAAAGGAAAAACAAAAATAAAATCAAATAATTGTTTGCGACCAAGGCGAATTCATTACAGGTGGTCCTAAAAGACCTGTTGATAACTTTTTTAGCTTTATAATTGTTGGATGTCAAAATTTTTTTTTCTTTGCTTCTGCTTCGCTTTGTTTCTGCTTTTTACATTGTATAATGATTTTACAAAAACAAGTTGCTTGTGGTTTTTGTGTGAGCTGTACTTGTTGTAATAACGAAATTACCTGAAATGATAATATACCGCTAATTGAAATATAAATTTGGTCTTTCCCCATGGATCTTGTACATTGTTGTTGTAACATTAACTTTAAACTATAATTACAACGTTACCAATATCTAAATTTAATCGCTAGAAAAGTGAACATATTAGTTGATTGCAATTTCTTTTAATTAATTTGAATTAATTATTTTTTTTCTCTTTAACACTCGTGGTTGACATACTCATGGAAATGCCCATATAAAAATATTTTTTCATATTCATGATTTTTTTGCAGTTTTGCTCTTTTCAAGTTATTTTTTTTTTTATTCCAAACAACTAAAAATTGTAACGATTTATTGCATGGGGCATTAGTTTATTCCAATACGAACATATTACGCACAACAAGACCTAGGTTTGGTGCAAAAATTATAAAGCTACCGAAGATTTATTGAATTAACCCACATAATAATTTAACAGTTTTAGGCTTTTTTTAAATCTTTTGTTACTAAACATTTCGCTATGTGTATTTGCTTGGTGTGTTTTTTTTGTGATTTGGTAAAAATTTAAAAGTGGGATATTTCAAATAATCTTCTGTAACTTTGTCACCTTTTTACCGATTTGGATCCCATTGGTCACAAAATATGCGCATTGAAATAAGCTAACGTCGAAAGAGATAAAGATTAGTAAAATGTTATTGCTTGGTTTTAAAAAAATAAGTTGAAAAGCGCAAAATTGCAAAAAATCATTAACATTTTTGTAAAATTTTATTAAAGTGACATCATGTTTTTAAAAACCGCAAACAACGGTATTTTGGAATATCAAAAACTGTTCTACTTTTGACCATTCTGACTTCACATTCAGATTCAGTGGACAATTTTACATAGAGATTAGGTGTCAGATTCATTTGGTCACGACTTTGTTAAAAATTTGTGACACAGTGTAATTTATGCATTAACTTCGGTTAATAAGGCCTGGTCTTGAGATGTGGATTGAGTTTTAACTTAGTTTAACGTAGTCTAAAGTTCAGACTTTTTCGGCGAAATGTGATATTTTTTAATTGTTTCATTTAAGACCAACATTTTAAGCAAACCTAAGCTCTTCCGTCAAAATTTTTTAAACAAACTTAGTAGCAGCGGAACAAATCTGTTTTCAGATTAACTTAACCTAGTTTAACTGAAAACCCCATCCTTTACCGAGCGATTAACCGATTAAAGCCAAAGCCCTCTTTTTTATTTAGTAGTTTTTACAAATGTTTACAGGTACACAATTACATTTTAATAACAAGTTTTTTATTACTTACGACAAAGTAACAAATATTAGTGCAGAAAAAGCTACACTTTCTCAAGGTTCCATAAAATTTAAATTATAAAAGAACTCATGCCAATAGGGAATCCAGATTGAAAGTATTTTTAATTAGAGCAATCAAGGCGTGAATAAGACATTTGAATATTAAGTTTTTACTTTCACTAGCCAATGTCCGACACTTAAACCAAAACCCAAGCTAATCAGGGAAGGTCTTTCACGTACCAATTACAGAAAGTATGACTGGTGAAAAATACAATTCTATACAGCAACAAACAACCAAAAGTTTTACGTGACGCACAATTAAAACATACACTTACACGTTAGTTTGTAGGTTGGCTGTGCGTGTGAATATCATCATCATCATACTTTGGGTGACCCAAATGACGACTGTTAGCAAACAACATTCATTGGAAAACTAATTTTTAAAGCATTTTTCTTTTATGTTGTTTACTCAACTTACAGATTGGTGATCAAATACTGCGCATTAATGGATTTAGAATAGATGATGCCATACACAAAGAATTCGTACAACTTGTCAGCCATCAAGAACGTTTGACACTAAAAGTACGCAGCGTTGGAATGTTGCCAGTTAAAGAGTGAGTATAGCTGAAAAAAGTTTTAATAAAAATAATCTTTTTTTTAATTGTATTGCTTTGTTTTTTAACTTCAGCAAAGATAATGACTGTATAACATGGAATGTAGTAAAGACTCCTAGTATTAGTTCCACCACATCCGAATGTTCTTATCAATCTTCAGAGCGAGCAGAACGTAATCACAGTCGGAATCATGGTGAACGTGTTATTAATGTGGTTCTCAATGTGGCTCCACGCACTAAACTGGGTTTGGGTATTTGCAAGGGGCCCGAATGGAAACCCGGCATATTCGTACAATTTACAAAAGAGAAAAGTGTAGCCCGCGAAGCGGGTCTTAGGCCAGGCGATCAAATTTTAACAGTAAATAGCATAGATTTTTCAGATGTTTTATTTAGTGAGGCCGTCGCTGTAATGAAGAGTTCAAATAAATTGGATATGACAGTACATACCGGTGCAGGATGTGACCTGTTTCCGGGAGAATCTAGTGGCTACAACAGTTCTGCAAGTTCCGTAACCGGGGATCAAAGTCCTTGCTGGGCTGATGTTAAGTCAAAACGCCTAACCTCGGTGCGAGAGGAAAGTTTAACGCAAACAAATGCAACAACTTGGAATCAGCCTTTGAACTCGAATGAGCGTAAATATCGTTCAAAATCTATAACCGAAAGAAGTGCAAACTCAAATTTAGCAGCCAACACATCCTCAGCTACAAATTTACCCATAAGACACACTTCTTTTTCAACTGCCCCCACCAGCTCAACATCACATAGCAATTCCAATAAAGAAATTAACAAAACCATTATTAAGTTATCCGAAAATGGTGCTACTTCCATTAATAATACATTTGTGGGAAATAACACGCAATCCTCTAATACAGGCACCATTAGGAAAACTTTGCCGACCACACAAAAAGAAAACGAAGAAGAAACACCTGCCATGGAAGGAACTTTAACGAAATTTAACCAAACACCTAAAATAGCAACGGTCTTACCACCACCTCCACCCATGGCCATGTTGAATCACGCACAACATCATCATCATCATCAGCAACAGCAACAACATCATTTAAACTTTTCAAATGATTCTTTAATGACCCCAACATCCGCCTTAATATCTTCGACTTCAAATGCATCATCTAATACTTTTACAAAGAACGTGGTTCATGATGATGGCGATATTAAAATTGGTGGAGTGGCTGCCACCATGCAACGTTATCAATATGCCAATCTGCAATTGGCCAAATTGAATAAAGCCGCAACAAACGCAACCGACAGCTCAACATACTCAAATATCAATTTGAATATGGAAAGTGAGAAATCAAATGATGGAGGTAGTCTCTCAAGTGCCATTACGGAGGAACTTAAAAAGAGAAAAGCGGTAAGCTTAAGGAAATATATATTGGTTTTTTTTTTTTTAATTATTTTAAAGTAGAAATTGTTAATGGGCTTTTCCATTCAAAGTCACTCTTAATAAATATACTTCCTTATATTATTTTAAATACATATCGCACTTGATCAACAAGAGGGTATTAACTAAACATTTTTAAAATTTCACTTTTTCCGAGAAATCAATTAACAAAATATCAATAGCTATCTGCTGTAAAAATTTCAACGCGTTTTGATTACTATTTTATTGAGGCCATTTTCGTGAGAGTGTAGTGACTACCTTTATATTAAGAAAAAGGTAGTATGTATTTTGATTTAATACAAAAGTTTAAATAAACATGCCTCCAATGTTTTCATTAAAAAGGTATTATTTTGATCTGAGCCTTTATTCAATTTAGAAAATTACATTTGGAAACTTTATTAAAATTTCAACTCAAGCGCCACAACTCAAAATAATATAAAACAAGATAGAGTGCTATATTCGGCTGTGTCGAATCTTTGATACCCTCCACCGACAGTTCGAATGTTTTGGAGCGATATCTATACGATGTCTATTAATTGTTAATTTATCTTTATAAAAACTATATTACTATATTAAATTATTGACAGAAAGTTTTATGCTTGTTTTTTAGCAGTTTTAACAAGCTTGAGTTAAAAATCATGATTCGAAACAGTTTCAGCCGAACTTAAATGATTTTCAGGAGGGGAATTTATATTGGAGCCATGGTCAGTTATGAACCAATCATCCTAAAATTCTGCAGAGTGATTTCAATACAGCGGTGAAATTAGTTTTAGCGCTTACAGTGAATTTCAGAAGGCTACTAAATATGGGCTCAAAGGAAAATTATTGACCGTATATCACAAAATTGTGTGAAGCTAAGTTGGAAGAAATTTTACCGCCATATCTATACTTGCAACGTTTTAGGCGTATTTAATTAATTTATTAGATTGGGCCAATACTCGCGAAATTTCACAGTGTCATTTCTAGTCCTTTGAAATTCCAAATTTTGTTATGAAAGCATTATTAATGATGGTTTTAAGCGTGCTAAACTGTTTTCCGAGAGTAGGTTTTACATGGGGCCTAGGGTGGATTTTGCAGTGTGATTAACAGTCGAATAAAACGAATTTTTCAAAATCTTATATCATTCTATATATGGGTATTTCCACAGGAAATGACATCTTATAGCGCAAAAATTAAATTATTATTTTGAATTTTTTTTCCGCTAATATTTTACAAAATAAATGTATCTGTCATTTTCCGAAAGATTAACTTTAATTTTCTTTATACTAACAAAAATATGCTACTTTGAGTTACCCATAATAAATGAATTCAAACACAAAAAACTGTTAATTTTTTTAAATGTAACGACCGTTACTTTAAAAAAAAATTTTTTTGGTAACTAATTTCTTTGGTTTAAAAATAAATCCATTCCTTAAACAAATCATTTCAAAGTATTTAATCAGATGTTTTACTTGACATATCCTGGGCAAAATTTTACAATACATGATGTTTGTTTGCGACATTTGAACACAGCACATTTATAAAGTAACGATTGTTACTTTTTTAATGGTCAAAAAGAGAATTGAAATTAAATTTTGTATGAATTCTTTCGCTTGCTGCCGTTGCTTGAACTTTCGTAAGTCCAAAAAGGAGCAATCCTCGTGGCATATGTGGGTAGGTTGGAATGTTATTTAAAAAATCTCCGAAAATCGGTAACGACCGTTACCGTAACTGAACCGATTTTGCTGGATTTCAATCCCAAACTGCAAACTGAAATTTGACACCAAGTTTTTTAATTTCTTTTGAGGTTTTCGAAAGTGAGCGTGTTTTGAACTGACGGACATGGCTAAATCGACTTAGAATTAGTCAAGGAGCCAGAATATATATACTTTATGGAGTCCGAGATGAAGCATAAAAAAGTTTCACACGGAATGACAAACTTCGTATACTCTCTTCACAACTAATTGTGGTGGAGGTTATAAAAAGGTATCGAGCAGTTTCAGAAAAATGGTATAAGCTCAAAAAATTTATTTTTTTTTTCAAAGATTTAAAACTAAAACGATGTAAATATATTTTCAAATGAAATTAGCTTACTATGACATATTCGGATTTTCAAATTCTTTTAAAACTTAACCATAAACAGTTTTTCACCTCTGCTGAAACTTTTAAAATGTTAAGTTAATACCCAATTCTTGATCAAATGCGATATGTATATTGGCAAATAGCTTGGAAATATAAGTAACAAGTGGGCGGGAATAGATAAATGGGTGTGGCATCTAAAAAATTTAATGTGTTTAATTCTCCGATTAATTGGGCTTTTATGCTATAATTGAATGCTATAACATTATACAAATTTAGAAAATGATTTTATGGATATATATGTATGTATGTATGTATTTAATAAATAAAAAAAAAATAAAATTTTGATTTAAAAGTTCATGTTGTTTGAAATGTTCTTATTTTTTGACTTTTAGTCGATTTTTTAGTATTCATATTGATTTTGTGTTCACAACTGATCAATATATTAAGGCAAAGAAAAGCGTTTCTTAAATTTTTTTTTATTTATTTTATTACTTTTTAGTAACGAATAGCTTTTATTAATTTAACCGCCTTTTACTCAACGCAAATGGATGAAACTTTGCAGGCATTCATACTTCAGATGACAATACACGAATACTTGGACGTAGCCAGGATGAAATCTAGGGGGGGGCAGAATTTTTTTGTAAAATGCTTTTTAACCGCCTTTTACTCAATGCAAATGGATGAAAAATTAAAAGTAAAAGGCGGTTAAAAAAAGCGTTTAAAAGAATTGTGCCCAGACTAGATTTTATCCTAACTACGCCCATGTATTCGTGTATTGTCACCGGGACTATGAATGCCTGCAAAGTTTCATCCATTTGCATTGAGTAAAATGCGGTTGAATTAAAGTTACAAGATTTGATGCTCCGAAGTGAATGTATAGAAAAGCATTTTCCAAAAAAAAAATTCTAGCCCCCCTAGATTTCATCCTGGCTACGCCCATGCATTCGAGTATTGTCATCGGGTGTATGAATGCCTGCAAAGTTTTATCCATTTGCATTGAGTAGAAGGCAGTCAAAAAAGCACTTTACAAAAAAACAAACGGCAAACACAATTTGTACTCAATTAAATTTATTCTCAGAGAAGTTAATAATAATTTGCTGCTAAGATACAGATTTAGCCATTTTCCATCTCATTTAGCCAAAAAAAAAATTAATTTAGCTATTTTTTTAAGCCAAATTGTTAAAATAAATGAGTTAATTAGTACTAATTAGTATTAATACAAAATAACCGTGCAATTTCAGTGTGTAAAAAAATTTTTTAATTTTTTTTTTATTATTTTTGATGCGTTCGCATTAAAGCTATTCAGGCTTATTATATCGAGCCCTAACCGCGAAAATAACGTAAGCGCCAAAAATCAAATTTTACAGGAGAGAGTTTTTTGTCTTTTTTCATATAAATTTTGTATGAAATTTGTCGCTTACGATAAAATTTTTCTTGCTATAAAATCGTAACGGTACCTTTTGTGACCATGATGTTTTAGGAGATGATGTAAGTGCTGCCAATAAAGTCATTTATTAAAAAATATTAAAATTGAAAATGATGTCGCTTGCGTTATTTTCGCGGTTAGGGCTCGATATAAATTTAAATCACAATGCATTTCGAAGAAAATCATCTTCAGTGATGAGGCACATTTTTAACCTCAGTGGATTCGTCAATAAGCAGAATTGCCGCATTTGGGCGAATGATGCACCCACAAAGAGTGACTGTTTGGTGCGGTTTATCGGGCCGTATTTTTTTCCAAAATAAGGCCGGCCAGGCAGTTACTGTGAATGGTTTGAACTTTGTATGGTCCGAATTGGAAAATATGGATGTGGGCGATATGTGGTTTCACCAGACCACTTGCCACACAGCTAACCAAACAATGGCTCTTTTGTGCGACAAATTCAATGGACGTGTTACTTCACGTGGTGGCGATGTCAATTGGCCGCCAAGATCATGTGATTTGACACCGTTGGACTTCTTTCTTTGGGGTTATTTGAAAGAAAAGGTGTACGTCGATAAGCCAGCAATAATTCAATAGCTAAAGGATGAGATAATTCGGTACATTAACGGCATATAACCTCAATTATGCACCAGCGTCATCGAAAATTTGGACCATCGGATACAGGTGTGCCAACGAGGTCGCGGCGCCCATTTGGCCGGTATTTTGTTCCATACATACATAATTAAACCATACCATAATAAAAAGAAATGACAATAATTTCCTTAATAATTTGTGTTTTCTTCAAAATCAACATCGGCCCTTAAAATTTAACCACCCTTTATAATTTTTTATACATTAAAACTATTCACTTACGAAAAATTACCATTTTTGAAATAAAACTGAAAAAAAAATTTAAAAAATTAGGCCAAATTTATAATTGAAAAAATCTAATAACATTTTACTCTTGAAAGAGTAGGTATCATGTTTTTTATTTACAAAATGGTGTTTCATGTTTTGATTTGTTTGTATATTTTATTACTTTATCTTTCATATAGAGACGTCAACCGACCGCTTTCAAAGAACATGCTCCACATAATGAAATCAAACCACTACAATATGAGACCAAACGTGAGAACAATAATAATAACAATCATCAACATCATCATCACCATTCAATGACAAATGCAAGCCAAACAGTAAAAAATACTACAAATACAAACATAAACATAAACACAAATACATTGAATGGCAATGATCATCATAAGAATGCAACAACGAATAACAACAATAACAGTCTCAATGTCGTGGGTGATCAGCACAGCGCTTTAATGAATGAATTCAAACAGGCCCACAAACGAATGTTCAAAAACGGTTTCAAAGAATGTGGCGGCATTGGAGTTGAATCTTTGGAAAATAGAGTAAGTCCAAGTTTTAATTTAAAATTGTTAAAGTGTTTAAGGAAGTTGTAAAGAATTTACAAGAATTTTTATTTAAATTGAAGGATTTAATTTATACTCTAAAACATAGTTAGATAACACGTGCTGCATTTCCAATAAAAACAATCAGATTTGTGGTAATGACTTGTTTGCACACAATTCGATTAATCACGCACTATTTGTTGTTCTCTTATAACAGGCATCAGATTTCATGGTTCGTACAGTGGGCAAGATTGTGATTTTCTGTGATTATTAAAAATATTTCAATATTTTAACTTGTTTTAAATTTGCAAAATTTATTCTGTTTACCGATTTCTAACAAAAAACTTGGTGCTATTTAAGCGTAGTTTTATTTTGATATGATCAACTATGAGACTGACGAGACAAACTGTTGGTGAGAGGGCTTTTTCCAAAAGCAACATTTACGAAATATTTAGATGTAGCAGTAACACTGATTTTCTTTGAGTTAAATCAGCGTTTTCTTTAATAACTTCAGCATTCCAATTTCCTTAAATTTTAATTTTACACCCTGCATTTTCATAATTCCATCCAAACAGCCATTAATGCAGCTGCTATGCTATGAAGCAAATGGAAACAACTTTTTCGTTTTAGTAAAATAAATCTGCGTCTTTAAAAACAGCTAAAATTGTGTACATTTTAACTCCTCTTCTATCAGAAGTTCGAAATTTCAGAGCCTTGCCATGGTACCATTAATAAGGTGACCCCAGTTGCCCAACTGAATATTGTTTACGAACAGGGCTGCCAGAAAATTTTGTGAGGAAATCGTCAGTTTCGGAAAATCGGACAACTTAAAATTTAGGTTTTTGTAAACACATTCAAACAAAAACATATTTACTTCATACCCAGCTAAAATGTTCATAGTGCAAGAGCTAATGGGAGTCTCATCTTTGATCGTCGATGACTGCATTTTTTAATCGTTGAATAGTCCTCATATGGGAAAAACTGTAACACGAGTGAGATTCTTTCATAGCACAACGAAAGACGATTCTTCAATCGTTGTCGGAATCGTTTAATTCGTGGGTAAATATAATCTAACGAGACTTTAATGCAAAGAATCGTATGAGACTCATGTAGATATTCTCTTACAATTCTTGAAATGCTCGCCGAATAATTGTTGAAAATATGATTTTTACAGAGAGAAAGATAAACAAAGTGTAGCATTGTTGTTTTTGTACTCTGAAAATAATCAAAGATTACAGCCGTAATAAACAAAAGCGGCACGCGTTTTCTAGTTTTTGAATAGTGCGGCCTGGACGCTTTGCAATTAGAAAAAACGATTTTGACAGCTAGTTTAATGTAAAGTTTTTCGCGGTAAATCTAGCGTTTTTATCTGTATTTTTATTTTTAATTTGTAAGTTTTATTAAACAAGAAAACTACTACTACTGCTCGTGACACAAAGCTCTTGCTTTGGTATGTCATATCAGTGTAAAAGCTAAGCGAAAGAAAACGTTCCGCTCTTGTTAAGGTACGGCCAAGGCGAATTCATAAAGGTGACCGCATCATGAGATAGAGCTATGCTAGCTATCCCTTTTTTTGAAAAAATGCTGTGTATTTTGTTTTTGTAAAAAGTTAGAGTGAACGTCAAAATTATTTGTTTATAAAATGTACACAATTGCTTTAGAATGTAAATTTTTTTTCTGTATTGCAATTTAATTGTGGCTCCACTTATTCCTTACGCCTTTTAAAATCCTTGTGTTTAAATTTTATGTTCACTTTTTTGTTTAAACTGGAGTTTTGCACAAATTTATATTTTTATTGAATTTTAAATTTTAACAAATTTTTCATAAAATGTAAACAACGCTTGACATTCAGTATACACACAAGGAAATAAACATTTAACAGATGACTCGAAAATGTCACCTTTATGAATTCGCCTTGGGTACGGCTGTTAAACATTCAAAGATTTAAAAACGAAATTGTCAAAAAATTTAATGTTTTATTCAGACTTTAAAAACTGAAAAAAATCGTCACTTTTTAGAAAAAATCTGCAAATCTGCACTTTGCTAAATTCGGAACAAAAAATGACGATAAATCGTCAAATCTGGCAGCCCTGTTTACGAACCTAACATTATGTCAATATTGGCTTACAATTTTGGTTGTTTACAAATAAGAGAATTTATTGTTGATAGAAATAACCATTTTTTTACAATATCGGTTTTTTCTACCAAAAAATTTGCAAAATAGTATAGTATATTTTTACTCTACACCAACAAAATATTAAGCAATGTATTTGCTACTCTTTTGCAAATATGCAACGCCTAAAACCAATAGTTTATATTTACTCGACTTATGCAACACTTGATTGCAAACCGACAGCTAACACTCAGTGAACCAAGCCGATCTGCAAAATGGTATAGTATGTAATAAAATCCCAAAAGTATTCTACAGTATTTACTATACCATTTTGCAAATGCTACGATGCAAGACCATTTGCACAAGATTGTGAATTGGGCTATTGATTTTTACCTTACTTATCGGATTTGAATTTACATCTATTTCTTGACAATAAATTTTTGCAATTACCTTACGTTGCAACAAGAAAGTAGTTAAAAAATTTTTTTTTGAGTGGCTACACAGACAGTGCAAGTTTATTTTCAAAATGTCCTTCGAGTAGCAATTTTTTAAAATATTGTAATAAGACTGAAACCAAAGAGTAAATTTTATAAGACGAATAAAAACAACATTCTACCAGACCTTAACAAGACGGATTATTTTCTGTGGGGTTATGTTAAGTCACTAGTCTACGTCGATAAACCACAAAAAATTTAACACCTCAAAATCAACATTCGAAGAGTTATCGGCGAAACCCACCGAAAATGCTGTGAAAAGTTGTTGAAAATTGGTGTTCCAGATTGCGCCGTCTACGCGCCAGCCGTGGCAGAATTTATATTTATACATTAATTTCATAAAATTTTTTCCGTTTCATTGATATAAAAAATATTTTTCCTTTTTTCATTATGGTTTAAACTTGTGTCACAAAAAAACCCTTCACTTTTATTTAAACTTTTGTTACTTTTTTAAAAAAATTTCATATTGAAAAATATAATTTTTGGTCTTATTTTTAAACTAAACAAAATTAAAATTATTCAATTATCGATTAATACAAAACATCGATTTATTAAATGCCCTAGTAATAATTACACATACTGTGTGTAGTTCCCACTTGCATGTGTAGCCAATGTGAAATTAGTTTCATATATAATCTGTGCATAATTTTACTTTTAATTGTTTTGTTTCATTAATTTTTGAAAGTCAAGTTTTTTTTGCTTTTCGAACTTTGTTTTTTTTATCATACGAACTTGTTATCAAACCCTTAATTTTTTTTTACTTTCCTTGGAAATATTTACGTGTTTGACTGTAAAATTTCGTTGCCAAAACCATATGTCCATGTTTAGACCCCGAAAACATTTATGTGCCCACATATTGTGTAATAATTGTCCAAACGTTTTTGAGCAATAATGTCAAATATAATTGTACTTAAAACTCATTAACACATATTAAAAAAATTTAATATGTACATATGTATGCATATTAATGTTTAATAAAATGACTACTTAATAATTTTAAAATTTTGACTTTTTATATGTTTCAATTAAATTTATTTTTACAAGAATGAGTGCTTCGCAACGGGCAATGGGCAATGTTCTACGGTATATAACGCAAAATTTGCGCGTGCAATTTGGGTTTCTGTCGGAACATCTGGCGACAATGACTTATCTGTTTTTTAGTCTCCGAATGGCGTACTAATGAAAATGTTAAATTTTTATTATTGAATTGTATGATTTGCATAAAGCTTTCCACTGATCTTTTGTTGTTTTAATCCATTTTTTAAATACAGGATTTGGTTCGCAAGCCTTTCTATACTTTTAACCGTAGCAAAAAATGTGTACACTTAGGGTGTGTGTGAAACGGTAGCAAAGTTCTATGGTGAATTAAAATTCTTAAAAATTTCTACGCTAATGTCAAAATTTATACTAGCCCCAAGGGCTAGTGAAATTTTATTCACCTCAACAGTGTCAAAAATTTACATCCATGAGTACTTTGCAAGGCGAATTCATAAAGGTGACCGCATCATGAGATAGAGCTATACTAGCTATCTCTTTTTTTAAATACATACTATGTATTTTGTTATTGTAAAAAGTTAGAGTGATTGTCAAAATTATTTGTTAATAAAATATACACAATTGCTTTAGAAGTTAATTTTTTTCCTGTATTGCAAATTTATTGTGGCTCCACTTATTCCTTTCGCCTTTTAAAATCCTTGTGTTTAAATTGTATGTTCACTTTTTTGTTCTATAACATTTAAATAGGTTTTTTTCATGAATTTATTTTTTTATTGAGTTTTAAATTTTAACAATTTTTTTTCATAAAATGTAAACAACGCTTGACATTCAGTATACAAACAAGGAAATAAACATTAAACAGATGATTCGAAAATGTCACCTTTATGAATTCGCCTTGGTACTTTGCTACCGTTTCACACACACCCTTACAAATAAAATTGAACCAAAGACGAAACAAGAGGGTAAAAACGGGAGGATTTACTGATAGATGCAAAAAATGACAAATGTTCTAATATCACGTTTGAAAAGAGTCCCTTTTAGCTCTTTTTTACAAATCGAGCTAACGGGAAAAATATGGTCCCTTAATAGCTGAGTTGGCATCACTGCAACAATGTGCACTATTTCGAATAATTCGTCGTTCGACCCAGTTGTGTCTCTAGCATAACAAAATTTGGTTTTTTGTATTTGACATTCAATATTTGTGCAAGTCAAGGTTTTCTGTTTAAATTCTCTCAAAAGCATTTATTTTATTGTTATTATTTACTTAGGGGTTAGTTTGGTATAACTCAATCCACCACAATTGTTTTTTTTTTTTGGATTTTAATAAATAAACTTTAAAGTACAATTCACACAACGTTTTAACTTTACAGGGAGTTATAGTTTAATATTTTCAAGCCGCACATTGTTTTCACATCACACCTGTATTCATTCATTAATAGCGAAACATTTGAATAAACATCCATTCATCTTAGTAAATGAGAGAGTAGGTATATTAACTTTTAAATTTTTTTTTTATTGGTTTCGCCAACGACCTTAAAACAACTTTTACATACATTAGACTTGTGTTTAAACTTTTAACTGTTGCATGCCACCAACTATAGTATTATTAAGCGGGTATTCGTAATTAGTTTTTAGTCCAAAACTAAAAGTAATCCACCACACTTTGTAATTGTTTTTTTTTAGCAAATGCTTTTAATTCATATTTTTTAAACCCAGTACTTCTGCACGAATGCTGGGATTTCCAATAACTAGTGTTGGTGTAAAATAACTAAATATTGTTCAATATTTGTTTTATTTTTGTACAATTTACTTAAAATATTGCTTTGCTATTTTGGATTTGAAGCAGAGTTTTAAAAGAATATTTTTATAACAAACATTTCAGACGAATTAAAGATAAATTAACTGTTTTAGTATTTTTATTAAGGGTTTTCACGATGGTCACTGTGCAAATTTGCAGTGCATTTAATGATTGATCTTGAGCATATTGGTTTTTTTTGTGCAAATGTGCTATTTTTCTAAAGATTTATTCTGGCAGCACAAAATTTTTGACAGCACTGTCAAAAATCTGCATTTGCAATTATACACAAGCATTATAACCCTACGTTTCCACACGCAAGTAATTACATACTTGCAAGTAGGTTGTACGTATTATCAACGAAAAATCGAGGAAACAGCCGATTGGCTGAAAAAACAAAAATTTTGTGAATATTAGTGAAAAAGTGCGAGTGTATTGAGTTTTTCGAACTTGCACTTGCATGTGGAAACGGGGGGTAAAACAGGTATTTTCTTTTTAAATTAAAGCCGACGAAAAATTTAAATTTTTAAGTTTCCTTAAAAAACAATATAGCGCTTCATTTGTCAAATGTTATTGTTTACATTTGCTTGCAACTGAGCAAATATTGACTACTATTTTTCTCAAGTTATTTTTAGAGCAAACGAAGTAAAATGAAGCAAATTGAAAATTTGGATTAAAAACCATAAATAGTTCAACAAAATTACCACAATACTAATTAATTTTATAAATAAATAAATTTGAAAAATAGCTAAAAATGGCTATATTGGCAAGACTGCTTTGCACTACCCAGCGTGAAAATCCTTAGTATTTTTATTTATTTCGCTTAACATTTCTTGTCATACACAACATGACAAGAATACAAGAGAACGAAATATGTAAAAGAGAAATGTCAAAATTGTCGCTTTAAATCGCATTACGTGCGACACTAACTTCCCGTTTACACATGCAAGTGCAAGTTCGAAAAACGCAATACACTCACACTTTTTCACTAACATTCACTTAATTTTTGTACTTTCAGCCAATCTGCTGTTTCCTCGATTTTCCGTTGATTATACGTATACACTACTTGCAAGTAATTACTTGCATGTGGAAAAGTGGGGTTATGCCCCTTCTTGTAATCCAGATATAATGATTCCAGCATTAGTATAGAAGTCACAAAAGAACACACACAATTTTTCTAAACAAGTTTTCAGTCTTGAATTGAAATTGTTGTATCTATTTGGCGAAACCATTAGAGGTTATTTAGGTAATTTATTACGCGGAATATAATAGATGTAGGGAACAACAGCGGTGATGCTTATCAACTTAGATTGTATTCAAAGAAATTGTAAAAACTTACTTTATAGTTTGCATAGGAAATTTTTTAACTTAACAACTATGAATTTAATTATGTTTTAATTGTCTTTATTTGTGAAAACTTATGTGTTTTTTTTTAATTGCTTTTATTTGTTGAAACTTGTTTATTTCTTGCACCGGGAGTGCGTTTGTGGTTAATAATGTGTGTATTTGTTTTTTAATTAGCTTTAGGTTAAAAGCTTATCTTGTCTGTGTTTTAATTTTTGCTTGTAAAATTTGTCAACAGTTGAATTTTTACTTTAGGTGTAACGTTGGAGATGCCGATGACAAGTGCCTTTTCTTTCTTCATTCGTATTAGCGCTTTGAATAGGGCGTTCTTACAGGAACTGTCACTTTAAGTCGGAGTTGCTCAAGCCGCTTATAATGCAGGAGATAGCAGCTGGTCGATCTTCTACATTTTTGATCCGATCCAATTATATTAAACAACGTGATATGCAGGTTCAAGTAAAATTTACATAGGCCGTTAAGGACTTGTTAAGCTGTTTTGTGAATTCTAGTGGAGGATTGTAGAAAAACTTTAAGGAAAATTAGGGAGGATGTGGTGAGGCTACGCTGCGTAAGAGACAGAGCTCGGAAATGAAGGATCCTGACTGTGTAACGATACTAAGACCTCTAATAGCCTTTTATTTTGGGAAGATTAGGTAATGGGTTCTTAGCTGGACTAGTGGGACCTGGAGGAATACAACGGATCTTAATCGCTGCTAGGCAGGAGCAAGGTCTGCTTTACGACTTTGATAGGATTTATCACGATTTGCAGGATGGCGGTGGTAATGGAATGTAACTTGTCGGATTTATGTATCTCTGTATCATTTTTTAGACTACAAAACAGCAGGCTGAGAGGGCTGTGTAAAAAGTAGATTCATAGGCGAAATGGCAGATGTCTGGAAAATGGGATCGAGAATCTGATAGAATTCACAATATGCATGACCTTGCTGTATAACAGGCAAGTGGATACTGGCATTATGTATGGCTGTTGCTTTTAGTAGGATTAATTTTCTTTTTCTGACAGATATCTAAACTTCTTGCTATCGACTAATATTGTGGGCAGTATAAGCGAAAAATGCATGCTGGTCTTTTGAAGGATATTTTGCTTTAGCTAAGCTCCCTGTGGCACATTATAATTGAGTTTCAGTTGAGCACTCTTAATTAAAAAGCAAAACTCTTACTTAAAAATTAAAGCACAGAAAGAAAAAACTAATTCTATATTTTAGATTTTCCAATTACTTTAGTACGAGTCGTTCTCAAAAATTTAAGTACGAATAATAATTAAAAGTACTTAAACCAATCTTAAATTGGATAACATTCGAAAACCATGCACGCATACATACAACAAGAAGAAAAAACATATATAATTATTTTAATGTTTAAAAAGTAAAATAAGAAACAATAATTCCCATATTCTATTTGTTAAAATAATTTAGTTAAATACAACAAACAAAAGTGAAATAAACATGTGCAACGCGTAAGTAAAATAATAATATATTTTTTCTGGTTCTATGGGACAAGTTAGTATCAATCTAATCTCACTTTCGTATTATTTTAAGAACTAATCGAGAGACCACCTTAGAAATTCTTGAATGAAGCACAGTTTAAGATTAATTTTATCTCACTTTTAATTAAGTCAATCCTGTACTTAACATAATCCGTTTTTGAATCAAGTATTCTGTACTTGATTTGAGGAAATCCGTACATACCGTACTATTGAAACCGATTCGGCTTGATTTAAGTACAGATGAATTGATTTGTTTTTTCAGTGTATCCACTTTATTTGACACACTCCCTAGCTGTAGATTTGCACCTTTAAGTCTTCTAGAGGTTTCACATCTGAGAAATACAAATTTATCTTATCTTTAAAAGTCCAATCTCGTGCCACTTAGTCCACAAAGTTTAAAAACCTGGTTATTAAGGAGAACCCTTCGAAATCACGTATTAATTATTGTGATAATTCTCTACAGCTCCGACAGCTATATTTAAAAATCAAACACACAACAAAAATCAAATGTGTGGTGTATAAAAAGTTTGTATGCAGCCACAATGTCAAATTATATGCGGAACTGTTCGTTGCACAAATTAAATAGTGTTGTGAGGGTACAAGAATTCAAAGAAATACACTCCAGGCATTATTATTTCTTTTAAAACTTTGTAAAACAGTGAAAAATGTTAACATGTACTATAAGTTAAAATTACCTCGTGCTGTCTGCGAGAATTTGTGATGTTAACTTGGTTGTAGTGTGTGGCGTACGCATACAAAGAATAATTTTTGCAAAGAAATAAATATAGAAAATATTTCGTGCATACATATCCCAAACTCACACTTAACTAGGGTGATCGATTATTCGACTTTTTTCAATAACCGGTTTTCGAATATTCCGAATAGTTGCTATTTTAAAAAAACCGGTTTTCGGTTAAGCATTTTTAAAATAACCGGTTAACCGGTTTTTATTCGAATACCAAAAAATACAAAAATCAAATTAGTTTTTGTAATAAAAAGTTAATTAGAATAAAAACAAAACAATTCACGAAGGTAAGGAACCAACAAAATACTTAGATATGACAAAAGGTATGTTCAGACCTAACAAATATTTGACGATAAAATCAAACAAAAGCGTGACCAGTAAATTGATAAAACTAAAGCATTATTTTAAATAATTTCTTGTTATTTGCTAAACTTTATGTCTAAGATGTTAATTGCATTTATGTATAATGTAGTTACGAAACCCTTAAATAATAAAAAAATGGTTAAGCATGTCTATATGAAGCAGTAAACTTCAGCCATATTTTTGAAAAGTGGCAAACAAAACCTCTCATCCAGGATTATATATTTCAATTATTTTTGTTTCAGCATTATAGAAACAATGGTAATATGAACATGCTTTTTGTATGAAATATCTGTCAATTCGTCGATCACACAACTTAAACCCTTCCAGGACATTTTTGATTCCTTCAATTTTATTTTAAGTTCTTGGTGTTTTAATAAATAAAACTGATGAATTTTCCCATAAAGTTGATTCCGCCGGTATGTTCTTGCTTTAAGCATGAAGATGTGCTGGAACTACTGAAGAGCTTTTCATTCATTATTGGCAGCATATTTTAGTAAAGTATTATTTGCAGTTTCTTAAAAACTACTTGGCCCTGTTAAGTTTTACTTGGCGTATATTTATGTCAAGCTTGTAGACTAATTAAAAGTGATTAATAAGTCGTGATGTAAAGAACTTTTGCCACTTATTATTTTAGGGCCGATTAGGCACAATTTTTTTTTAAGTCAGTTCGAAATATCATCAGAGATGACATCATTGTAAAGCTATATATAGTATTTATAATACTGTCCAATTGCTTATTACTTTTTATGCTGAACTTTTTTTGTAGTACTTTATATTGGTTTTTGTTACAAGAACACACGCTTATATAAGCGATTTGTATTTACATTTTTTTGAGTTTTGTTTCATTTTGTTTTGACATTTTTGTAAAAAGTTTAAGTTTGCAAATATTCAATTAGAAAAATACTTAAATTACGGGTGCATTTAAAACAAAAGTAAGGAATAAGTATATAAATTACACATTACTAAAATAACCAAGTAATTTTACTAAAATAACCGGGTTATTCGATATTCGAAAAATGGACATTTTAAAATATTCGACTTGGGCAAAACTAAAATAACCGGTTAAAACCGGTCGAATACTTTTCGATCGATCACCCTGATAAACCATATGATAAACTACATCACATTATTTAAAAACAAATTTTTAAGAGTGTGTACCTTGTTTGGGCCCCATGGACAAAATTGTGTTATGAGTCTAAGGTTTATGTAAAAGTGCTTTGTGCTGAATATTATTTAGGTAGAAATCTTCATCTAAATATATGATATTTGTTTAATTAGTCGTCTAAACTTATCTTCAGTGTTGTTTCTGGCACCGACACTGCTTGAAATTTTTTTTAATGATTTGAATGTGTGTTTTTTTGAAATGCAATTGTGCGGACCTCTATCACATGCATACATATGTCAACCTTTTGTAAGTTTTTGTAAAATGGTTTTTCAAATCATTGTTAGATGCAAAAGAACTGGAGATTTTCTTGGACTTGGATTTTATAAAACCATTACATACATAGAATTTATTGCCAGCTTATTTAGAAAAACTATTTCAGTTTTATTAAAGATTAATTAAACGAATTTTCATATAAAATTCGTCTTATAAACCGGTTATAAGCATGGCATATTGTTTATGAATAAGGCCTTTATTTACAATAACTTTCAAACCAATAATTTTTTCATAACGATTACTTAAAAAAAATTTGTTTAAATAAAACACCAAAAAAGTTTTTACTTTAAATGTCTGACTTTTTTGCCTTTTTTGTTAGTGTTTTTTTTTTTTTTTGTTAATTTTGTTATGGTTTAATTTTTTATCGCTGCTAATCGAATGTTACATGTTCATTTCATCAAACTAAGAGCTTAAGAAGAGAAAATATCTATCTGAGAGAAAACAACTATTCAACGGCACAACGGCGATCCGACCGATATTAAAATCATTTGTAATACCTATAAAGAGCCCTAACGATTGTTGGTAGGGTTATGGAAACAAATAGATATAATTGTGGAGAAGAGTGAATCATTAACTTGAAGCAATAAATATTTTTGGGTTCTAACTGTTCGCCCAGCGTCGAGCTAACATCTGCATCAGAAATATTTTATCTTATCTTTCGAGTTGTTTTGGTTTGTTGTTTATTTTTTTTTTTGTTGACTTTTATTGTTGTTGCCTTGTTTTGTTTAGATTGTCTGTATATTGTGCAAAATTGTCAATAGTACGATATTATAAAAAAATAAATAACACAATACCAACAACCATATACATACTAGCTTATTAAGTACATTTGTTTTAACGTTTTTTTTTTTTTTTTTGTTAACTCACACAACAAAATACTCTTACAAATATTTAATAAAGTGGCAATAGCCAACCAACTGACTGAATTGAGTTAGTCAGTCAATTCAGCCCAACAGTTAGAGTGCGTCAAGAAAAATAAATTGTTATTTTATTTCAAAACGTTGAATGGTTCGGAGGAATATCAACGAGAAAAAATCAGTTTTTAAATTAAAGAAAAAAAAAACTACAATACAACAGTTTTAAATAAATAATCAAACTTCATCTTCAACATCTTTACGAGAGTCAGTTTTTCATAAGAAAAATTATAAAAAACAAGAAAAATTTTAGAAAAAAAAAAATTTTAAATTTACAATTACAAGAAGTTACAGTTGTAGCCGTTGAAGACGAAGAAAAATAATGCAAAACTATTTTGACAATGAAGCAACATCATCAGCGTTACACGCAACAATGAAACCGGCTCGTGGTGGAAAGTGTTTGGTAACTTTGAGTACTTATGAGGTATGTAGCCACAAATCACAACAATAGCAACAATATTATTTTAGCTGCAACAACAATAGCAGTAACTAACAACATATTTGTTTGTTAATCGTAAATGCACAACATGAATATTGTTGGAGAGTCGTGCTTTGCACGGTCGGAGAGTGTGCGAATCTCATATGTATTAGGCTGGTCCCAACAAATGTTAAAATGTTATAACACAAGTTTTACTTAAAAACTTTTAAACTGTTTTTAGTGCGACAATACACTCAAAAGAAAAATCAATCCATCCGTACTCAAATCAATCCGAAACGGTATTAATAGTACGCTGAGTATGGATTTTCTTGAATCAAGTACTTGAAATAATCCGAAAATGAGTTTGATTTAAGTAAAACTTAGATTGAATCATTCACATGAAAATAATATCAGCCCAATTATGAATAAAAATTCATCGGGAGTTTGCTCCCTTCTTCCATTTTTGGTATATAAAATCAATTGTAAAAATGGGAAAAGGGAAATTTGTATTCATAATTGGGCTGAATATGTTTTTTTCTCGGAAATCGTTTTTTCCAAACTGGTATTGCGTTGTTGTAAATCTACAACAGACTTTGAAAAACACACACGTATGCACGCATAAAAGAATGCATTGTTGAGCGATGAGACTAATATGTTTTATGAGGTTAAAACCCTCACCTTGTAATTTTACTCTCAGAGTGGCACTACCAACGAAAAGTTTAATCTTTTTTTACTTGATTTAAGAATTTTATACTTATTTCAAGAAATTCCGCTTTTGATTTTCGAAAGTGCATTAACCGCAGCTTCGGTACCAAAGCCAGGACCACGAATTATTACAAATACCAAATCTCCCCATTGCATTCTTCGCAGCAGCCACCGCAGCCTTACCGGCAGCATAAGGTGTGGATTTTCTCGAACCTGAAAACCCACATGCACCCACAGAAGTTTGATTTAGCGTATTACCATGAACATCAGTTACATTAACGCTCTCTATCCAAAAGCCTCACATTTGTAGCTCTGCGTCCAAGCAAATACATCGATTTAAAATTCTCCCTTAAGTCCCCTCTCGGTCCCTTAACATCTCACTCGTTCATTAAATCCAGGTCTTCTTATAAAAGAAGAAATAAATAGGAAAGTAATGTTAAGGGCATTCAGCTGTGATTACATGCAACTCCCGGGGTTATATCCTACAATTAGACAAAATAACGAGCACTTGTATTGCCGCCACCCTAATGTGCATGTGTGCATCTGAAATCAGGTGTGTTTTGTGTAGGAAAAATTATAATAATAATCGAGGGTCATGCAATATGTGTGTCTGGTTAAGTTGTTTCATATGAAAGTAGGAGTTGATACAAATCGATAAATTATTAAAAGATCGCTTGTAGTTTGTGCAATTCTGTTTCAAAGTAATTTCCATCATGCCGGCACAAAATTTTTGTTATTTTTACAGCTAAAATTTAAATTTTACAATTTTTGCAAATTTTCGAAAAAAAAATTAGTTTAGTAGAAAATAAAATTAATGCTTTCCCCAAATTTTTTAGACACTTTCTTATACACACTATCATAAATTTGCCACTGTAATAATATGCACAAACACACACCTATGGAAAGGCGTATTTTAAACTTTTTTTTAATGTGTCGAAAAAGATTAAAACCATAAATAGTACGACACACACACGAAATGAAAAGTTTTTCAGAAGAATAAAAAAAAAAATAACTCCTCAAAAAGCAATTAATTGATAAAAAAAAAATAGCAAAAAAGAAAAATTGTATCTAACCGGATGCATGAGAACGAAAACAAAATTCTTGAACGCCTAACAAATGAATTAAATACTTAATTATTGAATCAAAATTTAATTAACGCAAACAAAACATAAGTTGATAAAAATGCATTTAAGTGTAAATTTTCATTGTTAACATTATTACAGGATTATTACATGTTGAACCAATCAAAGCATTCATCAAAAATAAAATCAGTAAAAAATTTAATTAAATTAATTAAACGTTTAATCAAGTGAATTTGTGAATTTGTTTACTGGTGCAAATTAATACCCTGCGGGAAATTTGTGTCAATTGGTCCCAGGGATTTGTGAAAATAGAACAAGTACAAAAAGAAAGGACTCAAGACCAGTGAAAGAAGAACCAATCCCTTAACTGGTTTATGAAGAACAAAAATGTAGAAAAAGTAATGAATTACAGTACAGTCTTCAACGGTGCTGTGACACATTTGTTGGTACTTTTTAAAACTTGGTTCTTGAATTTAATTCTAGGACTTGTTTTATTGAAACAATGTATTGAAATAATACTACATTTTAGTAACTAACACTAAGCACGTTCATTGAGAATTGATCTGTGACTGGTCAAATGGCATCAATTGACCCCTTCCAATGACAACCTCATGTAAAAGTGATAGGTCTTATTCATATCAAGTTTTAGAACTAGAACCGGTCTCTACCACTAAAGACCTTTCATGGGACTACTTAGGTGTCAGTTCGCTTCCATCTAGGGAAGTATCAATTAGACGCTCAATTCACTTGATTCAATTTTTTAATTAAAACTGATTTAATTTTTGACTAATGCTTTAATTGGTGACACATTTTTTCTGTTAGTTAAAAAATTAAATGTGGCATATTCTCGAATGACATCATGTCAGAGAGTTGTGTACGATCCATATAGTTTTTATTACGCTGTTAAAGTAAAACAAGTAAAAGTACCATATTAGGCTGTGCCAAGTCTTATATACTTATCAGTATAGTATTGACAACGAACTGTTTCCCAGCTTATAGTTATGGTATGGGCACACTATCGTGGTAAAATCCTTATTCTAAAAGCAAATTTGTATGTGCGCTAGGTTAAATGATATTCTTGTCATAGTGTTTTGCATGCTTGTCTTATTGCCATTATATGACCCTGAAGTACGCAAGATTTAAAACCAAACAAATCTCATATATTGAGAATATTTCAGCACGGTTTTATAAACCTAGCTTGTTTTGTGGGGACCCTTCCCAACATTTATATTTATACCCACACTTGCACACTTGCATATATATCACGGGAACGCATGGAAGGTGTCAAAAATGTGAAACATGTGGTAACACTTGAAACATTTACAGCCCGATTATGAATAAAAATTCCCCGGGATTTTTTCCTATGTTAATTCAATTGTAAAAATGAGAAAAGGGAAAAAACTCCCGGGGAATTTGTATTCCTAATTGAGCTACTCTCAATAAGTGCCGGTTCACACACACCAAGTTTAACCTGTCAAGTCTTGAGTTTTTAGGAGAGAGGAGAAAAGAAATGGCATTCTCTTTTCACTTCTCTCCTAAACCTGAATCGCTGAAGTATCTTTTAAAATGAACGAAGCACTATAGACAAGTTAGTCGTCAATTGAATTGAAGTGTTTGAAGATAAGAGTATTCGAGTATATCATTGTGGTGAGCAAATATATGGTTTAAGGACATCTCGTAAGTGTTTCTTTTTTACATTTGCATAGAACACTACGCGTTTGATACTTTTCTCACCTTTTTTTCAAGACGCAGGCAAAAGTAAAAAAGAAATCCTACTCGATGCGTGCGCTGTTAAACGTTTTAATACATTTTATACTTATTTTACTTGTTAGCAGATGCATAAGCGCATCAACGTATGATGGCTTGGTGAGGACCTCCAGTAATAGACAACAAAGCATGCGCGTGCACCTAAAAATTCTTTGTTTTCTCTCTTCTTTTAAATATTACAAAAACGTCAAAGTGTTTTTGTTTAACATAGAGCAGCGTCCAAGCGGGAAAAATTGCATGCGCTTGCAGTTTTCGATTCTTTTAGAAGGCCCACAAACGCATTCTAACTAATCTCTAACAATAATTAGTATTGTGGTTATTTTATTGAACTGTTTATGGTTTTTTTATCTAAATTTTGATATTTTAATCAGGCTAAAGTTCATTGAATTTTATTTTCATTAAATTATTTTTTATGAAGAAAGGAATTTTTAGGACGTGAAATTAATTAAAATTTATTGATATTTTTTATTCTTGGCTGCCGCGGGAATCGAACCCAGGTTTTAAGGACAGGTTAACCTTACATGTTTCGATTGCAATCACTCAATCTCTTAATAGGGGTTTGCCATTTAACACTCACAGCAATTGACGACTGCTGGCAGTCAATAGTCAAACAGCAATCTTTTAAGTTTAAACCAAATTGTATTTAACCCTTGGTAGACCGAAATTTGCTCTGAATGATTATATAATTTTTAATTGATATACATACATGTTCTTGCTTACTTCTGTTTTTTTTGGTACTTTTCGTCAAGAATTATTCTTGAAGTCCAAAGTATATTTTTGTGTTTTTTGTTCATCTTTTTGTCTTTCTTTTTTCTTGTTGACCTTTTTTCAGCACAACTTGAAGGACAAATGTAAAAATAGAGCTTGTGCCTTAGCTTTTTTTTAAACTCTGCCTTTTTTGAGATGGTCTTTTAAAGTGTCTCCTATAAAATATTTTACAAATTTAAATTTCCATGTGAAGATAAGTCCTGTCAAAATCGTTCCCTTAGCAATCACTTTGGAATGCTAAGAAATTACTTGTAAACATGCAAAAAATACTCAATATTAACAGCTAACAATTTACGCACTTCACATAAATAGCAACAACAATTACATATATCGTCACCTAAAACGCAAAAGGCCCTATCTAACATTTTTAAAATTTACAGGAGAAGCAAAAACTATTGAATATGATAAATTAATAAATCGCCTTGAACTTTTTATAATTTACTTATATTTCTTCTGTTTTTCTTGTCAAACCTATCAGTTGTTTTGACAACTGACAATGTTGCATATTATGCAAACTGTTAGTTAGGCCTTTTAGCGTTAACCATATAACCTTTTCTAGATAAGGTCTTTTGTTTTTTGCTAATAAAATCGCAAATTTTGGTTGAAAGATTCCAAAATTTGTTGTATGAAATTTGTCGTTTACGATAAAATTGTTCTTGCTTTGCCATGACCTTTTAGGAGATGATGCAAGTGTTGCCAATAAAGTCATTTACAAAAACAGCAAAAATTTAAGATGATGTCGATTACGTTATTTTCACGGTTAGGGCTCGCTATATTGCTCATTTGCTGCAACATCAAGACAAAAAGCGTAAATTTTTAATAAAAAGCAAATCAGCGATACGTTATTAATAATTATGCAAAAAAAGTTAAAGTTCACATTAGTTTAGCAACACATAAAACCCCATTTACTTTTGCTGGGCTTAATGTGTTGATTAACTAATGTGAACTTAAACTTTTTTTGCATAAGGGGGCTAGTTATTATAATTCACTGATCATTTTTAATTTTTTATTTTAAATACAATTTTAAAAACAACAGAGAATGTTAAACTTTTTAAAATACATTCAAAATTTTCTCTTTATCCAGCAAACACAGAAATACACCCTATGTATTGCCAAACGTATTGCCTGGATGAAAAATATTATTGCGGCAATAATCGATTTCGTATTGCGGAAGATACTTCCTTCGGGAAGAAACGTGTCTCGATAGCAATACTCCTTAAAATTATGAGGGTTGAGTAATATCTGGATTAAGTTGAAAAGGAAACAGATTAATATATTACAGATTTATTTAATTTATATATTTACCTTCTGCAGAATATTTTTGATTTAATTTTTCTTATTTTTTTATTTATGACGTACAAATATTTTATAAATTTTTTTTCTCTAGAAAATAAAAAATTGCTTTGATTATTTCCTTTTAGATGACAAATTGGGGATATTGCTAAACTATTGCCTTAGGGGATATCTTCCATTTGTTTGCAGGGTTAATGTCAACAAAAAAAATTTTCGTTAGTCTGGATCAAGGCGAATTTACACCAGGTGACCTTATCTTCTGGGGAATATTTACTAAATTCTATCATTTTCGCGTAAATTTTTGTAAATTGTAACATTTCAAAACAAACAATTTAAAAATAAATATCTGTTTAAATTGTTTACTTCAGTGTTGTATTATTTTTGACACAACGTTAAAATACTTTACAGTGTTGTAAACGTTTTCAAAATAAGACCACCTTGTATGAATTCGCTTTGGTCTGGGTTCACACTATGAAAAATTGCTTTCAGAATGTCTTGAATTTATTTTGAGAGGAGAGAAAAGAACAACATGTTTATATACATACTTTGGAAGCAAATGGCCTTACGAAATTTGATGATGCTTTAATTCTTATGTTTAGCTTCAATTTTAATAAATCCCTAGAGGAAAGCGAACTGACACCTAAGTAGTCCCGTGATAGGTCTTTAGTGGTAGAGACCGGTTCTAGTTCTAAAACTTGATATGAATAAGACCTATCACCTTTACATGGGGTTGTCATTGGAGGGGGTCAATTGATGCCATTTGACCAGTCACAGACCTATTCTCAATGAACGTGCTTAGTTGCAGTTACTAAAATGTAGTATTATTTCAATACATTGTTTCAATAAAACAAGTCCTAGAATTAAATTCAAGAACCAAGTTTTAAAAAGTACCAACAAATGTGTCACAGCACCGTTGAAGACTGTACAGTAATTCATTACTTTTTATGCCTTTTTGTTCTTCATAAACAAGTTAAAGGATTGGATCTTCTTTCACTGGCCATGAGTCCTTTCTTTTTGTACTTGTTCTATTTTCACAAATCCCAGGACCAGTCTGTTGGACCAATTGAAACAAATTTCTTTATTTATACAACTTTATCTTAATAAATAAAGCATATCTAAAAAATTTTTTTCATTCTCAATTGATATATTTTAAGGATCGAAAAGAGGCCCTTTTGAATACCACAATATTGGATGATGCAGGGACATGCCGATCCAAAGGAACTAAAAATAACACAACACCGCAAAACAGACAACAAATTGATACATTGGACAATCGAGAGCAGAAACAGGATACACATAGTCATATACCAAAACCACCGGTAGAATAATTCATTGAATAGGAAATATAACAATTTATTAAGATATTAATTAGTTATCCTTTTTTTTAGCCAATTCAAATGACCAACAACAGCCCTTACAAAATCAGCAGCACACAATCATCATCGGCTGCCAATAATTCCCATAAGTCGTTTGCCCAAAATGATCAAATAACTGGTCAACGTTTATCAAATGGTTCTCAGAATTCAAATGGCAATCTTTACAGTAGTAATGACATTTACAGCAGGCCAAATAAGACTCCAGCAGTTTCTAACGGTACAAACTCAAACAGACAAACTTTGCGGTTGGGTACCGTTACTATAGGCGAATATCGCCAACAGACTTTGAGAAGGGAACCGGAAAAATTCGACTTCATTTCCACACAAAAGAAGGGCAGAGCAGATTCCGGTGATACCACCCCTACAAATGAGGCGCTACACAGTGAATTACAAAATACTTTATCACGAGCAAATCTGCGAAAATCAAATGGCAATTCTTATACCGAACATCAACGCAATTGCCCATTGCACCAGCAGCAACAAAAACGCCAAAGTGTTGAGTATGGTAATAATGATTTGACGGTGGAAGAAATATCAAAAACATTACAGAAATCCTCATTAAATGGCAACGCCCCCGCAGAGTTTTTGGCCAAAACAAATAATCGATCAGCAAATAATACAACTGGTACAACCGGAGTGGGAATATTAAAGAATGGCAATCGCAATGGCCCCAGTAGCAGTAGTAAATCTACAGAGAAATCGATAAAGTTTGGTTAAGGAAAGAAAGTGTTTTGTTTGGGAGTTAATTAAAGGGGCGTAGATACTATTAAACATTTTCGTTAATAAAAAAAAAGAGTTTAATTAGAGGTTATTTTTGTTGCTTAAGGACGTTTTACACTATAATATAAGTCTTAAGTATTTTAAAGAAAATTCTACCCTGATCGAATTATTATTTCAAGATTTTCTAAAAATGACAACAACCCAGCCAGCAAAATACTCCGAACTTGTCTGAATAGGAAATTTCTTGCAAATGTCTGACTTTACTCTTAGAAATTCTGTTCAGATTTCTGTTTGTCATTGTATATATGACATGGATATATCGAGCGGATTTATGTACCGACATTCGTAATTTCCCAACAAATATGAAGTACAACTTTTGATCTAAAATAACTTTATCATTTCACATCAAACTCAATTCTCAAACCTTTTGAAATTGTTTGAATTCGGCTGGGTTTTTGAGATCTCAGTTAAACAAGGTTTAGTTAATCTGAGAACAGATTTGAGCCGCCATCACCAAGTTTGTAATCCGAGTTTCAGACTACGTTAAACTAAGCTTAAGCTTAATACACATCTCAAAAACCAGGCCTTAAACATTTGAATTGAAAATGATAATGACTTGGATATTGTTACGATGTTCCTTTAATAAACGCGTATGAGTTCTTTTAATACCAAATCCAAATAAATACACACACTTATTTAAACACACTTTATTATAATTAACAACAGCGAAGCGAAAATAAATGTAAACATTTAAAAATGGCGATAGACTAGAATTGTATTCCATATTCTTTAAGCTGTCTGTCAATAAAAATGTCGGCTAACACATCGGAATTTCCCAATCGTTATTCATTAGATTTTTGTCAGATATCTATCAAAAATGGCGGTAAAAGACAGAATTTCCCACGACATGTCTGCCAGAATTCGTGGCATCCAAATCTAACAGAATTTGTATACGATTTTGACAATTTTATCGACGTTTCCTGACAGATACAGACTATTTTGCTGGCTAGAAACTTATAATAGCAGTGTTTTATTTTCCTCCATATATTTAAGACTTGCATTATAGTGTGAAACTGCCTTTATTAGATTAAAGTATGTACATATTTATAACGTTATTTCGAGTTACAGCCCAAATATGCAAAATAAAATCAAAGTTTTGGAATCTAAAGTTAATGAGTTTAGAAAGATTTTAAATCTAGACTTTAACCAAAAAACTTTAAACATTTTCTAAAAAAATATCTTTAATAAAATAGAGGTCACAATAAATACATATCGTTTAGTTTTCACTTTATGTATTATAAATTGTTATACATAATAACTTGTAGTATGTATGTATATAATTTCTTGTTAAAGCTTATGAGCTCTGTAAAAAAATTAAATATATTTACGTTTGTATCAAGGCGAATTCATACAAGGTGGTATAATTTTGAAAACAGATACAACACTGTGAAATACTTTAACGTTGTGTCAAAATAAATACAACACTGTAGAGAACAATTCAAACAAACATTTAATTTTGTTTTTAATTATAAATTGTGTGCTTTGAAAATTAATAATTTAGTACAGGGGGGTTACCGCGTTTTTCGATTCGAATGAAATCATTTACGGATTCGAACAATTTGTACTGTGTATTACGATTTTCGTAATACTTGTTTCGAATAAAGGGAATTTTTTATACATTATTGAAAAAAAAAATTCCTTTCTTAACAGCCACTCTTTATTAAGAACAAAAAGTTTTCATCAAATTTCCAATTTATTAAAAATCCAAGCTCTGTCATCGTTTTGAACGATTGCGAAAAACGTAATACACAGTACAAATTGTTCGAACTCGTAAATTATTTCTTTCGAATCGAAATACGCAGTTACCCCCCGGCTTAAATTTCGGAATTCTAAGTGAAAATTAAAGAATTTATAAAAGGTTCCGCAGAACCACCAGAGCGGTTTACCATCAGCTGTTGCTTAGGTAGCAAACTAAGGTCACCTGGTATGAATTCGCCTTGGTTTGCATATTGAAATTACAAGTCTTCTTTAATTAATTTTTATGTGCAATATAATCTCAATTGTAAATACATAAATAAAATATATAAACATATTAATAAAAAGATTATTTAAGTACATAAAATACAAAAATTTACAACATCTTTCTTTTAAAATATAAAATATGGGCCTGTTCTGAAAATCACGTGTTTTTGAAAATCACAAGTGTGATTTTGTGGTGTTCTGAAGGTCATACCGTTTTTGTGTTTCTCGGTGTGCTTTCGGCTATTGAAGATCACATCAAAACACACAAAAGCGGGACACTAAAATATCACACGTGTGATTTTAGTAGGCACATGTGATTTGAAATCACGTGATTTGAGTAAAAGTGATTTGCAGAACAGGCCTGATATTCAGGCATCAGAAGTAAATCGATGGTTTTTAGCTGGTGTGATGAATTTCGACCGATTTTAAAATTCATTTCTGAATTTATCTTGATTTTTTGTTAAAAATACTTTTCAATAGACCGACTCAAAAACAAAAGTTGTTGATGTACCACCCTAAAAACTTACTATGACATGTTTTATGAAGATTCCCAAAATATTTTGGTTCCAGAGACAAACTTCCGTGAGCTAAGCCGCGTCAAAAAGGGTCCAAAAATTATATTTATTGTTTTTTTTTTGGCCAATCAATGACAAAATATGATCGAGTCGGTCCTTTGTAAAAATATCAACATTTACAGGTGATTCAGTAATGTTAAAGTGATTTTCAAAATATGGTCAGCTCTAGACCTTCGAGTGATGATTGACCATATAAACTTTAATGAAAGATATAAAATGGGTTATGCATTGGAAACCCACATTTGTATGCGTTAAAACTATAGCACATTTCACATTCTTTTGGATTCATTAAAGGCGTATGAAATTCAAAATTATTTCTTTTTATACCCGCAAAGTACAGGTCGCAATTATGGTGATAATTTAATAAAATTTGCTACATAGGTTCTTATTGGCACAAGGGCCAAGCCTATTGAAAATGGGTCGAATCGTAGGACCACGAAAGGAGATAGGGGGCAATTTCTGCCTCTCAGAAACTATAAAACCGATTTAAATGAAATTTAAAACGTCGATAGATCCCTATTCAGATAACCATACACTCTCGAAAATTTGTTTTTAAATACTGTGGTGTTGGGTATCATATGGTCGGGCTTGACCGACTATACTTTCTTACTTGTTTAAAGAAAATATTTATTTGTATTCAAATTATAGCTAAATTTAAATAATTCTAGCATCTTATTACTGACTCATCAAACTGCAACGTGTAGAGTAATTTCTCCAAGATAATTGTGAATAATTTGTACTGGCATGAACTTGAGCATAACAAGTTTCCTCTTCGCCCAATACATCAGTGCTGGAATAAGGCGAGGCACAAGAAATATGGAAAAGATCTGGATGTAAAAGTTTTATTGTGGCCACACGTTCACGCCACACGTTCCAGAAAAGCTGAAACAAATCAAAAGCTTTAAAGTCAATTTACACTTGTCCAAGGCGAAATCACTACAGGTGTCAGCGCAAAGTCTGCTGACTTTGACAGTTCGAAGCCAAATTGTTGTGTTAAGGGCCAAATACACTTGTCAAATGCTTGTCCAGCCGGCGAATTCAACGTGTACGTGTGCTTGACGTTATATTCGCCGTCATATCTACATTTTTTGATTTTTCATCAAGCGTTGTCGATGTCACACATACAAACACATTTTCACTAATACTACCACAATGCTTGATGAGTACTTTGATCAGTGTATTTGGGCCTTAATACGTTTTGTTAAAAATGGTTAACATCCCGAGCCGTCAACACTAAAAATGCAATGCAAAAAACGTCTGGCGTTTCTGTTGCCTTTGTATTGTTGCAGTATTTATTGCTGTCACCGTGTATATAAATTCGCCTTGCACTTGCTTAAAATCATCTTAACTGACTTACACTTGTATATAAATGACCACCAAATTCAAATAGCATTGGCCTCTCCTCCTCTCCACAAATACAAATTCTCATTATATTTCTATTTCTCTTGCGAAAGAAATTGAATTGAAGAAATTGCAAAGGCATTATACTAACCAATTGAAATGTTTCTATTTCTGGATCAAGACCTTTGTAAAGGAAATTTTTTAAGTCGGTGGTATCAAAATCATCGCAGCCAAAGATTATTTTGGAACGTGTTAAGCCTTTTCGAGAAAAATTTTATTTTGATAGGAATGTTATTATATACATAATCATGTTACATAATAATATGTACATATGTATGTATATACATGTAAAGAGAACCCACCTATATGATACTGTCTCAAACCTTCGCCACACTGTGAGACCTGCGTAAAGGGATTTTCAGCAATAACCGGTTCGTAGATGCCGCGATATTCCTGTAGCAGTATTTTTTGTATACGAAACATATGCAAAAACAAAAAAAAGTTACGCTTATAAAAAAAGAAAAAATATATTATTTTTGTTAACAATAAAATCGTATTGAAATTCTAATTTACTAGAAGGTGTTCAAAATATTTTTTTTGTAAATTTGTACCTATTTTTGGTACTTGTCAATGCGAATTCATGTAAACGGTGGTGGCCTTGGTACTATTTTACAAAACATTTTTTCCATTTATTGACATACATACATATGTACATATTGGCTCCCACTGTAATAATAACATTTTTGATACTTCACTGGGGAGAAAAAAGTATGAAAAAGGTGTAAATTAAATTTCTTTCTTTTACTTTTCCGTTCTGCATGTAGTAATTTCTGTATTTTCTTTTATATTGAACTGCGAAACATGACATTTTAGGTACAGGGACCTGAGTTTTGAGTACCTACCTAAAAGATGAAAAATGTTGGTACTTTTTTGTTCTTCAGCTGGTACTTTTTGAATTCGATTTAATATTGCACCTAGAAATATAAAATTAAGCATGCATGGTTCTGAGTGAATAAAAATCTATAACAGGGAACTTTTTGATACTTTTTTGTTCTTTAGTTGGAAGTTTTTGAATTCGCGTTAATATTGGACCTAGAAATATAAAAGTAAACATGCATGGTCCTGAGCGAATGAGAATGTGTGAGAGGGATTTCTCTGGTACGTTTTATTATTTCGTATTTTTGTTTTTGTACCGAAGTCAAAGTGGTAGTACCAACAAAAGCTCGTGACTCCGACTCCAAAATTTTTCGGCATAAAAGTTTTCTAATATTTTCCAAAATAAAAAATATTTAAGAGGGTCGGGTCTGCTTTAAAAAGGTTTAAGTATGAAAATAATGACCGGTCTTTACATACATATGTAAATAACTATATTAAAGCTCATTGCGGCACTTGTTAGAATTCAAATATCGATTTCAAATGTTTACGGAATCATTTTCTTGCTATATTAAAACATTTATAAGGTATGTACTGCATTAAAAAACAGAGGCAAATAAGACCCAGTCTCATATACATTTAGCTTCAAGGTTAAAGTCAGAGTTGGAGTCAGAGCAAAGACTATAGATTTATAAAGATGTTGCACTTAGTACATTTGAAATTTTAAAAAATGTTGTTCTTCTTATAGATGAGGGGGGGAAGTAACAAGAAAGCAAAAACTTCTTTCTCACATTCAGAGAACTAAAGAGAGCAAGAAACCACATGCATTAATACATACACATGTTTGCTGTTTTTGCCAGCCAAAGTGTGTGTGTGTGTGTTTTTTTTTGGTTGAAACCGGTTTATGGTATTTTTTTTTAATTGATTGCTTTTTATTTTCAAACAATTTATGTGCAAATAACCTGTTTTTGCCAGCCAAAGTGTGTGTGTGTGCTTTTGTTTGGTTGAAACCGGTTTTTGGTATTTTTTTAATTGATTGCGTTTTATTTCCAAACAATTTATGTGCAAATAACCTACGTAAGAGCATATGCGACCGATTGTGTAATTGTAGGGCAACAGTATTTGTTTTATTTTTGTAAAACTTAAACTACATCGATTTGCACCGAATTATAATTCCATTTTTAGATTATTTAATTATGCACTTACCATGTGTGTATTTATTTATATATCAAACGAATTTACTATGAGTATTTATTAATTTTACTTATCAGCTCTTTACAAGTTAAATGGTTTAAGATTTTAACTTTTTCAATATTTGATAATTTGTAGTTGTAAGTTTCCCATGTGGAATGCTTCCGTAATAATATAAGAACTAGTAGTAAATTGAGCATCTCCATCCTGTGTTTATAACATACGTCATTCTCCTCAAACCAAAAAGAATAAATTGAATTTTTGGTACAATTCACGCATTGCTCAACAAAAAATTTTGTTATGCTTTTCATTTCTTTATTTTGTAAAAATATTTTTTCAAAGACCTTTATATCAATTTTACAAACTTCAAAAAATAAGTCAGAGGGAGCACACAAACCTCCAAAGTCGGATTCTTTTTGACAATTTTTTGCATGAACAAACATTTCTGAAGGATATGATAGGTATTCGTTGTGATACGTAACCAACAAAATATCGACTCGATGTTAATTCTATTGGCACATTGTTGGATGTAAAGCAATCGGCATCTTCATTAAAATATTCTTAATTTTCATTGTACATACATATGTATATATCTGTGATTTCTATTTCAGGGGTGTGAGTACTCTCTGATTGACGGAAAGGGACATTAAAATAGGTTTTAGGCTTTTGATTTCCTGAGATTAGAAATCACACTTAAAGGCTTTTGTGTTATTCGATTCAGAATTTGCATAATGTGGATCAATCTATCCGCAAAGCACTTTAATACGACTAAAAGAGAAATGTATGATAATATACCTATCTAATAAAATTCCATATTATTTCCAGTCTAATAATAACTTTTATAATCTGAAAGCTTTATTGGCGATTTTTCAGATTTAAAAACTTGAATCGTATACTTTTACGAGTATTACCAAAAAAAATTAATATGTGTTGCAAAATTATATCGATAAATAGAGCGCTTGTTTTGACAATCCGTGTACGAGGCTATGTCATCAAAATACATAATTATTTGTCTGAATTTGTTGAATATTATTTAAGTTGCTGTAAAATATAACACTTTTTAAATAAATAAATAAAAATAAAATTATAATATGCCAACAATTTTAATAATATGGGTTTGATTTTATTGGATTTCATTCTATATACCTATTGTATACATATTTTTTTGTCCTATCCCGCGAAGCTCTTCGCTTGTCTGCAGGAAAGAAACATTTCTAATTCTTATAATATTTGCTCATATAAGCTGGCTCATACAAGTTTAATGGTTACAATGTTTAGCTTTTTCAGTATGTTATCGATCATTTGTAGATATGTTTTTAATATTTCTTATTTGTAACTGCCCGTCTACAACTGACATGACTTGCAGTTATAACTTGAAGTTATAAAAGCGTTGTTAAAAAATTTGCATTAACAACCGTGTTATAACATGAGAAAACTTCTAACATGATGAGTCTATACTTAACACTAACATCATATTAGTGTTTAAGTTACATGGGGTCCTTGCCTGACAATTTTTTTGTTATAATAAACGTCAAACTTCATATAAAAAAAACGCTGAAAAAAATTTTAAAATTTTTTTTATATAGACTTGACGTTTGGTAAGACAAAAAATTGTCAGGTGAAGATCCCATGTTAAGCATTTTATGTCAGTTGTAGACTGCATGTAATGCTTCCGAAATTATATAAGGACTAGTAAATTTAACATCTCCATACTGTGTTTAGGACATACATATGTAGATACGTACGCAAACCAAAAAGAATAAATTAAAATTTTGATACAATTTACGCATTGCTCAACAATAAATTTTTTATTTTCATTTCTTTGTCTTGTACAAAAAAATTTTTGCAGACCTTTTAAAGAATTTTACAAACTTCAAAATGTAAGACGGAAGGAGCACACAAACTTCCAAAGCCTGAATCTGTTGCATAATTTGTGATAATAATTTGTTGTAATAATAAATAAAATTGGATTTTTCGGCGGAAACGATTCAATAATTTTTCAAATAATACAATTTTAATAAAAAAAAAATTTTAAGCAAAAATAAATAAAATTGAAAGAAATTACGTTCATACACATCAAACTGGTGGCATATTTTTATAAAAATTTAAAGTATTTTGATTATCATCAAATTCACATTGAACCATGAGTTTTTTATTACTTACACAATTACAAAATTGTGAGTTTGATGAGGCATGTTAATGTGTGGCCTTGTCGCTTTAGAAAACATAAAATATCTTTTATGAACAAAGCAGTTTATTCTTTCAGAAAAATTATTTTTTATATGCCTACAATTGTTTAAATTTAGACAATAACAGCATTTGAACTTCGGTGCGAATCGATATAATTTCATCTGTACAACAATAAAACACATATTATTGCCCTACAATTAAAATCTATCACATTTGGTTTAACGTACCTATGTTATTTGCACATAAATGGGATGCAAACAAAACATGTTTTATTATTTAAATGTGTTTTCAACGAGAAAACGAGATTTCTTTTAGTTTGTTTGTATTTTTTTAAATGCAATGTATACACATACATACACACACACGCGTGTGCACATACATATACACTGATAAGTGAGAAAAGCTCTCTGAGAGTAATAATAAGTACTGTAATTTACTCTCACAAGTGGATTTAGCGGCTAAATCCACCAGAAAAATTAATATAGACAGAAAAATGTATGAACTTTGTATGGTCGTGCAATATCTTTATAAATCTATAGTCTTTGGTCAGAGTCTTACTTAAAAAATTACAACGGTTGGAGACTTAGTCGGGGTAAGAACTATTTCTTAACGACTCAACAACCTTGCTAGAAACATAACATTTTATATGCGGAGTCCAGAGTAATTTAGAAACTCTAAGAGCAGACTTTTTGGTCCTTTTTGTTTTTCCATTGGTACTTTCAGATTTTTTTTTATTTATTGAACTTACAAAATTAAATTAAGAATTCAAAAATTGTCTTAAAATTTAGGTGTTTAAATTAGGAAGCTAAATTAAATTGTCGACTACTCAAAAACGAATTTTATATATTAAATTTCATTGAATTGCTGATCTTCAAGTAAAAAATTGGCAGTAATAAGTTTTTCATTTGCGCCGAAAAATATGCATCAGAATTGAAGCAATAAAATCTTACACAAAATTGCATTTGCATTTTTGCAGGCACACTGAAAAGTTTGATACAATTTGTTGTGGGTGGTGATTAGGGCAAGTATGCTCTGAGAAAACATTTAGGACAAGTATCTAAGGGAGCTCGGTCATATGTTAACCCCCCCTAAGCAGTTATGGGGCTTTTTTTTGCATGTATTGCTAGTCTGTTTTAAAAACCAATGATATAGCGAGCTTAATTTGCATATCGCACCCTAAATACTAAAAGGTATTAACTCAAAATTTTTATTTTATCACTTTCTGAAAGAAATCGACACATAATATGCATATGGGCATTTCTCTAATGTCGAATGCGACATTCGTACGAATTAAAAGTGAAAAAAACATATACCAAAACATTAATTTTATTTTGACAAAAGGCGAAACTTATAGCTCTTGATTAGCTCTTTAATTTGTGCTAAAGGTTGGTTTTGAGCAATTGTTCGTTTTCAAGAAAATTAAAAAAAAACAAGGCATTTGCATGCGACAAAAACAGAAGTCGCTTTTACGGCAAACAGTTCAAACACTGATTTCAGCGAAACCTGATGAAATATTTTAATGCGACTCATTTTAAAATGTTATGCATTGATGTATCTTAATAATGCTTTTTATTTGATTCAAAAATATTGTGTAGCTTATTTTTAATTTAATTTTTATCACTGTCGCACGCTACATGTTGCATGCGACATTTTGTTCTATCATACTTTTATGTTTATGTTTTTACTTTTTATGTAATTAGACATGCGTAAAATGATTCTACATTATTTTAATTACATTCAATATATTTATTTTCCGAACCAAAATTATAAACTTAAAAAAATATCTTCAATAAAGAAAAATACAAATATAGAACAAAAACTAACTTAACTGGAAATAGTATTGCTATTCTCAAATAAAGTTTTTTTTAATGAAATAAGCTGTCCTTGCTGTTTGTAGTTATTGGCCATCGAAAATAAAGATATTTTAGAAACATTTTTTTTGAATTTATGCATTTTCACTTACGATGTCGCACGCTACAAATTTAAAATAAGTACCAAGAGAAAAGCACTGATTATTTTCCAGCAAAATTTTTTTTATTATATTTGCAACAAAAATGTCTATTTGTTACTAATATTTGATGCGCATTGTACAAATACCCTCGACGCACTGATAACAAATGTTCTTTTTCAATGTTGCACGCTACATCGAAATATACGGTAAAGCAAAGAAAAAAATTAACGTAACTGGCAATCGCATCGTTCCGTTTACATTTTTCTTATATTGTTTGAATATAAACCGAGATTTAAAATGCAATTGTCAATGCATAATGTTTCTCATTAAGATCATTTAGCAAAACAAAACGCGCAATAGAAATGTTCAAAACAGAACTTTTGCACTTGTTCGACTTTGCATTTGAATATTTGAATGTTGTGATTTAATGTAAAATATGTTTACATTATTAAAAGTTGATAGATTCCCTATAAAAATATGTTAAAACAACTTACTTTTATAGACTTTGAATTTTTTGGCTGTGGTTGACATTTCTGGAGAAATGCCCATATCTAACCGCTGTAAAACTATCATGCTATTTTGTCAACTTTTTGGTAATGAAAAGTTTGGTTTAAAAATCCTTTTTCATATGCCTGTAATGTAAAATTAAAAATTGTCTTGGTTCTACTGAAAATTTCAAAATTTTGAGTTAATACCCTTTAGCATTTATGGTGCGATATGTATGTGTATATTAGTAGTCGAAGTAGAGTTTAGGTTAATGCACTGTTTCCAGTTGAAACTCTGGCGATTAATATACACTCACAATATTATTACAGTAACGGACTGTAGTATATTTAAGGAGTATTCCGTTCAGTCATTTTCAAATAAATAAACCTTTAGAATTCCAAGCAAATTTATTTTTAACTGATTCTAACAGTTATTAACAAAACTAAGTGCATATTAATACGGAATTTCAATGCAGTTAATATTGTCCGTTGATCAAGTTAAATTCTTCTTTATGTAAAATTAAATGAAAATGTAATTTAAAGTAACGAAAAAGTTACTTAATTTTTTCTGTCAAAAATTTAACTGCGAATTCCGTAAGAACAAAGGAATTTTCAGTTATTTTATATAAATTAATTATCAAAAAATTAACTGAATAATCCGTAAAAAACAAAGGAATACTCAGTTATTTTATGTTATTTAACTACCAAAACTAAGTTTTTACTTAACTTTAAAAAACGATGTGCTTGTTTTGTGTAACAAATTCCCATTTTCTATTTGTTAAAATGATTAAGTTAATACATCAAATTTTTAAAGTAAAATAATTGCGAAACCATATCGGTCAAGCTGCTGGTATCTTATGATTGTGAGTTCTTCTGTAAACAAACGAGGTCAGTACAACAAAAGTAAAACAAGCGTGTGTATCAGGCAGTGTTGCCAGTGAAATTTCGAGAAATATACGTTTTAGTTTCCAAAAAGATACACTTTTCCCCAAAAGATACATTTTTAAAAAATTTCGAAAAAACTCAAGTTGAACTAAAGATCGCTAATTTTAATATTTAATAAAAATCGTGAAAGCTGTAAAGAATAAAAGGAAAACCCCGCTTCTTTCGCGAACATGGCTAAAATTGGCGAAAAATTGCAAACTTTTTAACAAACACTAAAATTTATATGAAATCGCTAAATGGGTTTAAAAAAAATCCGAAATTAGCGAAATTTCGCGAAAATTTTCAAACAAGCCATAAAATTGATTCAAATTCCCTAAAACAATAAGTAATGGCAAAAATTCGGTAAAAATTTCTAAACTAGCGGAAATTTGCAAAAATTTGCTACCAGTGGCATGATAATAACAAAGTCTACTGTTTATTATAAATCGGTAAAGCGAAAAAATAACATAAATTTATGCTAAGGCGATTATAACAAAAAATTCATATAAATTTCCTGAAAATAAAAAAGATGTTTATATTTCTTCAGAACAACTTTGCACTACTAGTAATCATCGATTTATCGTATGTTAAAACACCCTTTATACTCTCTTTTTTCATTATTAAAGCCAGGGCTGCCAGTTTAGGGGTTTTGACCCCAAATAAGGGATTTTCTTGTTGCTAAAAGGGACAGAAAATTGTATTCGGGGTTTGGGGTTTGAATTGGGGATATTAAAAATAAAACTGAGGATTTTTTGGGGAAATAAAAAATATGAGCTTAATTTTTCTATAAAACACAACTAAGTTTAATGCAGACATAGTATGTTTCACATACACATTAAAGTGGCTATTTTTGCAACATCACTTGATATTAATGAGCACCGGGCAAAAAAAAGTTTCGTTTTTATTAAAAAAAATATCAGATAAGTTTGAAGTTAATCTGTCAATAATTCGATCATGTACAAAAAGTCCAAAATTTGCATTTTCCTGTGCAACTTCATGTGTATAAAAGGTGTTCAAAAAAATTAAAGTGAACTCTAAAGCCAATGAATAGGCTTATTGGTTCATTTGTATATAACAACATTTAATATGAAGTTTGGTGACGATTGGGTAAAAGATACGTAAGATGTCAGGATTATACATGGTACCTGAAGTCATCAAAAGATACGAAAAATGTATCTTTCGTATCCTAATGGCAACACTGGTATCAGGGTAAGTAAACAATAATGTTCTCTCTCTCATTAGAAAAACAAGCGGACAGGTGTCTGTCGGGCGTTTTTTAGAAATTCGGTTCTTTTGTAGAGTAAACGAAAATTACTGAATTCAATAAAACATCTGAATATTTTTTGTTTTTACGGAATATTCAGGTAATTTTTTGATAGCTAATTTATATAAAATAACTGAAAATTTATTTGTTTTTAACTGAATTTTCATTTATTTTATATAACAAATTCAGTTAATTTTACTTACAAAATATTGTAAGTGTAGTTGCGAAATAGCTGACACCAGGGTTCGAAAAAAAACTGAACAGTATCGTAACGTATTTTTCTAACACACAAACTCTTAATTTTATTTTTGTGTTTGTTAATGTCTACACAAACATATACGGTACACAGCGAGTGTGAGCTGACGCACACAAACACCAAGATAACGTACATTACTTATTTTAACGTACATGTACAGTATTTTTAGCGTACTTATCTGTACCTTTTTAATGTACACGTACTGTACTTTTAACGTGCGTGTACCATATTTTTTATTGTATGTAAGCTGTAACTTTTTATGTACTCCTTTTTTTAAAGGAAGATCCAAAGGAAAAAATCAAAAAAGCCAAAGTTGATTTGCTGGCGAGTTGTATAACAGGAGTGCAGGAATATAAGAAACATGCAAAAGTGTACTAATACTTTATGCAGTAAAGAAAAGAAAATTGTAAGTAATGTACAGTTGTAAAGTGTTAAGAGTATGCGCATTATGTAAATATGTATGTATACCCAGCGGGAAAAACAGGGCATACAGATGCCTTTTAGAAGGCCTCAGTTCTTTATTTTGGATGTACAAGGCCTGCTCGCTCCATTGCATTTTCATAGCTTTTTTACACATGTTGTCATTGCAGGGTAGGCCTTCCACTCTGACTTAATTCTATTATTTATTTATTTATTTCATTTATTTTTTTATTCATTTGGTATGGATTGCAAGCCCTGTCGGCCAAATTAATCCAGCTTAATCGTATGGCAAATATTACATTTTTCTTCTTATTTCTTAAATAATGTATAACTATTTTTAATACCGCCCCTATTGCACAAATGTTGAAAACGATAAAAGGACTTGTGGCAACTTTATACAGTCAACTTCTTACTTGCTACAGATTTTCTAATAACATTTTCTTAAACATTGATATAGAATTAGAGAATGTGCGCTCACTACAAGGTATGACGGAATTCCACAATCTTGAGACTCTGACAGTAAATAACCTACTCATAATTTGAGTGGAATGTCTAGGTATGATCATTAAACTAGTTCTAGTGGAGTGCCCGAAACCAAATTTTTCCATAAGATACGAAGGGTTCCCTAATTTAAAAATCTAATAAAATTGTAATAATATTCTCATATTAATGAAATTTTAAAATCACATTTCAATAGTTTTATAGTATACGAAGTCATATGAGTGTGTGATCTATATGTTATTCCAAAGATACATAGTATATCGTGCAACTCTATTAAAACACTGTTTAAGTATACCCTGCAAATAATAGGACCAGTCCAAACACGCGTGTAAAGAGTAGTCCACAAAGGACCAGGACTAGTCCAAAAGTAACCCAAACGTATGGAAAAAACCTGGTCTATTTAACATTACGATGTCCTAGGAGAGGATCATATAACCCACCTTTGGACCACTAAGGAGTAGTTTTAAAACTACTCCATGGTATATAACCCACCTTTGGACCACTAAGGAGTAGTTTTAAAACTACTCCATGGTATACTCAAGAGGATTAGTTTTGAAGTCGTTTAAAAACGAAAGCACGTCGTTAAAAAACGAAGACGTCGTCTCACTACAAACACTTTTTAACAATGACGTGGTCCATGCTTGCATTACATCGGACCAGTCCATGGAGTAGTCCATTTTATCAAAATGGGTCAGGTGGTCCAATTTTATTTGCTGGGTATTGATACTAGTTTGCGATACCCCCGAGATTCTGAAATTCATTTTAATTAATGTCTTTTAGAACGCTTTAATGATATGAGAATGGTTTTCAAAGGGCCTTAGAATAAAGGTAATCTTAAAGAGTCTTTTAAAAATTTATGTTAAAAGGGAATCAAGTTATTGGCTCTAAAAACCATTCATGAGATATAAAAATTTTTACTTTGTGCCAAAATTTAAAAAAACCTTCCAAAAAGGGGCCAAACCCCTTTATTATAGAAATTTAATTGTGCACTTTTAATGGGTATTTATTATATTTTATACATAATTAATAGATGGTTTTAAGGGAAAAATGTTTTTTAAACTAAAAATCAGAAAACAATTAAGTATTGATTGTGTTTTTATTTTTTAATTTTTAAACTTTTTTTTAGCAGTACTTAAACAGCTTATTTTTAACGTATTAAACTCAACTAAAATGACGTATTCTTTTTCATTTAACCGTTCTGTATTCTGTTTTGGTCTGTTTCTTATATAATTTTAATTTTATAACGGGCTAAAAACTAAATATCTTCTCATAGAAGGTAATTTGGAATATTGTCTGTGGTCCGATTGTCAAAAATATTACTAGTAAAAAAAAGGGTTGTTTACATAAAAACTGTAGTTTGTATACAAACTTTGACAACTATACCACAGAAAAAAATAACCATATGTTGACTTGACCCACCTTCTAGTCAATTCCCCTTGATCAGAATGGTAATTGAATAAAAGATGTCAAATTAGGCCTTTAATAAGGCCTGCATAAGAAGCTGTTCAGACTTTTACCTCTAAGAAAGTCTTAAAATGTGTGTGTGCAATTGTTTGTGCACATTTGTAAGTGGCAAATGAAACGTCGAAAATTGTTGTTGTGCTTTACGTTATTCGAGTTTATTTGAAGAAAAAAAAATTATTCTTACACTCATAAAATTTTTACGATAATTGATTGTGGATTATTTCCTTCGTTTTTAATTTAATAAAAATATAGTTATTTCACGCATAACTATTTAGCGAATATCTTTAAACTTACAAATTTAGAAATGTTAAGCCAAAATAAAACAATATTAACGTTTTAAGTACCTATGATAAAAATTTATTCTTTGTAATAAAAAATGTATTATTTTTTCTCAAGGCAATAGATACAAGCAAATAATGAATAACTTATCACAGATCTATTTTATTGTTATTTCATTAAATTTTGTTAATTTTCATAAGAAAAAACTCCGTTTGATTTTACCATTAATATATGTTCCACGTTTAAAGCTGAAAACCTATTTCGCTGGTCGGATAGTATGTATTTTAAGGATGAACAAATTCGTTCAACGCTGACTTGTGTGGATGGTACTGCCAAAATTATTTCAGCTATTTTCGACAAAGAATTATTACATTTGGACCAATATTCTAAGATGTTAGAATTTAAAGGCAATCTCGTTTCTCGCTCATACAACATAAAGTTATTTTCTATATCAGAAAGTATTGAGTCTGCTTTATTCTTTTAGAACTTCTAATATGATGGTTTTAAGGTATTCACTAGTGTGACTTAATTTGAGTTCTTTTATTGCCAGTGTTTTAATTTGTATAGACGCATTTTTTATATATTGCACATTAATACCGAGAACACTTAAGTCTTGTCTTGTTGCTGCATCAATCTTTAAAGAAATCATTTTGTCTTTTAAATCATCCATTATATCTAGTTTTACTTGTTTAGAAAATGCTATTATTCTTTCAGCTACGTTATGCTCATTAACATTTATTTCCAAAGCATCAAAAGCAGGTTGAACTAATATTTTGAAAGCACGATCTTCCGCCATACGCAGTGGGCGTCCATTCCTTGTAAATAATTCTACAATCGCCAATTCAATGTTAGTTTGATTGAAATAGGTTGGAACTGTTTGGGTTTTTAAATCATTAACTTTATTTTTATTTGCACACTTTATTGCAACATAATCTTAATATAAAGTAGGGTGGAACCGTTTTAAATGTCTTTCTAGATTTCCGGTATGATTATTTAATTTTTTTTTTTCACAACTTCCATTATCACAAAATACGTCACTTTCATCGATTAAACTAAAATAATCGTGCAAAAAATAATTTTTAGGGCGCGGCATCTTACTTTCTTTTCAACCAAATGTTAAATGATCACTTAAAATGCATAATGATTGAAGTCAACTGAAAATTCCCAAATTTTCTGCGAATATATGCATGATATTGCTTCTGAAAAAGGTTAGTGCCATAATTATTGTTAAATATACCATTATCCAGGTAAGTGCATACAAAAATATTAAATAAAAAAGATTTACCTAAAAGGTATGTATGAATATAAAAAATAACAACAATTCTGTAACTGAAAAAATTTTAAATTATTAATAACAAGAGAAGTCATAACATTTTTTTTCAAATAAACTCGAATACCACAAAGCGCAATAACAATTCCTAAATTTTCTGCGAATTTGTTGCTTTTGGGTTTTTTATGAATGATATTTCATATGAAAGAGTTTGGTGCCATAAATATTGCTCATAAAAATAGTCAAGAAAAAAATTACTTTAAATCTATGAACAATTCTTTACCTTAAAAAATAAGAGCAGTCATAAAAATTATTTTTTTCTTTCTTCAAATATACAAGGCACAAGTAAAAAATGCCCACAAAAAGGAACTTCATATATCTGCATATGAAGTATGCGTATATGCATATCAATTATTTAACAGCGTTAATGTGTGGGCCATAAGTATTGCTTAATAAGCCAATGTCCATGCAGGTGCATACAAAAACAACTAGATAAAAAAAAAGGATTTACCTAAAATATATTAAAAAGAAAAACAAACTCTTTTACTGCAAAAAAAAATTTATAAAAAAGAAACAAGAGCACTCATCCCATACAATCAAAATATTTTGTAGCTATGTATATTAAAAAAGAAAATTCATTTTAAAGAACTTAAAAATTTTTTAATTTAAAATAAATTTTAACTTTAAAATAAATGAATTTTACATTAATTTTTAAATTTTTATTCATTAAACAGCATATCCCGTAAAATATTATAGGTAGTTGCTGCTTTTTAAAAATATATTTTAAACGACAAAAAATCAAACCACATAACATAATATGTACGGATAAACTTTATTTTTTTTTTGCTAATTTGTTTTTTGAATAACAAGCATAAATGTATAAAACGAAGTTATTTAAAAACTAACTAAATTTGTATTCAATTTTAATAGTACGAAAAATTTTTTTTTTTATAAACCACAATCAATTACTGTAATAATTTTATGAGTGTTAAAATATTTTTTTTTCTTCAAAAAAACTCGAATAATGCATAGCACAACAACAATTTTCGACGTTCAATTTACCACCAGGGTTGCCGTTTTAAAAGTTTTTATCCATCAAAAACCTATACTAAAAACCTTTGAAACCGACCAATTTTTTCAATTATTTAAAAATTTACATATGTATATTTTTGAAGTAAAGCATAACTTTTATTGGATATTTTTTTTTGCAATATGCAATTTATAATAAAACCAATAAGTAACAAAAAACGCATATAAAAATTAATTTAATAACGCTTATAAACTAGAGCTGTTCATTGAACATATGCAATAATACCAATAAAAAATAAATTACAATTTGGATTTACATATCGTCACCTAAAAAACGAAATAACCTATCTGCAGTTTTCAAAAGTTTACGGGAGAGGGATAAAACGTTATAAAATTTGAACTATTAACGATATTGAAACGAAAATTACACATTTTGATTAAAATGAAACCAGTAATATATATCGGTTGAGAAAATTTTGTTTTTCTAATCACAGCTTATTATCTGAAACCAAAAAAAACCTATCTGCAGTACTAATGAGCATGAATAAATAAAAATTTCTTTATACACATGAATATTATATATGTATATATTATATAGTAGTTTCTTTTACTGATTTAAGCAAAAAATCAGTACTTAATGTTTGTTTAAATTACACTATGCCACAAAATTAAACTTTTATCGTGATTTTTGATGATTTATTTTTCTCTTTATTTGTGCGTAACGGTCCTCTAGGTAGAAAAACTTTGTCATTTGTAATATTACATGTTCAAAATTTTGCACACATATGCGTTATGATATAGGGAATAAAAATCCATTAAAAACTCAATTTTGAAATTTTTGCAGAAAGGTTATTAGGTCTTTAAGATGACGATATGTATATGTACAATTTTTTCTTTTAAGAAAGATCCCTTTTTGCTGACCACATGTAGCGTGCATCATTATTTTACCAGAGCATTATGCCGTTAACTGTTCTTATATCGAGTTTATTTCACAACATTGTTTTGATTAAAAAAAGTGTTGAAAACTTGCATTCGACAGATGCGGAATTATGCGGGACCAAAGTGAATTAAAGGCAAAGTTGGCATGATCGTAAAATATTTTTATTTGAATCCGCTTTTAATGGAATTCACATAATTCGAAAATATATCATTGCCTAAGTCTCCTAAAAGGTTAATTTCTGTTAAGGAAACAATCCACAATATTGGAAAATTGTAGATATTTGACTATATAAATAGGCAAATCTTGATTAGACAATAACTTAAAAAGAGTAATTATTTGTAACATTTAAATTTCTTCATACTTAGAGTCAAATCTAGCAGGGGTGTGCTGGTATTCGAAAACGCAAAACGCAAGAATTTGGGAGTTCTTTTTAATACACTTTAAATGCAATTTTTATAATGTTTGTTATAAAATTCTGTTTAATAGAGAAATATTTGCATAAAATTTGTCATACAATTTTTTTATTAAAGAAATCTTAGTTAAAAACGACTGTTGCGTTTTACGTTTTCGATTTCCAGTACATTCCAATTTTAAATTTAAGTACATATGCATTTCTTTTTTAACTTCTGTGTCAATAAAAATGTTTAAGACATCAATATGATTATTTTTTATCGAATTTAATTAAAATTTGTAAAAAAATTGGACTTTAAACATGATTATAAATTTGACAAACGATATCCATCTGGTTGATAATCTTTATTAAGATTATTAATTATGATGAGTATATCGGCCATTTTCTAACAATCGCGCGATTTGAAGCCGCAAGACGCTAGAATTATTTCATGGTGTTCGAAAACTTATGCGTTTTGCTTCCGATCTTTCATAGTTTTTGAAGTAGGCTAACTTCTTGCGATTGCGATTTAGAGAGTGGCTATTATTCGATTTCAAGTCAGAATCGCAATATACTTGTATATGACACAAATAAAAAATGGCATTTGACTTTTAAAGACATATTTTCTGAGAGTTCTACAGCTCTTATACCATTGGCTTCGTAAAAACATGATACACAACCAAAGCATCCCACTGTTCAGTAATTCTTGCAATAACAACCTCTAAAGATAGGCGTTTTGTATAAGAATCACCTAATATCTTATGAGGTGGTACCCAACAGTATTCCTGAAATTCTTTTAGTTCAGTAATTCTTTAAGGGCTATGGGGAAAAAACTGTTAATATTACAACAAAGAACCTCTATATTTTCCCCAGCATTTTACATGCGTAACATGAACAAAGGTTGAGAGAGCGCACTTAAATAAAACAAATTCATTGCTACGTAATTTTTTTAGTCCACTTATTTTACTCGCCATGGCGTTAGCGCCGATTGTTGCCAATTCAATAATTTTTTTAAAGGAATATTTTTTGTTGTTGAAATTTTTTTATTTTCATTTCTTCATTGGCACAACCGAAATTTCACCAACAATCAAGAATATCTTCTGTTTTTTTAATAGATATTATATTTTCTATTGCCTACCACATTTAACAAGTCAATTTATAAAATGAAAAAGTAAATTTTCTCAAACCGACCAAAATTAGGTTTAGCCTACCATCCTACCAAACGAAAATGCCAAGTTCGGCAACCCTTTTTACCACTTAAAAATGTGCACAAACAATTATACATATTTATGTATACGCACACTCTATTCAACTGATCATTACCAGCGTTGTCAACTTTGCAATTTCAAAACGCACCAAAATGGTGAAGAAAACGCGCAATTTAAAAATAGAAACGCACCAAGTTTAGTCTTTCTTTTTAATTTAAAATGTTTATTGGATTAATTTTAAATTAAAAGTAAAATATTTTTGTATTAAAAAATATTATAAAAAAGCAGTATTTTACAGTTCAGGGTTTTAGGAAAAAAATATAAAACTTAACAAAAATAAAAAAACCTAACAAATTTGTTTGTATTGATTTGTACTAGTGATGGCACGAATATAAATTTTTAATATTTGCGAATACGAATATCTGCACCAATATTCAGCGAATACGAATATCCAATCTGAACTAAAACGCCACTCGATATTAAAAATGTAATTGAAAAAAAATCTTCTATTTGCGTTGTAAAAAATAAATTGTAAAAAACTGTCACTAAATTGACTTAATTTTAAATCCACTTGTCGATAATTTTCTTACGATAATTAGCACATTGCTTCAAAGGATAATAAATCTGGAAAAGTTAAATTTAAAACTTGATTAATTTTCATAAAATAGTTTTGTACCGACACAAACTTCTAATGTATGTTTGTTTGTGTTTTACTTTTCTAAACGAAGATTTTTTTGTGTTAAGGACAAAAATCTTTTCTAATAAAATCAATACTTTTTGTTTAATTTTATGTATTTTTTACACTTTTGTATTTTTTCTTCTTTGGAATGCATTAACAAAATATTCGCAAAATATTCCCTTGAATTTGGAGAATACGAATAAAGTAAAGCAGGCGAATATTCGGCATTTCGAATACGAATACAAATATTCGTAACATCACTTGTATGCACATAAGCCTAGAAATCTGCGCAATTCATGCAGATTTTTCGGACGGGGGCAATTCATTACAGCTATTATTTTATGTTTATCTGTTGAAATTGGAGGTTAGGTGATATCCCTGGTACTTTACTTAATTTTGGAAGTCCTTCCGTGGATATACGTTTCAACACTTCCAAGTTTTTCAGGTGCTCATCAAGTGACAATAATGTCGTCAAAGTGCACCAAGCTTGTCTTTTAGTGAAGAAATTTTGGCACCTGCTCCATTAAACGCTCGAATTAAGCTGGAGCATTGCAAAATCCAAATGGCATCACATTCAACTGTCATAAAACCGATCCACTCCAGCACAACATATTGCTCTTACTTTCTAAACCCATACTGTACGTGAAGAGGATATTACGAGTTTGTACTACTATGTATGTGAATTATATTTAAAAAGGGTTCTAGTTTAGTATACCGATTGACTCAGAATCAATTTAAGAGTCGATCTAATGAGGTCTGTCTTCCCAAGTTAACTTTGTGCGCAAAGTCTATACTTTCGCAATTTTGGAAAAAATTTAATCTAATTTGGGATATATGTGTTAATTGTTACAAGGTTGAATCCTATTTTTTTTTGGAATCGGACCATATTTGACAATGGCTTTTTTTTTGTTTACACATAATATCGTTATTTTTAACAAGAACTTTTTTGTGTTGTTAGCTACCGATATTGGTTACCGATATACATCTATTAAATTTCATTACATCTCTTAAAGACAATTGTAGTTCACTAACAAATTATGACTGCTTAACGATAAATTTTTGTCTTCACTTTGTTGCCATGAATTTTTCGCACAAAAAATTTAAAAAGCACCCAAAATGGTGCGAAACGCACCAAGTTGACAACGCTGATCATTACTTACAACATTTTTTTCTCTGATGCATTGATGCACAAAAATGTTTTGCAAAAGAATGTACAGTGATAGGCAAAACCCAACCCAAATTTGTATTAATATATAATCACAAGAAATAGTTTTGGTTATAAAATTTGTTTGTTTTTAATTAAATCAGATTTATTTTAATAATTTTTTCCGCCTGTTAACCATGCCAAAAAATCTTTTTAATTAAAAACTTTTTTTCTTATCAGTGCACTCAGTCATTAAGCTATTAAAATAATCATAATGCCTCTTAATAACATTTTCCCTATGTCATTTTAATGTTTATTAATATAAAAAACTGTGGACATAAGAAAAGATATTGTTTATCATAAAAGATGTTTTTAATTCCTTCTATTACCATTTATCTTACACACTGTATTTGTACAAAGTTAAAAACAGCCACGCACATGTGCATTCTTCGCTGTTTGGCGAGCTACTACACTTTTGCATGTTTCTTATATTTCTGCACTCCTGTTACCTGCTCACCTCAAAATCATACTTTTGGCTCTTTTTTGATTTTATAAAATTAGCTTTGCTTTAAAAAAAATACGGCACACGCACGTTAAAAGTACAATACCTGTTCACTAAAAAGAAAAGATAAGTACGCTAAAAATACTGTACATGTACGCTAAAAGGTGTGATGTACGTTATCGTAATGTTTGTGTGCGTCAGCTCATTCTCGCTGTGTACCGTATATTGTTTCTGCACACAGTCACAAACAGAAAAATGTTTTTTTTTTATTTTGAATTCTTGTAACGAATGTGTATGTGTGCTGTTCATGGCAAAATACGGTATGCTACACTTAATTGTGTACTTTACAGTTTTTTTTCGAACTCTGGCTGACACTAAGATTGGTTTGCATAAACAATTTAACTCAAAAAAGTAAAATTTTTAAATAAATTTATACAATTTCAAAACTTCCTTTGCCATCCCTGACACAAAACTTTACAGCAAAATGTTAATGCCACATAAAAGCTTTAAGCCAAAAGTTTTTGACTGTTAAATGTTAGACTTTGTGCATAAATCACTTGTTGACCAAAAACGTTTAGCAGTACTTAACAAAACTATTTTTGGTTAACATTTTTTATTTTTAACTCAGTCATTCATAAAAAAAACAAAATTAAAACAAACTAGATTATTACACAACTTTTTCGAACGTAAAAAAATTACAACTCGCTACAATTTTTTTAATTGTGGTTTTGAGTTTTTGCTTTAGTTTACTTTCATTTAATGCTCATGATTAAAATATAAGCAGCTAATTTTGCTAGTGGCTGCAACAGATTTCAGGCTAGTGGACCAGTATGTGAAGACTGCATTAAAGCTGAAACAATATCAATACTACCTACTTCCTTCCTAGTACGATGAAGACATTTAACCCATTTTGTTTATAGAGTTATTTAATTTGTTTTGCTGTTGAGGTAAATCAATGAATGAGATGGTAGGTATGAATGGAATGATGAGTGTTGTCTGTCAGGTACGATGATATGTTTTACAACAGCTGCAATAAAAAAGCTTTTTTTTTAATGCCGTAACACTTTTTCGGTAAATGTATGAACTGAGTTTACTTATAACCGATGCCAAATAGGTAGACACACTCGTAGAAAATTGTTTAAAACCAAGAAGTTAAGTTTGTGCCAATCCCCAACAGCGGCTTTAATTCAGTTATTAAGTCAATTCGGTCTGGTTGTGTTCGTTTCGTACGTTTCAATAATTTAACGGTTTTAAGTTAAACACGCGAAAACTTAAGCAGAAAAAAATGAATTTTGTTTGTTTTATTTCGAAATCATTTGTTTATTTAAGTGTTTTAGCTTTTGTCTGCCAAGCACACCCGGTCCTCAATAGTGATGGTGGCTACAGTGCAGAAATCACAGAACCAGCTTTGGCCCATCAATCAGAATTATCTGACGATTTAGCTTTACATTCTCAGGCAGATATTTCAACGGATTCCGGTTTTAGGGTATTTTTTTCATTATAAATTTAAAATGGTTAAGAGTTTATTTACACATTGCATTTCGAAATTTGAAGAGATGTGCAAAGTTTAGATAACACAGAAAAAACTAAAATTTTTATTAAAGTTGGTAACACTGACCTTGAAAAAATAATTTCATTAAATTTATAGCTGATTGTTATTTATTTTTTTAATTTAAACAAATGCTTTTGAGTTAAATGCTCGTAAATAGTTTTAAAGTGATGGGTTACATGGGACAAATATGTAATTATAAACAGTGGTACAAACAAAACGCACGATGTTAATTGTTAATAAAGCAAAAAATATTCAAAGAATTATCTTAATAAATTTTTTATTTGTATAGAAGGATCTATGGCAATTATGTGTAAAGCAAAGTATCGGTCAAATGCTCGCCACGACTTCGGTACTTTTTTTCTTTTAAATATTTAAATATTTAAAGACGGCCAATTTGCTTCGCCACGACGTGAGATAACACTGCTATTAAAGTTCTCTCGCAAAAGAGCCATTGTTTCGTTGGCTGTGTGGCAATTGGCACGGCACCATCCTGTTGGAACCGTTCAAATCTATTCAAAATTCGCATCATTTTCAATCAATTCTCCTGATTGTGTAACTCTCCATGATTGAATTTGCAAAACACAAAAATAAAGAAATGTTAACATTTTTAGTTGTATAAAATCTTTAGTTTTTCTTAAATCTTTGGATGAAGTTTTCTGATGATCTAAGGCCAGGCAACCAATGCGCATAGGAATAGCTTATCCCATCAACAATAAATGCCAGTTTATCAATATGTAGTACAAAATGGGAATTTAGCACATTTAAACGAAAGCTTGTTAAAAACCTTGACGTTAAGGTGTGACTCACAATAAGCATCGTGCATTATGGTAAAACCACCCTTTACAACAAACAAACAAAAATTTAAAGTGGTGGTAAAGCTCTAGCGTTTACATTTGACAGTACTGGCAAGACAGTAAGAAAATACATATTAGTTGCCAAAAACACTACTAACTGTCTTCGTGACGTAGGCGTCCAGACAGTAGTTAAGACAGTTCACTTTTAGGCAAACTTGTTATTTAAACCATAACTGTTTTCAATTTTTTCCCCTTTCCAAGACCAACGAATAAAGAAATGATATACAGAGTGTGCCATAAGTCACTGAACATTGTATTTTAATTCGGTAAATTTTTCATAAAATCTTAAGCGTGTTCCATAGTTTTTCCTTAAAACGTTGCTTGTAAAAAAGTAATAAAAAAAACTAAATATAAAAATTATATTAAAAAAAAAGGTTTAGTGACTTATGGCCGTCACTGTATATAAAACTGTCAAATTTAATTGCAATTGGTAAGCTTTTGTAAACAAAGCCATTTCATTGCAAATAAGGAATATCAATAAATCTGGAGGTCTACACCACGCGTTTTCTCTTCCATGCATTGCTTGCTTTTCATACCTACTTGCCTTCAACGTTTCAAGTTATAAAACTTTTTAAACGGCATCACCACAAGTCAAAATTTAATTTAATTTTTCAAAACCATCTGATTTGTTCGAATTTTTAACACAGTCATGTGTAATTTATAAAATCTTCATTTGCAACACCTTAATTCATGCTTCTAAGTATATTTTTAATAATTTTTTACGTTGTTCATATAAAATTTTGCCACTAAATTTAAATTAATACTAATATTGGCATTAAAATATTTTTCAAACGAAAATTCCTTGTACAAAGCCATTTAAAAAAAGTTTAAGGTTAGGCGAGGTAAGGTTCAATGGCCATCCGATAAGAATATGGATGACTCACTTGAGTCCTTACAGTGGTCCATTTGTGATACGCTAACCCAGTGTTATTCAGCCTCCTACAATTTCGATTCCCTGATGAAAAGAAAGAGCAACGTAAAGGCCCAACCAGAACATGCATGTATTAGCTTAAGCAACTGTCAAAAATTAACGAAAAGTCTGTCAAATGCATGAGCAAATAAAAAAAGACTTTTAGATGGCCATAATGTACTTAATATCTATTTAACCATTGTTGCATATTTGTGCAATATTTTGTTTTTTTGCGAGTAATTCAAACTAAAAAGTACCAAAAAGTCCAACCGTGTATTTGTTTATTTTATGCTATTTAATTTGTAAAGAAATTAAAAATACATAAGCGGTTTTCACCCTTTGTATTAAGTGTACAACTCTGCTTTTCTTAATACGATTTTATACTACAAAGCATGAGTGTCTTTTTCGTTTTTATTGTAAATTAATGAAGTTGCTGAGTGAGGAAAAGAGACAGATATAGTTTCTTCAACGGTTTTATTCTGGGTAATTTTACAAACGTGTTTACTAAAGTTTTTTGTTGGATTTTTCAACAACAGCGTAGTAAATTTCAGTCTAATACATTTTGTTGTTGCAGTGTTGTAAATCTTAGTACTTTTACTAAATTAATAAAATTTACAAGGACTACAAGGGACATTACTATCAAGGGTGAAAACCGCTATAGATAATTTGTGAGTGTCTTAAAAAAATGGAAAATAAATTAAAATATGTAAAAGTCCATTTTAATTTATTTTATTTTTTATTGTTATACATACACAGCTGTTTTCGTACGGAATGTGCGTTCAGTTTGGCACTTTGCTTAAGCAAATGACATTTGACGAAACTTGACGAAAAGCATCATTAAGTACATTGTAGCTTGCCATATATGTTTTATATGTATTCGCACAGTTACTTAAGTTGACTTAAGCGACCTCATTCATGTTCTGGTTGGGCCTTAAGTCTTACTTTAGATATGAGTAGGTGAGTTGCAAAACTCGTTCGTTACAAAATTAAAAATATGAGATTACAAATGATTCTCACTGTTCTTTTGGCGTTTTATGAGAAGAAATATTCTGATTGCGTCAATGCATGTTCTTTGAAAAAATATGGAAGAGGACATGCATTGAAACAATTTGTATAATTCTTCTCATAAAGCGCCTAAAGAACTGTTAGAATCAATTGTCATCTCGTGACAGGGTGATACATGTCTTCCAAAAAGCCTTATCCTAATAATAATCCTGAGATCAGTGAATCGACAATGAAAGTAAAACATCGTCTCTTCCCTCTCCTCATCCTTACAACTTATACAGCAGTAATTTTGATCCAGACCCAGGCTCATCGCATAGGTCCCTATTAGCCAATCCGTAATGACCGATATCGCTGTCCTCATCTGATCCCAACCAAGCCCTAGTCACAGGCAGATCTTTCTCCCTTCATAGCCAGGCCATATAATGCAAGATTGGGCTAGCAAGGATACGCGAGCTGCTTTTCCACCCAAATTAGTTTTACCAGACATTCCATTGTTATGATTGCTTAAGAACAAAACGTTGGCAGACTTAAGGCTCAGTTAGCCGGGAGTAATAGTAACAGTAACCTTACCGTAAAAAAGTAAGACCAATCTGTTTCTTACAGATTGAGACGTAACATCTTACTGCTAACTGTAATCGTTCTAATTACTTTACATACAACAAATTGCAACAGCTGATTTCAACGTAACTGTTACTCCCGGCTAACTTAGGTTAGATTGGTCTTACTTTTTTACGGTAAGGTTACTGTTACTCCCGGCTAACTGAGCCTTTAGCCTTTAGCGAGGCACAAGTCTTCACTTTCCAAAATAAATAAAAAACAGTGAAAACAAATACACAGTGCTGCCAGCTTTTTTAAATAAATTTAATGTGTATTCTGCAACACAATTCAAAATCATTAAAATTAAATACTTTGCTTTTAGATTTCCTTATTTAAGGCGGCTGAAAAGGCACGAGAGTCAGTTAATTTGGAAACCGAAGGTGTCCCCTCTAAAGTTTTAACTATCTTCGATAACAGCCAGAAGAAACTTTTGGATAAATCACAGGTGGGAACCTCAATAAGGGGGTATAACTAATTAGATAATATTCATAATTATTTTCGATTTCTTTATACTTTCAGCCCCTTCCCATTATAGATACCATACAAGAACATGAAAAGTATGGCAACAATGGTGATATGTTTGATGGCATATCCCGCACCCTGGTAAATGGTTATGAAGCCTTCTCAAATCTTTTAAATACTTTAATACAGGTAATGTAAAATACAAATTTTAAATCAAATCAATTATCTACTTACCATAAATAACTTTAAATTATTTATATTTTCTTCTTTAATCTAGAAACCCAAAGAAATCGCTCGTTCTATTTCAAAAGGCATTACCGCCCAATTAGATGTTATAGGAGGCAAAATAGTTGGTCTTTAATAGTCTCTTTGTTTTTGTTTGTTTTAATTTTAATTTTATTAAATATTGACTTTATTAGCAAACATTTTTTTACATTTATTTGCCATTTCGTAAAACACATTCTGAATTATTTTTAAGTGTTTATTAAATAAATAAGTTAATCGTTATGTTTTTCTTTATATGTATATTTTATAAAATTTACTAATTGTTGTTTGTTTTTTAGATGATGATTTGGTAAAAGTAAATATTTAATTGTAAATGAGTGTATGAATTTCATGTTTTTTTTTGTTTTTTTTTTTTTTTTTTTTTTGTGGAAGACTATTTATTTCGTTTATTAAATATTATAATATATTTAAGAAATTCATACATTGGCATATACGAGTACATACTTATTTGTTATAATAATTTTAATTTGTTTTATTAAAAAAAATAATAATAATTTTAAACCTTTGAGATAAATGAGCTTGAAATTTTAAGTAATTTTTAATAAAATAGATGTTTTTGTCAAATGGTTTATGGAAATAGCACTTTCGCTTTACAGACATACCAAGGCGAATTGTAATACGAGGTTCCCCTATCGCTACAACAATATAGAAAAAAAACATAATGAGATTCGCCTGGCACAATTTTACCAATCTGTAAAAAATGTTGCCCAATTTTCAAACACTTTTAAAGACCCAAAATAAAATTATTAACATGGGGCCTTCATCTGACAATTTTTTTTTTCATAATAAACGTCAAACTTCATATAAAGAAAAGCTGACAAAAATTTTAGAGTTTTTTGTATAGACTTTGGCGTTTGGTATGACAAAAAAATGTGTCAGGTGAAGACCCCATGTAAAAGCCAATATCTAAGTAAACAAAAACAATTTTTGACAATTCGGGTTTGAATAGCTTATTTGCCTTTGACATGCTTGTGATGACGTTGACAGTTGAGGCCACCTAATATTAAATTCTACTAAGAGAATTAACCAAGTTATGAATAAAAATTCCCCTTTAGTATTTCCCATTTTTCCTATTTAAATTCAATTGTAAAAATTGGAGAATAGAAAAAACTCCCGGGAAATACACTAGCGGAGTTACGTACCCGGTGGGGTATTTGAAATAAATTGTCACAATGACAATTTTATCGACGAATCACCGCCACAGAATCAACTTAATTGTAATTTGTTCAAAATGATCATTAATGAAAATTGCATTGATGAATACACGTTATGCTGATACAAGCGAAGGGAGTTGTGGATGAAATCGTCCTTGTACTGTCACCATACGAAAAAAAGTTAAGACTTAGGCGACATTGTCTGTTTTATGTCAATAACAAGCTAAACGCTGCAAGATTTTCTATACTAAACTTATCCGTCAACATAAAAATTTGCTAATTTAAATTCATCTATGAAAGTTTGAATATTTAATATGATATAACATATTTTTTTTGCACTGCTTAAGGCCGTTACACACTATCCCACAAAGTCTTACGTATTTTTCAAAAATGCTTCCCTGATCTAATTATTCTTTGAACATTTTCAAAAAACAATAACAACTTATCATGACCGGGTTGCATTTTCGTAAATTACTAAAGACTTTGTGGGATAGGTTAAAACGGCTTTTAGTGGCATTCTAAAAAATTTCACAAAATAATCAAACATGTTTGTATATGTACATTTTCACGACCAATAATTCTGCATATCAGCTGGTACCTAATTTGCATCAAGCATTTTTAAGTTGCTTAATATACCACACACTGGCAATGATAAAATAATTGCAATTACAAATGCCGCTACTCTGTAATTAATACAGTATAACCCGGTTAATTACCACACGCTAAAATGCCTTTCACGCTTATTTACCTTGAGTTTTAAATCCCCGTTTTTTTCTTCCTTTTTTCAAACAAAAATCCACGTTTAATTGCCTTACGCTTAATTACCCAATTCGGATAATTGCCTTAAAAATTAATCTCCCAAGACAAAATTACACCTTAATTTCATTCGTTTAATTGCCTCAATACTATTTGGCAACAACACAGTAAGAAATGCAACCAAGTTTACATGTTAATAATTTGAAAATATACACTAAACATTTTAAAAAAATATAGCCAAAAAATATTCCACAAATTAATATTTGCATTAAAATAAACTTTCTTCAGGGCTCACCAGAATAAAGTTATGTTATAAGGTAATTTTCATATAAGAGTTATTTGTGCTGAATATTATCTAGATACACCAAATATATGACATATTTTGTCTTAAAGGGATTAAAGGAAAGGTCGCTAAATTTTAAATTATATTAACATTTGAAAAACTTGAATATTTACCGACTCAACCATATTTAATTTGCAGTAAGATATTTTTGGGCCAAATTTAATTTTAATACGAACATAACAAAATGGTTTATGGAAATAAAGCAAGAAGTTTGCATGGGGACTATGTGATATTATAGAGCGATTGTTACAATTAACATAGGTTTCGTTATTATGACAATTAAATGTATTTACCAAATTTTATCAAATTATCTAAAAACTTTTCTTTCCCCGCAAGGTTTACATGGTCAGACAACCAGCCAGATGGACGGACGGACACGAAAAGATCACTTTGAAAAGTGATTCTGATTCGATCGGTTTACTTAACGACGCGTCTATATTTCTATGTATCAGAACAAATTTATATAATTGGTTTTTTTCTAATTTTTGCATACATATATATACAAATTTACAGTTTGGAATAACATAACTTGCCTTGGCTTAAAATTGTGGAGTGAAAATTAAATGTAGATGGCGAAATTAAAGCAACAGAAAATTCATCTGTTAACCAGAATTTTAAGAAATTTATTTTATTTGCTGAACATGTATTAAAATATGCTTAAAAAACGTGAAATATGTGTGCAAAAAAACCAGCAATAGCTTAAATATGCAATTTATCCCCAAACCGATCCCAATATTCATAAAAAGCTCTAAAACGGACAAACATATTGTTTCCGCCTTTATTTGTCGCAAAAGAAAAACCATGAAACTGCATATTTACGGTTTCCATGATCATAAGTTTGAATGTATGAGTACGCTTTTATTAGTAGGATATGACAACACATCCCAAAAAGCATTACAGATAAAATTTAAAACAGCAAATCCCATTGCTTTTAATTGCTTTCTCTTTAGATTTAGCTGATACTTGTAAAAATTCCTTTGTCTTCACTTTTTTCATACATCAAAGCTAAGATATCTAGTAAAAAATACCTAGTAAATAATTACCTCACTGAGATTTTTAAACGTATTCGCTTAATTACCTCAATGAGGTAGTTAAACGTATTCTTATAATTTCCATCACTTAATAAAACGCGCATATCTCTGGGACGGAACACTTTTGGGGCATGGGATCGGTCTCATTCGATGCTCAGATGTTGTCCACATCAAAAAAAAAAGTGAAAATTGATTTTTTACTCTAAGGTCCATTTCTCTATGCGCTGTCACATATAAAAAAAAATTTTTTTTGTTTATGCAATATTTTGGCTTTTCTGTCTTAATTAAATATCTGTATGCCCAACGTGTTGCTTAAATTTCACCGTCAACATTTAATTTTTACTCGAAAATTGTAAGACAAAGCAGGTTGTCGCTAAGGATTAATGTTTTTTTAAACTTTAAAATGTTATATATAAGAAAAAATTAAGGATACATCAATTATGTAAGTTTTTGACGATGTGTGTAATACATATAAATCCGGGCCGATCTTTTAGTATATCGACTCAGAATTTACTTTTTAAAGTATATAACGATGTCCATCCGTCCGTCGGTCTTATTGTCTATCCAAGTTGACCTTGTGCGCAAAGTGCAATTGCAATCTTGTAGGTAGTTTGGTAGTCTATGCAAATGATAAGTATCGGTCTACAATTTCACATATTCCCCATAAAACCAGTTTTTCCAAATTAGACTCTTTGTGTCCATAAACCATTTAATTATGTCGGTATGTATTTGGATTCGCCCCAAAAATATTTTACTGCAAATTAAATTCTTTTAGAATTGGTTTTACATTTGCCTTATAAATGTTAACATTAATGCACTATTTAGCGACCGTCCCTAAAATCCCTTTTAGACAACAAATCTCATATGGGTGTTAATATCTAGATAACATTCGGCACAAATAACTCTTATATGAATTAACATAACTCTGTTTTTGGGAGCCGTTGACGGCCCATCGTATCCAAATGGGGTAAAATCTCGAAAATTCGTCTGTATATAACTACTATGGAGTTTAAGCTTTACCGATTATAATTTTAGTATTGTTTTTATTAAATGGAACTGTTATTAAATTGTTGAATATTCTGTTTTCAATTTCTGGTTTCCCTGCTTATAAGTTTTTATAAAATAAATTTAGTTACAAATATTATTTAAATTATCGAATGAAAGAATTGAAATCTCAAAGGTTTAAAGGAATGTGACCGATCACTACTCTTTAAAAGGCAGTGTCTTTTCTAGCAACTTAATACTCCAACTAATCAAGAGGACATGTAGAAATTAAATTTAAAATTAATTAAACAAATTTTAAACTTTTTTAGATCCATATGAAAACTACGATTTGGGAGTACAAATTGCTATTTAACGTTTGATAAAATATCTGTGGCATTTTGAGAAAACATCTTAAGTCGAGATAAGATAGCAAAAAAATTTTTAAATAAAAATTAAGAAAAATTTCGTTTATAATACAAAATTTTAAAATCGTAAACAAAAATGTTTTCTGAATGACAATTCGTATGATTAACAACATTTTTTCAACTTATTAAATTTGACTTAAGATGTTTTGTCAAAATGCCACAGATAAATAAATTTATAATTAAATAATAACCCTAACAAATTAATACTTGTAAATTAATAAACAAAATTTAACTGAGAGTTCGTTTATATCGAACTTATCGTACGCATTATTGATCGCGCACAAAAATTGTTCGAATAATCTTCATACAAAATTTGTGTGCGAACAGTATGTTCGTTATCAATTCTTTTGTTTAAATTTTTGATATGATAAATTTGTCTTGTATCAGCCTAATAAAACTATAATTAACAAAATAATAATATTAATTTTTTATAAAACTATAGGAGACTAAAATTATTTTTGGCACTCACTGTTTATGCCTTTTTTACAATGAAAAAAAGGCACGCTTACATACTCTTCGTTTAGGATACTTGTAATTTTTTTTTTGTTTGTTGCTTGATGGGAAAAGAATTATAATTCTTCACTTAGAGTTCTGTTCAGTCTTCCCAACTACTCGGTCGTGTTTGAGGATCGATGGAAGGTGAATACGATTTATAAGTATCGGATTCTCTCTTATGCTTGACAGTGCAGAAGAGTAACATGGATGTTATGAGACCGAAAAGCTGGGCAAATGCTATGCCTAAACCAACGGCTCCGATAACATTTAATTTATCCGTAAGCCAGTGTTGTAGAGAGTGTATGCAGCCTTTTTCCCACCATAAAGAGGGATTTTCAGATCTGTAAAACAATAAAGAATTTACAAATTTTTTGTTTCAACCGTTATAAGCAAAAGTATGTGAAAACCAACCTGCCACAATCTACTCGTATTAATAAACTATCACCCGATCCTTCAGTTAATATGCCTCGATTCTCATAGATGGGTCTGCAGCAAGACTCGGGCACCCAACGTTTACCACTCCACGATTGAATGTCATACCAATCTTCATAGGAAGAAACACCACAACATTCGAACTAAAGAATTTAAAAATAATTTTATTACTTTTTGTCTATAATTTATCTAAATTATAAATATATATATACCGATAATTGTACATTATCCCATATTGTAGCAACAGAGGGCGCTATAATCGAACCACGATCTGAGGCGTTATAGTGTTGTTCTATGCCAAAACGTAATTCATTGGCCAACGTACGACTCAGACCTCCGCGGAAGATAAAAGCAATCGAACCGATTAAGAACTCGCTTAAGAACAATGTTATAATCAGCAGGAAATACTAAAAATTATAAAAATTTAATTATAACTTTTATTTTTATTGCTTTCATATATTTTGTAAATCAATCATTTCACTTACCAATACTAACAGACAACGCGATTGCACCCAAGCTCCACAGCAGCCCAGGAAAGATGTCACAAAGCCAATGACCCCAATACACAAAAACACCGAATCGGCACTTAATGCTGCATGATCTGGCAGTAGTGTGGCATAACCTTCATAAGAGAGACGCAACCAAATGCCAGCTCCCAGAAAAGCACAACTACAAAGCTTTTGAAAAAATATGGTGTAAAATTAATTCAAAAATAATTGAAATGTAAATTTTTTGTTTTGTTGTAGGTGTTTAAATATAATTATAAATACATTATTTTACTAAAAAATAAAAAAAACTTGTACAATTTGGAAGAAAAAATAATAAACAATTTAAAAATTAAGCTGCTTTTATTTCGTTACTACACGTAGAGTTTTAAATATGCGGGAAAATAAGGGGGAACTGACATACAATCAGTTGATACAGTGTGTACCAAAAGTATCTGAGTATGTGCGAACACAATACATTATTAAGCTAATAAAGTTGTAGAGTTTCTAAGGTTTCGTCTAAAACAATGCAAACTTTGGACCGGAAGAATCAGTTTAAATAATTCTGCTTAAGATCATTATTTGGAAATTAAAATATTTCTTCAAGTCGTGTAAAGAAAACATTCATCTTCATAAAAACACATTTGTTTACTTAACATAATATTTTAATATTTAATAGTAATAATAATAGTTTGGGGGGTATTTTTTTACATAAGTAGCAGTAGATTAAAAAAAATTCAATAATGAAAAGTTCATTTGCCGTAGCGGAATAAAAAGAAAAATGAAATTAAATTTATGTTTAACGTCCGGCGGCCGAATTACCGCATTCGTGATCGAGTAATCTTTTGTATCAAAAATATTTCGTCACGTATCGAATGGATGAATTAGTGCCCATTCACATTATACGATTTTTGTCGTTGCGATTCTTACCTTATTGACGAGAGGGGAGAGAGGAATTAAAAGGGGTACACAAGCGAGTGTACTCTTCGATTCATTTTGTTCGCTCATTCGTTCTCTCATTGTTCTCTCATTTGACGAAAAATGTATTGGAGTTCGGTTGCAAAAGAAAAAGTCGTAACGACAAAAATCGTACAATGTAAACATCAGACCGACTTCAAAGAGGAAACGTCAATAATCGCAACGACAAAAATCGTATAATGTGAATTGGGACTTACTGTATTCTATAGCTGACGTATCAAAATTAATTGATTTACATTGGAATGGAATGGAACAAAACATATCGCACCCTAAATACTAAAGGGCCACAACTCAAAATTTTTCAATTTTCACTTTTTGTAATAAATCGATGCACAGTGGTCATATCTCTAGTATTTTGCGAAGAAAATACAATTTAATCCTTCCTTGAAGTATTAGAGTTCATATAAAAAGAAACCCGTTTTTTGTCTCTACTGAAAATTTAAGAATTTAGTGTTGTGACCCTTTAGTATTTAGGGTGCGATATGTTTTGGCGAATATACCATCAGTTTATTTTCGAACAAGCATTCATAATTATTAAAGCAATAATTTCCGAACTTAAAAGAAAAACAAAGGTATTTTAACGTGGGAACGCGTATCTGTCCGCTCGCCCTCTCCGGACCGATTAGAGCGGCCTGAACGCTTTGCAATTGGAAAAACCGATTTTCACAGCTCGTTTTGTAGTGAAGTTTGCTGTTATTTTTAATTAATAATGGCAATTTAGATATTTTTTGGTCAATCTAGCGTTTTTATCTCTATTTTTATTTATAATTTGTGGGTTTTATTAAACAAGAAGACTAACACTACTGCTCGTGACATAACGTTGACGCACTTGCGTTGGTACGGCATATCAGCGTAAAAGCTAAGCGAAAGAAATCGTTCTGTCTTTCGCTTTTGTTAAGATACGGCTGTTAAACTTTCCAAGATTAAAAAACGAAATTGTCAGGAAATGTTATGTTTTATTCAGACTTTGGAGACTAAAAAAATCGTCACTTTTTAGAAAAGAATCAGCAAATCGGCACTTTGCTAATTTCGGAACAAAACATCGTCAAAATTACGATAAATCTTCAAATCTGGCAGCCCTAGCCGCTGGTGACCTTCGAACCGTAGCAGCAGGGTTGTTAGACTTTTTTCCTCAAAAATCGTCAAAATTTTTAACAAAATTCGTTAAAATCGTCACGAAAATTGAACAAAATCGTCAACAAAACGTCAAATATATAAATTTTACAAATTAAAGACAATTTATTGCATTGATTGGTTCGAAAATATAAATTTTTAGCAAGAAATTCTATTTATGAAGAAGTGATATGGTTAAGTTTTATTCTATTTATTTCAGCAAGTGAGCTGAATATATTTATCATTTAAAAAGAAAACATAAGAAAAAATATATTTGCATATATGCATAACAAAAATATTTTTTATTTGATTTATCCGTATTCAGAAAAATATTAAATTATAAATAAAATCTCATTTGCTTTTAACTCGAGCTATTTTTAAATGATTAACTTTTAGCGCTATCTCTATTGCAAATTGTTTTTATTGTTAAAGGTGCTAAAAACCAAGGATTCTGTCTATATCAACAGTCTTTTTACACGACTTGAAACGTTTAATTACGTCGTTAGTTCCAAACTAATACATTTCCTTTTCATTGCACTCATTTTTCTACACAACTTCTTATTAAAAAGTAACTTCTTATTTACTAACACGCAATTTTACTAAGAATAACTTACCCAACAGAATTAAATGGGATTTGCCTTTTTACACACAAATAGAAAAATTCTTCACATGTGATAATGACTTCATCGAAAAATGCATTCGTATGTGGCGACGCAAATCGAAATCATAAAAACGCAAAGCGGATTTAACCAATTTTTTAAAAGCGGACCAGATAGGACTGACGCAAATCGGGGCTCTAGTGTATATTTTTTGCAGTACCGATGGCATTTCTATAATTGTATAATTTGAATTACTAATGCTTCTAATGAAATCCACCTGGTTTGTGATGGGGGAGGAATTTTTTTGTTTAATTTCCAAAAATTTTTGTATTTCGAAAAATTGATTTGTAAGTTTTGGACTGTTTTCAATATAATTGTAAATATTTCTTCTGTGTTATCGATGCCAGAAAATCGTCATAACACTATTACTTTTAGTCAAAAAATCGTCAATCGTCATATTATTGTATTTTCTCAAAAAAATCGTTAAAATGACGAAAAATCGTCACATCTACCAAACCTGCTTGCCAGATTAAAGTCTTATAAAATTGATGCCAGATTAAAGTTTAAAGTAAATTTATTGACGGGATTAAATCGTCAAAACATTTGTTGCTATAAACACATTCGAGACAGCAAGCTACCGACTTCAATATGTCAAACATAGAATACATGTGTGTATATGGAAATGATTATTTTCAAGACGACACGGCTACATGGCTGCGGCTGTAGTCAAATTAAACTAATTTTATTTTTGTCCACTACAAAACAGAAAAAGTGTTGCTAATATTAAAAAATATTTAAGGAATTAGTGCTTGAAAATATTTTTTTGTTTAACAGAAAAGAATACGCTTGAAATTGAAAAAATTATATAACTTTTTAGTATCCTTGAAAGAAGTTCTATAGGAAGATTTTTTTGTGCTTACGATTTCACAAGAATTTATGAGTCATGATTTAGCTCTACTCACTTTTTCACTACTCATTGCTGATCTCTGTACCACATATATATTTTTACTCAATAAATTCAGTAGTTTTCCAGACATAATTTTTTAAACCTTAATAAATTTAAAATTTTACATGATGGAGTTACTAATATGTAATATGTTTGATTAAATATTTTGACAAAATTGCAAGTGTTGTTGAAAAATCTATCAAGAAATATTAATATTTGCAATTGGTTCTTAACAGGCTAATAAATCGGAATTTTTTATCCATCATGTGAAAGATATTTCGAAGTAGTTTCTTATATTACCAATACTTTTTAGATTCAGTTTTTAAAGTTATTGATAAAGGGAACGTTCGTAAATGCAGTTGTTGGGTGACCCTTGCGCAGAAGTAAAGTTTAATGTTCATAAAAGCATCACTTGTAAGAAACTTGGCATCAGTCTCATATGTCAAAAGTTTTTTATGCTGTCATGCCGCAGCTCTGCAGCAAATTTTTTTCTGATGCAATAAATTTTGACATAAAAAAAATCGTTTTATTTTTCTTTTGTGATGCTTTTTCTTGTAATTTATAAGAACACTGTCACTTTTTTTTTCAATATTTTCAATAGAATTTGTCATCTATATTGTTGATAACATTTTTTTATTATTTTATGTTTGCCCATTAAACTTTTGAAATTTAGCTCGTGTTCAAAAATTCAAACTTTGCACAGCTGTTGTGCAGTAAAAAAAGTATTAAGGCCCAACAATAATGTGCTTAAGTTGGCTTAATAAAATGTGCGAATACATGTAAATTAAATAAGGCAAACCATATTGAACTTAAGGAAACTTTTTGCTAAATTTAATAAAACTGTCATTTGCTTAAGCAGGGTGCAAATCTAATCGCACATTCTGTACGGAATCAAATGTTTTTTTTATTTTATTTATGTTTTTTCAAGTACGTTTGAGAGACTTTTTGTTAATTTTTGACAGTAGGTTAAGCAAGGCTATGCATATTATGGTTGGGCCTTTAGCATTATAACTACAACTGGTAACCACGCATCAGCAACAACATTTTGCATCACTGCAGCAGTGATGCCCAGCTTTTATATATTTACGTACGTACCCAACGTGTTCTGACACTTTTATGACGTGCGATGACGGAACGAAATTTTTATTTTAAAAGCAGTATATATTTTTTTATTTAATCTGCTGTTACAAAAACAAAATTAAAATATTTTAAATGATTTTTAATAAATTCATTTGTTTTTACGCTATAAAATTTATTATAAATAAGTATTTATAATTTATTGGCTTAAATTAAGTTTGTTACGAGTCTTGAATTATGCATGTTTTTCCATTTCATAAAAGTTTAAAAAAATGATAGTGGCACCACTGAAATATAAATACACAATTAAAAAACAGCTGTTTTTAATTTTTCAATTGTAGCTGTCGTCTTCAAAATAATTCAGTAGCTGTCTACACGACTGTAATTGCACCCAGCAGCATTTGTAGTCGTGTGTTCGTGTATCCTGCTGTGGTGAATGTGTTTAATGCATGTGACTGTACATCAAAAATCGTCAATCGTCATTTTGGTAAATTCATCGAAAAAAATCGTCAAAATGAGGTAAAATCGTCACGGCAGATCCCGAGTGAGGTAGTTGGGAGGGACCATTAGTTTATCTATGTATTTGACTGAATACGTTTTAATTTCCTCCTGAATGGTAGGGATGTTAAGATCTCTGTGGATAACGTCATTACGTTTATACCATGGGGCGCGGACGATTTGTCGTAATATCCTAGAATGTCTTCTTTGTAGCTTCTGGATGTTTGATGCGCATGCAGTAACCCATAATTGGATGCCATATGTCCATATTGGTTTTATGATAGACTTGTATAAGAGAACTTTGTTCTCTAAGGACAAATTTGAGTTTCGACCGAGGAGCCAATGTAGTTAAGCTGCTTTAAATTTCATAGCCGTTTTTTCCGCTTCAATTTGACGAGACCAGGTCAAGCGTTCATCTATATGAATTCCCAATACTTTATATGATGTCCTACCTGTACAGCAGTTCAGATATGTAGGTAGGTGCTTGGCGCTCTACTAATCGCATGAGTCCTGCAGTATCTCTTCTCCTTAATTGAGTGTGACCGCCATCATTTAAAAATTTTCGAGCTAATGGATTTGAGTGCAGCCTTTTTAAATATTTAATTGCATATTTCGTAGTCTTAGTTTTTACTAATGTCACCTTGAGATCCTAGTGAATATTTGAGTTTTTAACATAACAGGTGTCGGCCGGGTGTTAATCGAAGAAGTAAATGAGGTAAATTTAACAATACTTTTTAATGGTTTTAGAATTAAGACAATGTGGTTTAAAATAATTTACTTGTTTTTTTTAATTAAATAATTTTTTTTACTAATTTTTTTATCTAAAAATATCGTGTCTTATTTTTAAAAAAACAAAAACCTTGTAAAATTAAGAGGGGTCAAATTAACCACTCGTCAGTGACTAATGGCCTGTTTCACCAATTCTTTTTAAATATCAATTCATATTTAAATATAGTTTTTCATATAATTTTATTTTTATTTGACATGAAAAACGAATTTTAAACATAAATTGGTGAAATTGGCCATAAGTATGTGAAATGAATTTCACCCCTGTAGTTAAAGATTAAGAAACACGTTTTTACTTGCAACTTTTCTGGTTGAATTTTTTACTACTGTGTCAAATTTTATTAAGACTGACTGTATTTAAAAAAGATGCATATAATTTTCACGAAAACAATCAAGTGTCATTAGCGTGGGAATTACTAACTTCAATTACACTGCTTTACAAATTTTAAATTTGGAAAAATACCAAGAACGCCACATGCCTAGATAAGTTAATTGGGACCTCCTGAACACGAAAAACGCTGTAATTTTTTTTTTCTAAGTACCGTTTTTTAGATAACGGTACTTTTGTGTTTTTCGGTGTATGGTCCCACTCAAACCCTTGTGGAGCCCAGTCAAGAAGTCCGATCGAGATAAATGGTACATCGTTGCAAAGGTAATTGAATAGCTTTTTTGTCGATATGTCGGAAATTTCTATCTGATAAGAACTGGCTGAGTTATAGTACCTCAAAATTCAAAATTTGCCTATTTTTTACGTTTTTTTGAAAATTTTTCATTTTTATTTCGTTTTTTTTCTACGTTATAGTAAAGATCTGGAATGTTTTATTTTTTTACCTAATAGTTTATTTAATTACCAACATTTTAAGTGTAATTTGAAAAAAATCGGATAAAAAATAAAGTTTTTATTAAGGATTTTGTGGAACGACAATATTTTCATCTTCATTGCTCACACACTATATTCGGCGGAATTCAAAAAATTTAATTTAAAATGACGAGCGACTTGAACTGTTGCATTTTTTTCGGATGGATCTTCGCGAATGAGGAACCAACAATAGTCCGCCATCATTTGTTCGTCCCACCAGCCTTTGTAACGTCTCTCGATTTCTTCCATTTCTTGGTGAAATCTTTCACCTTGTTCATCACTTTCGGAGCCCAAGTTCGTGGGGAAAATATCCAAATGACTGAATAAGAGGTGTCATATTTGAACCTTAAGGTTAAAAAGAATAAATTTTAAAATGATAAAGGCCTTTTTGATATACATGTTTTCACTCAACACTTACCAATGGCATTAAATTTTTGCAGTAATGTATCGATCTTCTCTGCGTAATCAGGACTTCTGTAGTTTCCCAAAAAGTTGTGAACGATGTCCTGGAATGCTTCCCATGCCTGCAAATGAGCTGGACCTAAACACTCATTAAATGATTGGTCACCGTACAGAGCCCGAATTTGAGGTCCATCAAATATACCAGCTTCAATTTTGCTCGCTGTAGCTCTCGGAAATTTTTGTTTAAGGTAATTCATGGCAAGACTGTCTTTTGGCAACTTTTTTACAATATTTGTAAATAACCCAAGCTTTATATGTAATGGAGGAAGTATTATCTTCTCCAGAGGAATGAGTGGGTCATTTTTGATATTGTACTCTCCGTGCGTACGTCCACTTCGCTCGGGCCAAACTTTTCGGGTGTAGTGATTCTGACGGTCACGGCTGTCCCATAGACATAGAAAACAGGGAAACTTCGTATTGCCTCCTTGCAATCCAGATGGTATGGCAACTAATTTAAAATCAGAGCAAACTTTCCATTGATGTTGGTCATAATGTATGAGATCGAGAAGTTCTTTCATTGCTTCATATGTTTCCTTTATGTATTTTCCATATCCGATTGGAATTGATGGTTTCGTATTCCCTTTATGAAGCAAGACTGCCTTCAAACTATCCTTGCCTCCACCCATAAAAAGACGCCATTCCTCTGGTTCATAATTTTGTTGGAGAGCATTGAAAAGACCACATATGTTGGCACAAAAACAAAAGTTTGCCGTTTTTGCGAAGAAAAGTGCAAGTTGTTTGCTGCGATCACGGTAATATGTAACACGTGTCTCAGGAGCACAATATCCCCACTCTTGTAATCGTGATGCAAGTAGTTCAGATTTCGATTTCGGCAAATACAAATCTCGGCACAAATCATTGAGCTCGGCCTGAGTAAGTAAATGGGGTTTCTTATTTGATTGCATTTCTGCTTCACTGCACTCATCTGATGAATCATTTTTTTTGTTCTTTTTCGTATTTCTGTGGGGCCCGCTACAATCAGCTGCGGTTTGGGGCACGATACTGAGTGCGGCACTGGTAGCGTCACCGAGCTAACAACTGGATAAACTGCTTCAATTCTACGTCCGATAGCCTTTTCCGTTAAACAGAAATAACAATGAGTTGTATGGTTGATCTGGTTTCTCCATTGCATTGGCTTTCCACATGTGAAGAAACACTCTTGACCCATACCAATTTTATTTAAAATTGTTCGGCAGTTGTTACATGCACTATTCGGTGTCCACGGTTTGTCGAGAGACGCAGGTCGAAAACCGAAATACTTCTAATACGCTTCAGATAAATTTTTCGCATTCATTTTTCGCATCAAATGTTGGGATTTCTTTTTCACAAGAACACCACAAACATAACAAAATTCGTTGGGATCGATTGAACACATCTTATTTTTTGCACGAACAAAGCCAAACTGACATGTTTTTACAAAATGTGTTTTTTTATACACCTGTAAGAATTCTTTAAAAAATTTATTTGCATGGAAAATTGTTAAAAAAAAAACTCATCTTTATGATGGTGTTTCGCGCGTTTTGTTACCTGTAAGACAGTAAAGGACCATAAAATTTTGGAAAAACCTTAATTGCTTAAAAATCCGATGCACAATAATAGATCTGCCTGTTTTTTAAAATTAAAATGTAAGTCCGGGAACTTGCATTGACAACAAAAACAAATTTTATTTTTTTATTGTCGTTTCAATGTAAATTCCGCCGAATATAGTGTGTGAGCAATGAAGATGAAAATATTGTCGTTCCACAAAATCCTTAATAAAAACTTTATTTTTAATCCGATTTTTTTCAAATTACACTTAAAATGTTGGTAATTAAATAAACTATTAGGTAAAAAAATAAAACATTCCAGATCTTTACTATAACGTAGAAAAAAAACGAAATAAAAATGAAAAATTTTCAAAAAAACGTAAAAAATAGGCAAATTTTGAATTTTGAGGTACCATAACTCAGCCAGTTCTTATCAGATAGAAATTTCCGACATATCGACAAAAAAGGTATTCAATTACCTTTGCAACGATGTACCATTTATCTCGATCGGACTTCTCGGCTGGGCTCCACAAGGGTTTGAGTGGGACCATACACCGAAAAACACAAATGTACCGTTATCTAAAAAACGGTACTTAGAAAAAAAAAATTACAGCGTTTTTCGTGTTCAGGAGGTCCCAATTAACTTATCTAGGCATGTGGCGTTCTTGGTATTTTTTGGCTGTAAACCAGTGTTATTAATATTTGTAGTTTTATAAGAAAATATAGTGATACCACGAATATCAGTTTTTAATATTTGCGAATACGAACACGAATATCGGCGTCAATATTCATTCGGTGAATACCAATCAAAAAAATATATAAAAAAATTATAAAAAATTTAAAAAAAAATACAAAAAATAAGACAAAATTAAAAAAAAAATGGCTTAGAAACCATGAATTAAGTTAAGATATCTTAGAGGACAAACAAGATATTACAGAGGTTAAATATATTTTTTTAAAGTTAATTGGTATTACATTTAGGCGACATATTAGGTTTTATAAAAAAGATTAATTTGCCCAGTTTTAGCGTCTCAAACATCACGAAAAACAGGGGCCTGATTCTGGCATTCGTGATAGAGTAATTTCTCGATTCGAAAGCAATTTAATATCTAATTATTTCAGTCAATACTGAACGAATCGGAATTATTTTTTCGGTGTTGTAAAGCATTAATTTGAGTTTCACAATACTGAAAAAATTATTTCGATTCGTTCAGTATCTACTGAAATAAAATTGCTTTCGAATGGAGAAAGTACTCGATCACGAGTGCCAGAATTAGGCCCCAGGATTTAAGCGAAGATATCCCGAGCACCTGCTATGATTGCGAAATTGATGCACTGAATCGTATTCAGCGCAACTCAAACCGTTAGAAAAGTATAGGTTAGTACCAGATTTTTTGACTTTTTTTCAAAATTTGCAGTAGAGAAGGTGTAACATTTTTTTGTATTGTTTTTTTTTTTTTTGCACAAGCAAAATCAAAATAATTGTTTTTTTTTCATCCCGTTACCATTCTTATGTACCTGCTAAAGAAGCGAGAGCGGAAGGCCTACTTCGCAATGACAACGTGTGTAAAAAAGATATGATTATGGAATGGTGCGAGCAGGCCTTGTACATCCAAAATAAGGTGTACAGAGACCTTCTAGAAGGCATCCGTACACCTTCATAAATTAAAAAACAAGATTGCGCATCTACGTCATCATAGACTAAATATGAGTGTTTGTTGTTAAAAATGTACATACATATACAGCTATCGTCAAATGTTTTTGCACACTTTTAAAAATAAAAAAAAATCCCTAAGAAGACCAATATTTTTACATCTTTTCGCTTTTTAAGTTGGTTTGACAGCGTCTCTTAACATTTAATGAATCAGAAGTAAAATCAACAATTTTTTTTTTGCCAATAAGAATTGGAAGAAATTGCAGTTTTTCTACTTTGACTGCAGTTTTTCAAACGCTTTATTTTTGACATTGAAACAAAATTGTTGCTGGTGTGTTGTCAGTAGTATTTTGTAATTACTTTTTCTGTGAAACGAATCAGCTGTTTTTAAAAGTAAAATAAAATCAAAAGAAAAACATTGAAATTATAAAACTTTTCGTACAAATTCTTTTGCTTAAAAAAACGGAAAAAATAAACAAATTAATAATTAAGAAATTAATATTTTGTGTGATTCTGACTCTGAACTTTCGGATGTGGAGGATGATGTAATTGTGGCAACCTGTAGAATTTATTAAACTTGTTATACAAAATATGTATCACTTTCTTCCACTAAAATAATAAGCTCTTCATCGTCGTGCTTAATTGACAAAAATACATCACTTTTTTAGAAAATCTTTAATTAAAACACATTTTTCGAGCTTTTAACAAAAAATTTATATTTTTTCATACCACAACAAACTAATACATACGCGCTTTGGCTGTCACTTCACAGTTGGCAAGGTAGCCGTTGACGACATTAGCGATGTATGTACGAGTCGTCGTCTATCGTTTAGCCTCATTAGAAGACATTTTAGCGGAGATCGTCGATAATAGCGACATCTATAAAGTTGTCTTGGTTTAATTTGCTTAAACTTCTCATATTCTTTTTTTTTAATTGTTAATTTATGTACATACAATTTACGAATAAGCACAAGCCAGTTAAACCGTAAACATGCTAATGAATGTAGTCGCGGGCTAGAAAAATAATTTTATACTACATGGAGTTATAGTACACTATTAATTTAAGAATTTCTTATAAATATACAACATGTAACAGAAATAAAATTGCAACTACACTAAACACCACATGAAAAAATTGTCAGAAATAAATAACCATGTAATAATTTTTGTCGTGGACGCCAAAATAGACGACATTGTCAAGCATGGAGTCACTGACGACAGAGAAGGAGATACAGTCTTGTATATTAGTACCTTTAGAATATATAGTTTAGGAGATATTCGGCGTTATTATGAGAGTCGTAATCGAAAACCAGTTTTGGTATTTTAATTGTCGTAAACGCCACAAATACGAACAACATTCTATGTGACTTACCCCAGCTAACATATTGAATCAAATTGAATCTTAAAGTGCAAAATAACCGAATATGACCTAATTTTTTAAACATAAATGATACTCTCGTTGTAAGAAAATGATACCCCACCGATGAATCACCTCTGAGAATCATATGTGATACAATTTTCTGACTCCTTTTTGGGCATATAAATGAATCCGTTTTCAATCGCTCTAGTGATAAACCAGTTTTAAATTCAAAACATGTGTAAATCATTATTTGAGCTGAAGTGATGAATCAGTTGTTAATCATCAAAAGTGATTTTTTTTAAATTCCCTAAGCTAATCCCGCAAAGCTCTACGCTTGTCTGCGGGAAAAAAACAGAGTCTCTGGCGGGAATCGAACCCGCAACCCTGGGGCTGATAGACTAGCTCACTACTCGCTTGCCTACCGGGGCACTCTTAAAAGACACAATTTAGGTAGTTTTCACGAAAAATTAAATTCGCAATTTCAGTGTTTTTATCAAGAATAAAAATTGCAAATTAAGCACGACAAACAAAATCTTGTTAATTGAAAATGTTGTATTCCCAAAAATTACTTTGATAACAAAAAATTACCCCAAAATGCTTTCTGGGACAAAAAAAAACTTTGACCATGATAACGACTTTCGTAATAGTACCGATTGTCTTGCATACAGTTGGCGACGAATTTTTTAAAGACATTTTCGGTCATCTCGTCTTGTGAGACCTCGCCACCATTTGTTTGAAAATTTCAACAACAATTTTTATTGAGCTTTCCTCAGTGTATCTTCTTAGACTTACTGTTGCCTTGTACCTGTCGTTAAAGATGTCTTAAAGACATGGTCAACTGGGTTGGCGTTGAATTCTAATTTCAACAGATTTTACAGCTACTAAATTCAAGTTGTTTCTTCTTGCTTAAGTAGGAGTTGTACTCAAAACATTTAGGTACGAATAACACTTATACAAAATAAAATTTAGCTGTGTATAGAAATCTATGGTGTAAAAGCGGCCATATTTTAAAAGAAATCTGAAGGTTAAAACACGTTGGTCACATGTTGGTTGAAATAGGTTAATTTAACTGTTATGTACGAACGCGACCAGCTTTCTTTTTGTAGAAATTACAGGCATTTAAAGTGCTTAAAACAATCCAAAATGGGATAACTAATACTCGTGCATACGCGTGAGTTGGTAAATGTTTGTTGTACAAAAATACAAAAGGAAAAATATGGATAACTTTCATGTTTAAAAAGAAAAAAATCAAGCATTAATTCCCATATTCTCTTTGTTAAAATAATTTAGTTAAATACATCAAATTTTTAAATTAGAATACAAAAGTGAAATTTGAATGTGTAGCGGGTAATTAAAATAATAATATTCTCTCTGGTTCGATATTTTCCATTATCGACTGAATGTTTGTACTTGAGTAGAAAATCTTTAAATAAATTTTTATTATTTCGTTTTTATTGAAAGTATATAATCTTATATTTTCTATAATATCTGACAGTTTTTAAAAATTAACTTTTTCCTTTTTTTAAAGTATTAAATTTTTATAACAACAAAAAATTAATTTCAATAACTGAATAAACAACGAAATAAAGCCCGACTAAGAACTTTATTTTATTTTCAACATACATAACGTTACCTAAAATGCAAAACGCCGTATCTAACATTTTGAAAATTTTACAGGAGAAGCAAAAAAAATATTTAAAGTGATAAATTGATAAATCGCTTTCAACTGTTTATAATTTAGTTTTCTTCTAAAACCTACTAGTTGTTTTGACAATTGAAAATGTTGTGTTTTATGCAAACTGTTAGTTAGGTCTTATGTTGGGTTAATAAAATCTTGTTATAGACATGTTTGTTGAATCAATACATTAGAATCAGTTGAAAAGTAGATTTTTGTTTTTGGTAAGTTAAGGCTTTTGCGTTTTAGGTAAAGATATGTGGCACGTAGGTTCAAACAAAATACGTAAAGATTTATTTGAAAACAGGGTTTAAAAAACTGCAGTCCAAACCCAAAACTATAGAACAAAAACGAAAATGTTTGAACAAGTATTCGCTGTTTGAGTTGGTTTGACAGCGACTGCATGTATTTTTTTGCCCAATGACAACTGAATAAGTGGAAAAAATTGCTGTTTGAAAAGGAAACCAAAAACATAACATTTATAATAACTTTTATAATGTTATCAAATGGTTTTGATTTTCCAGTCAAAAGAAAATCGGTCTAGAGTACTTTTCCTTGTCGTCCATTGTATTTCCTTATGCTCACAATTACACAAGCATGTTTTTGTCGATTTAAGCTTCCAGAAACTTTTCGCACCAAAGTTTTCAAGCTTTTATTATAAATTAATGAGTTTCTACATTAAGGCGTATTTATACAGATGGTACTGATTTTACAACACTTTAATCACATTTGACATTTCAGTCCCTATGTAAACATATTCAAATGTTGGCATAAGGGACACTACTTAGCAGTTATAAGAAGCACAGCTAAGCTATCGATGCCACCTGCTATTCTTCTTGTTTCAACACATAACTGTAATTTACCGCCAATTAATAATGTAAACTTGCGGCGAAAAACTGTGATAACAGCTGCTGTTACTGTTTTTATAACTGTATTTTAAATAGACATATCGATATCGTTATTTTTCCTATCGATATTTTAAGACTATCGATAGTTTTCCAGCACTAGGTAAGTGTTTAGGTAATGCTATGTTCATACGACGAATGAAACCACTGGTTTCGCTCTCTGAAACTAGATTGCCAAACATGCTGTTCATACGATTTATTCCTGTTTCATTTTGACATTTTTTTTTGTGTTGTTAGTGTGATTTTTTTTAAATATATAAAACTTAAGAATAAATTATTTAATACTTTTATTAATATTAAGGTATTATAATTATCACTTTATTTTATTAAAAATCAATTTTTGTTTTGTTTTTTTCTTTGTTTTGATATTTTTTGAGAGCTAGTTCAGATAAACTAACGATAACTGTTATCAAAGTTGGAGATGATAGTACATTTTTCCTGTTTCGCAGCCTGTTTCAAAATGAAACGACCTGTTTCGCTCTCAAAATTTTGTATGGGAAAACAAGTCGTTTCAATCATGTTTGGGGCGCGAAACAGGAATTAGAGAGCGAAACACGAATATTGCTGTCCGTGTGAACATGGTATAAGAATCAATCTAATTTCAAGTACGAATCGAGATTAAACCGTTTTAGAAATTCTTGAATCAAGCACAGTTTGAGATTAATTTTATTTCAATTTGAATTATGTCAATGCTGTTTTCAGTTTATTTTTTTCAGTACGAATTCTGGATAAGTTAATTTTTTCGTACAGGCTATAAATTGAACATAAACAATAAACAGCTGATTCATAACAGAAAAAAAACGTACAAACTTATGCTGCCTTAATGTTCTTTCCTTTTTACCTAAAATTAACATCTTAAATTTTCATCATTAACAAAAATTTCACTCGATATGAAAAAAATAATGTAACTTTGCAGTCTGCCGTTATTCTTGTAAATGAATTGTACAATTTAATTTTAAATTGTTGGCAGTTAAATTGTCATTATGATGCCATTCTACACGTACCACGATACATTGTAACATTGAGGTATGTAGTGGAAGTTTATTTACTTGTTTCTTCTATTTGTCCATTACATTAATGTGCAGCCTTTAAGTTCAATGTCCAAGCTTTCACTTAATGTCTACTGACTGGAGAAGAGTGGAGTAGTGGCAACAAGTAAATTCTGCTATCACGTCTCACTATTTTTGTATAGATAAACAACTAAAAAGTGTCAAAGATGTTCTCTTTTTAATTTATTTTTTTTTTTTTGTTTAAATTATTTTGTAAACGAATTTAATCGCAATTGTTTTGAAAGTTAAAATAAAAATTTTAGAAAAAGTTTTGTTGGCTGGTTTTAATTTTATCTTAAAACAGTCATTGTGACTTTTCTAGTTTTATAAAAAAAACTAGAAGCTATTAAAATATTTATTTGCAAAATTAAACACTTTTTAAATTAAAATTTTGCATCTGCAAACTCATCCCCAAAACAACTTTCTCCTCCCCTTTTAAGTATTTATTATATTTTTTTTGTTATTGCAACTTTAATACAATGTGTACCAGTGATGCCAACTTTTTGAGAGCAAAAAGCACTTTAAAACTAAAATTTCGAGCAAAAAAAGCGTAAAAAAGCACTAAGCCATTTTAACAATTTAATTAAACACAAAACAAGTTGCATTCGGTTATGCCGAATATTATATACCTTCAAAATTTAAAAAAAAGGCGATGGCGTTTATGGGGACCATTTTTTTAAGATTAATGGTGTTTTCTTTTCTACAAAAATATGTGCCTTTTTTTAAAAAAAATGCAATTTGGTGTCTGTTTCTTAAAAATTTTGCTCCCGAAAAGCATGAGTTTTTTAGAATAAAACAAGCCACCCTTTTAACCTATGTATGCTTCTGAATAAAAAACACACATAATGTGTAAAATAGAAAAAAACATGTAAGTTTTCATTCTGATACTTAGTCAAACCTTTTTGCAATAGCACTAGAGTTAGAAGTGCACAACACGCGGTTATTTGGAGACGAGTGTTGTGCGTTTGAAAACTAAAACGCATGAAAAATGGCGGGTTACACACCGCTCGTTATAAAAGCATTTTCTGTCAGCTGTTTTTAATTTATTTAACACTTTGCTTATACTTAAGTTACGACTCTTTTTTTGTTTTTAAAATCTTTGCGTTCTTTTGTACGGTTTCCTACTTTATGTTTTTTAACTTTTCTACATGACTCAAAATCGTTGTTTATTTTCCATTCACAATTCCTAATATTTTCCAAGCCATTTTCTATTTTTGACACAGTGTCTTCATCTTTAAAAAAAAGGTTTATCGCAAACAAATACATCGTTTTTATTACGATTACTAAATATGTTGTCATCACTAAAAAGTGAAAAGTTTGGTAAAATTTCCAAATTGCAAATTGTAAGTGCCCATTCACATTATACGATTTTTGTCGTTGCGATTCTTACTTAATAGGAAAGAGGGGTGAGAGGAATTAAAAGGGGTACACAAGCGAGTGTACTCTTCGATTCGTTTTGTTCGCTCATTCGTTCTCTCATTGTTCTCTCATTTGACGAAAAATGTATTGAAGTTCGGTTGCACAGAAAAAGTCGTAACGACAAAAATCGTACAATGTAAACATCAGACCGACTTCAAAGAGGAAACGACAATAATCGCAACGACAAAAATCGTATAATGTGAATTGGGACTAAATAAAGTTTTTGGCAAAACGAATGCAACTTTCTTTTTTCACTTTTTTATCATTTGAAATTTTAAAATCTTTACAGGCTTTTTCAAAATTATAGTCCAATTCGCAAAGCTCATCTAAATCATCCTCTATACCTATAATCTTTTTTTTTTAAAAATTGTAGAAAAAAAAATTAAAATGGTAAAAAGCAGCACTAAATGCATTAACGAAAAATTTAAAAAGCACCAAGTTAGTGCTTTTTCTAGGTTTGGCACTAAGGATAAAATTTCGGCGTTTTGAGACATCAAAAAGCATCATAAATAGTGCCAAAAGCACTAAGTTGGCATCGCTGATATGTACCTATAATATCCGCAGCAGACAACAAAGATTGTTCGTCAAAGATTATTTATTGTTTAATATTAAAAAAAAAGTATTCATAAATTTTACATACTCGTTTGTATGTACATGAATTGTCTCTAGATGGGTGTATGTAATAGTTGTACAATAATGGAAATTTCAAAAAACTTTTCAGACAATGAAAGATACCGCTTTACCTTTATAATTTTAGTTTTTTTTTCAATGTAAAAGTTGGGTAACACAGAGTATGAATGTGCATAATTTTTTTTTTAATATTACGACAATAATAATCTTCATTAGATCTTAAAATGTCTTAATATAATTAAAAAAAACAAAAGGCGCAAAAAAGTCAAACGAACAGACGATTCTCTAATCGGGTAAAAGGAAAAAATTTAATGCAAATCAAGCAAAGTAAAAATGGATCTACATTGCAAGCTTCCCTAACGGACAGCTTTCTAATGCGGACACCCCCTTACCAAGAACACTGTTCGCTGGTCCCAGCAGCGTTGTAAAGGAAAGCATTAAGTTCTTTTAGGAGGAAATTCTATGGCTAAACAAGTTGATAAATGGCTAAGCTCATTTTTTAATGGCTAAATTGGGTAAAAAATGGCTTAATCTAGCCACTTAATGGCTAAATTGGCAACACTGCTTCGGTGTCCATTCGTGAGAGATTTCACTCTCGCACAAAGTATGATGGAATACGTAAGGCTTGTGTGATAGTGTAAACAAGCCTTTAGAAGTTATAATTGGGCCAGGCTTACCTTATGATTTTTTACATCAGTTTCAAATATAGACAAGACAATTTTCTAGAGTAGGTTGCGTAAGGAATTTTTAGTAAGCTGACTAAAGTTAATTTCGAATTGCTGCGAGGGAAATTTTAATAATGACGGGTTACGGCCATCACTTAAAATGAAGTTTGGCCTGCTTGTTGATCTCCCTGCGTTGTTTCTATTCACCTTTTGCTTTGCAATGAAGGTTGGATAGTTGCTTAAGGCTTGTTTGCACTTGGGGTATTCACAAGGTGTGCTATAATGTTATATTGTCATAATGTTCTAACATTTTACAATGGTTTAAAAAATTGTTGTTGCTTTGTAGAAGACACCTGCGCTGAGCGGCTGAGCCAACCGGATTAGTTTTTGTAGCCGTCGCCGTTGGTGCTATAGATTTACCCGGCAAATATCCGAATTTAACCTGCGGCTAGCAATTTTTGCAACAAAAAACTTGCGGCGTCAAATTAGATTGGTTTAGGACTCTGATGTTTGGTAAAAAAACAAAATAAAATTTGTTTGTGGTTTGCTTCTGAAAAATGGAAAATAGTCAGGAAAGATCTAACTTAATTTATGGATTAGAATTAAACAATTATTTTTATTTTTGGTAAATATTTATTTTTTATATTTGTTTTAAATCAGCTGACTTAAATTCAAAATAGCACACTAAATTATAAGGGGTTGTTTACAACAGTCGTATATTTTCATGTTATTATTTTAAGACTAATGGCTTTATGTCACCTTGTGAATCCCCCAACTATCACACAAGTCTTACGTATTTCATAAAACTTTGTGAGACAAAAATCTAATGAGTTTTGTTGCGACTGTCAAATCTTATCTAGCATCTAATGTAACATTACAGTTTTTAGTTACTTTATCACAGATTAGCATGCTCTTTTTAAAATTCAACCCAGATAAAATGAAAAGTATGATTGTTTAGAAAATTTTCAAAAAACGACAAAGTCGTATGGGATGTCAAGTTTATTTGTTCGTAATACTTGTCAACAACTTAGAAGACAATGTACCTCATCTTGTCTTTCATAGTTTGTTAAGGGACCCCAAACAAGATGTTGTCGCTAATACTGTCATAAACGACGATGTCCTTTAAATTGTCTTCTAGTAAACTTAAACGATAGCGGATAACTCGCGCATACATCATCGACGTTTATGGCATCAACAACAATCTGGGATCTTTCAAAAAACATAACTCTTCATCATCGACGATGATGTCGTCAACGACAATCTGGCCAACTGGAACCTTTCAAAAAACCTAACTCTTTGATGTGTTAGGAAAAATGTGTTTACCCTGCAAATAATATTGGACTACCTGATCCATTTTGATCAAATGGACTACTCCCTGGACTGGTCCAATGTAAAGCAAGCATGGACCCTGTCATTGTTAAAAAGAGTTTGTAGTGAAACGACATGTCTTCGTTTTTTAACGGCAGGTTTTCGTTTTTAAACGATTTCAAAACTAATCTTTTATACCATGGAGTAGTTATAAGACTACACCTTTGTAATGTTAAGCTGGGTTATATGGTCCTGCCTTACATCGTAATGTTAAAAATACCATGTTTTTTCATACATTGGGGCTACCTTTGGACTAGTCCTAGTCCCTTATGGGCTACATTTTACATACATACATGTATGGACTAATCGCATTATTTGCAGGATAGTTTGTTTTTAAATTCAAACGTACAAAATTTTAAGAGTTTTTTATTATTGCCCACTTTTTTTTCTTCTTTGTTTTTCCCTGTAGTGGTCAAAACTGTCAATTTTAAAATTTGATTTTGTATCAACAAGAAAACACATTGTCATTTTAAAATAAAAACACGAATTTTTCACTATCACAAAAAAAAAATTACACTAATTTGATAAATTAAATAAATATCCCTCCTTTGCTATAATCAAAGTAAATTCGTGGTAAATCAAAATTTTTTAATTGAAAAGATTTTGTTTGTCGTGCTGAATTCCCAATTTTTATTCTTGATAAAAACACTGAAATTTATTGTTGAAGGGATAAGCTATTCCTATGCGCATTTTACTGGTTGCTTAGGCCAGGTCGTCAGGAAACTTCATCCAAAGATTTTAGAAAAACTAAAGATGTTAAACAAATAAAACTGTTAAGCGAATAAGAATTAAAAGCAAAAGCTTTACTAGTAACAATATCAAAGCTTAAACAAAAACAACAACAATAAACAGAAAGTTTAACTTTTCTTACTTTGGTTGGAATTTTTCCAACAGTAAGTACCGGTTCACACACGTCAAGTTAGACTCGTCAAGTCTTGAGCTTTAAGGTGAGAAGGGACAAGAGAATGTCATTTATTTTCCCTTCTCTCCTAAAAACTCAAGACTTGATGAGACAAACTGGACGTGTGTGAACCGGCACTAATTGTAGTTGTAAGAAATAGAAAATGAAAACTAAAACAACTTGCTTTATTGTTTTCGCAACTTGCCAGTTTATTATGAAAGTAAATTCATGGGAATACAAAAATGTTAATTTGAAAAGATTTGGTTTATCGTGCTTAATACCCAATTTTTATTCTTGATAAAAACACTGAAATTTATTGTTCCTTAGCTTTAATATATCGACCGCTTTGCGCGAAATTATCGTATATGCCAATTTTTTTGAAATTGAGATTTTGTTCTACATTCAAAGAGACGTCACCTGACATAATATTTGTAGGCGAAATCCACTTCGTTGCTCCAAAAATCTAATGTATATTTTCATTTTGATATTGCAAGCGAACGCAGAGAAAAGTAGAAACATGGATGTCCTGTAAAATTTGGTTTTTGTAAGATCCCTGCGGGAAATTTGTGTCAATTGGTCCAACAGACTGGTCCTGGGATTTGTGAAAATAGAACAAGTACATAAAGAAAGGAATCATGACCAGTGAAAGAAGAACCAATCCCTTAACTGGTTTATGAAGAACAAAAAGGTAGAAAAAGTAATGAATTACAGTACAGTCTTCAACGGTACATCCAACATTTGTTGGTACTTTTTCAAACTTGGTTCTTGAATTTAATTCTAGGACTTGTTTTATTGAAAAACTACTACTTTGTATTGAAATAATACTACATTGTAGTAACTGGCACTAAGTACGTTCATTGAGATTAGTTCTGTGACTGGTCCAATGGTGTCAATTGACCCCCTCCAATGACAACCCCATGTAAAAGTGATAGGTGTTATTCATATAAAGTGTTAGAGCTGGAACCGTTCTCTACCACGAAAGACCTATCACGGGACTACTTTGGTGTCAGTTCGCTTCCCTCTAGGGATACGATAATTTCGCGCAAAGGGGTCGATGTGTATCTTCTTTAGAAAAATTAAAGACTTACCCATAAAATAATATTGAGCCAACAAAATGTCCTTCTTATACATGTGTAACCTGCGTTTGCCATAATTGTGAGATATAAACTAAAATTAGAAACAAAAAAATAAGAAACAATTAAATATTTACCAAAAAAATTTTAAATTTGTTTTTGTTTGGATTTGAATTAGGATTCTTAAAATGGGTATTTTCCTAAAAACAAATTTTGATCCTCATTAATAACCGTTTAACTTTTTGAAAACTTCAGCAAAATCCTGTAGATCATATTTATTTGTCAAGTGTATTATTTATGAAATCCCATCTTCTACTTGACTGAATCATGATCTTATTGGCGGAAATTTTGCAGATAATTTATTCAAAGTTCTTCTCTCAATTCAATGACTTTTTCTATTGTATTTAACATTTTCTATATGCAGTTTATTTATAATAGGCTGTGTAACTAGTAGATACTTTTGCAATTGTATGTGTTCAAAAGTATCTTATTATGTTTTGGTTATACGAACTTCTTTCTTTTATTTTAGTTTCCATAACTATGATTGACAATTGCATAAACTACTTAAGCAAACATATTGTTTGCATTGTATAATAGAAGACAGAAAGAAGACAAGCCAGCCAGCTTGTCTCTCAGTTTAGTTTCTTTGTAATATTTCCGTCCGTCTATTTTTTGTCTAACTACTCTAGATACTTGTAACTACATACTTGTAAGTGTAGAGTAAGTAATTCAGATGTATGGCTTGATTGGGCTTGGGTAAGTTAAAAAGTTATTTCATATAAATTTTTTTTTTTATAAAAAGGTTATTTTCTTTAATACTGATATGCTAATAATAGTTTAATTGAATTAAATCCAATATGTTTTTTTAAGTTTGCGTTTTACTATCATCTTGTTTAAGAAAGTTATCGGTTTGGTTTGTTGTTATTTTAACATTCAATAATTATTTTTCTTATTTTAAAAAAACAACCTTTCTATTCATTTTAAACTGGACAAGTGGCATATTAAAATATTCATACGAAGATCAGGTTTGGATGTTAATTAATATTAATATTTTTGGCATTCAAGTGCAAGTTTTCTACTTGCGTAAATAAATAATTTTAGAAAATTAGCAAAAATTAAAAGCATACAAGATACCGTAATCTCCAGTTTGTTTATTATACACACATCACAATAGAGAAGGGAGTATTATACGTTTGTGATGATGTTTGTAACACCTAAAAATTTTAGTCCTAGTGTCACCTTTTACTATACTTTTTTCTACTTTTTGGACCACCTCTTAATGCATTAATACAGAGTGCAGGAATTACTCTACTGTTCTAGTAAACCACCGTAAAAATTTGAAAAGCGTAATATTGCCACACCAAAATCTTTTTGAACTTGTTATTTGTTCCTCAATAAATGCTTTACCTTTGGCATTATTATTTATTGGATCGATACTAGCAGATTCTGTAAGTCTGCTTTCACACGTTTCATCTTTTGATGCTCAACTCTTATGTTTTTAGGTGAGAGAAGAAATAAGAAAGGGGGTTAGTACGGAGATGCCTGTACTCGGTCAGTACGCTTTGTGTTTTTATTCGTTGGTATATGCTCAACGATGGCTGCATGTAATTTTTTTTCTTTTCTTTTTCTCTTTGATTCGCTATTAATAAAATTGTTGTTGTTTTGAACCGAAAAAAGTTGAAACCGATTGCTGTGTGTGAATATATAGGCATCTTTAAAAGGGAATTAAAAAGAAGTTGAGCATCAAAAGATGAAACATGTAAATTCAGACTAACTGGCAGTTCCTTCTGCTCTCCATAGACTTCCCTACTACTTGCATATATAAACCATGGCTTATTTGGAAGTGACTTACATAACCCTAAAAACTGCATTGTACCAGGGAATGGTAAATCGATTTCGATTTGGAATCGAATTTACGTATGCGATTTTATACTGAAATCGATTTTTTTTTTATTTTTATCAAAATTTTGGCAATTTTTAATTTTAATCTTAATTAAATCGATAAATTATTGGCATGCACAATATGTAGGTGGTATGTTTATGCAGTTTTCTAAGTTTAAAGTTTTAGTTTTACGTATTTACCTATTAGTACCCTTGGTATAATTTCAACTTTAATATAGGACCTCTTGTTGTTCAGAAATTAAAGCCATCAATGGACAAGTCAGCTTTGTGAAAATCAACATATTATAGAAACACAACAAGTGAATTAAACCAAGGCATTCCTGTGGAAATACGCTAATATTCAAACAGACCAGTGTGTGAGCGATATTTAAATCTAGTTATAATCGGAATGAAAAACAAAAAGTATGTAAGTTATCCTAACAAATACGAAATTACAAGGAAATAAGTCTGCATCGTTCCGACATAAATGACATGCAAACGTTTGCTTTCTAAATCTAAATCTTAATAGTAACTTAGAGAAATAGTCGCCACCGATCAGCAACTATTGTCATAAACCTTTGAAATGCTATCCATATATTCAAGCTTCTCACCAATACCATCAAATTCCGATCAAAAGTGATTTCGTTTTATGTGAAGCAAGATACGAAATCACTTTCGGTCGGAATTGGTTTATGTGACAGGTCTGATTGACCACACAAGAACAGAATTTTCATGTGAAATGTATGGGCATAGAGGTTTTATCTGTTCAAATGAAAAAAATTGATCCACCAGAAAAAGTAATTCTGGGCAAGAATCTTTTTGTTTTTTTTATTTCTTGTGCTACCTGTATCAGAATTTAGTGACAAAGACTCTTCAGAGTCATCTTCGCTTTTATACCATTCCACTATGGCCGAAATCGCGATTTTAGCGGCAAAAAGTCAATTTTTCAACTTTAAATTTTTACAATTTTTTTGATGGTGTTCAATACCCAACATATTGATAAGAAAAAACAAAAAAAATTTTTACTATTGGCAACCCTGTTTATGTATGAACATCTGTTAATGTTTACATATTTTTTAGTACGTGTTAATACAAGTGAAGCAGCATAATTTTTTTAAAATTAAAAAGTGGTTTTTAATAATATTTTCGTGTAAAAAAACTTTGTTAAAATGAGTTGTAATACTCGAGGTGAGTATTTTTACTATATACAAATATAGTTTGCTAAATGTTTGTATTTTGTACTTTTTTTGGTGGTTTTTTGTGTGTACTTTTCTGTGAAATTCTGAAGAGTTTTATCGTTTTTCGTGGAGTAAAACTAAAAATATCATGAAGTATCATTGACACTATTTCCATGTGATTGTTTATAGAAAACTCAAGTTTTATGTCATGGTAAAAGTGTTTGCATTTGACTGCTAACGAACGATTTTTTACTACTTTTGTAGAAACACTCAGGTTCAAAAATTCTGAAATATTTGAGTTTTGGCGGAGAAACAACAGGAATGTTTCGAATTACATAAAAGGAAAGATTCCATACGGATTCGTAGTTTCGAGTTTGTTTTAAATCTTTCATACAAGCTAGATTTGAAAAAATGGCAAGTTCGTGGAACGGAAGAGAAGAGAGTCCTGGCAGAAAAGAAACAAAAAATTCAAAAAGAGTTTTTGCTTCGAATGGGGCTTCATGTCGATAAGCCGAAAGCTGCGGCAACACCAACGATGGCAACACAGCTAGAAGAGCATTTTCTCGCACGGACCTTTTAGCATCTATTACTGGTATAAATATTGATTTTTTGAAAAATTTACACATAATCTTAATTGCTCTCTCCTCTGAATTTGAAATTGATGCTCAAAGGTTTCGTGCACATTGCATTAAAACCAGTGAAATATTTTTCCAAAACTACGAATGGTATTCGACGTCTGCCACAATACACAAATTATTAGTGCATTCGTCAGAAATAATTGAGGCTTCAGTAGTACCCGTAGGTTGCCTTGCAGAAAATGCATCTGAGGCGCGAAACAAATATTATAAAAAAGATCGAACTGGTCACGCTCGAAAGGATTCAAGAGTGCACAACATACTTGACATGTATCATAGAGCTATGGATGGCTCTGACCCATATATTTCTAGCTTATGTGTACAAGAACGTACAAAAAGTTCGAAAAAACTTCCGTTTCCTCGAGAAGTCATTGATCTTTTTAAAATGCCTGAATTACCGCCAGAACTGTTATTACCTTCAACATCTCAAGAAGCCTACAGCTGCAATTATAGTTCTGATTCTGATGTTAGCTTAGAGTCGTTAAATAATTATTCATTGGAATTAGAAGCGGATGAAAACGAAGAAACAGACCATGATTAATTAAGCCTTATATCTTTTGAGAATATGTATCCATTATTTTGTTATTTTCAGATAAATTAATAAGCATTTACAACTTCTTTAAAATAATAAATTTTTGAATTAAAAAAAAAATGAATTTCTGGTAGCATTAAATATTTTTTTAATAGTGGGCGTGGACCGCCCATTTTTTCTCAAGCCGCATTTTTTGTCAGTAGAAGATCGTATAACAATTTAGCTTGCCAGGAAGTACTATTTACTATTACTTTGGAAAAAGGGGGCGTGTCCCACCCATTTTTCTCGAGTCGCACTTTTTGTCAGTAGAAGTCTGTATAACCATTTTGGTGAAATTTGATTGCCAGGAAGTACGTTTTGCCAATACTTTGATAAAAGGGGGCGTGGCCCGCCCAATTTTTTTCTCAAATTTATTTTTTATCATTAGAAGTGTACACACCGAATTTGGTGAAGCTAGCTTGTCGGGAAGTATTTTTTGCCGCTAAAATCGCGATTTCGGCCATAGTGCATTCGAATAATTTATGAAAAAGATCTTTTTTTTATATTCCCTTTATCTCCAAACAATAATCCAGTAAATTTCTGAGTTAAATTTGACACAGGTTTTCTGCATGGCTACATAAATTACATTGGTTTAATGGTATTTTCAAGGCAAAGAATTAAACCAAACATACAAGAAATTAATACTGCAGTGGATTTTTGTCCTCTTAATCTTTCAAGCCGCCATGTGGCATGGAGAATGGGTTATGAAAGAAATTGATTTTTTTACTTTTATCTTCATATATAAAATAGGGAAATCAATTGGGCGCTTAGAAAAGTTGTGTCGTCTGCAAATGTTGAAGTTTGGGTGTAGTTGTTTGTTGGCATGCCCGAAGTATAAATTAAGTATAATAGAGGGCCCAGTATGCTGCCTTGTGGAACTTTAGCGCCAATTGGCTGAGGTGAATTTAAGAAATTTCGTTCTTTAATAATAAATTGACGACCGACTAGTTAGCTTCCTAACTGCTTGTGTGTGTTTGCTGGTAAATTATGCTTTAATTTATGTAATAAGCCTTCATGCCACCCTTTATCAAAAGCTTGCGAAACATCGATGAAGAGTACTGAGCAATATTTTTTTTCTTCAAATGCTTTTCTTATCACATTTACTATTCGATGAGTTTGTTCAATTGTGCTGTGTTTTCTTATAAATCCAAACTGATGGTTTGGAATACAGCTATTGTCACTTAAAATTGGTGTTCATTTTGAAACTAATAATTTCTCAAACAGCTTTGACATATTTGATAATAAGCTAATAGGCCTATATCAATACCAGTTGCCTCTTAGTGTTTAAGTCACAAATAGCTTTTTCGATATCTCTTGTTTCAAATCTTATGGGAATAGCTGCTCTAGCAACAACAGGTGGTAACTCGACCGCAATATCGTTAGATATATTTGGTGTAAATAAGTTTTTCAAGTGACTAACAAACAGGGCCCAATTTACACACTTTTTGAGAATAATTATTAGATTTCTTTTTTCAGCAATAAGAAAAAAAATAATAACATTTAGCTTTGCAATTTTAGTCATGTTTGCGATAGAAACGCTTTTTGTGTTGTAAGTTTTTTGATTCCTTACAGCTTTAACGATTTTTAATAAATTGAAGACTTTGCTATTATGCCGCTATTAGGATTTTTTTGCGAGTTTCCCCTAATTTAGCAATTTTTACAGAATTTTTTATGGACTTTTATCAATTTTATGGCTTATTCGAATTATTGAACATTTTCGCTATATTTTTTTTTTTTGTTAATTGTTGAAATTTTGTTTTTTTTAACCGATTTAGCGATTTCAAATAAATTTTAGGGTTTGTTACCAAGTTTGCAATTATTCGCGAATTTTAGCCACATTCGCAATATCAGGGCTTTTTTTGTAAGTTATCTGATTCATTACAGCTTTAACAATTTTTAATAAATACTAGACTTTGCTTTCATGCAGCAGTTTGCAAACTTTTGCGAAATTCCGCTAATTTCAAATTTTTTATCGAATTTTTGCCATTCCTTGTACTTTTAAGACTTTTAATCAATTTATTGGCTTGTTTAATATATTAAAAATTTCGAGAATTTTTTGCTATTTTTGCAAATTTTCTGAATTTGTAAACTTTTTGCGAATTTTTTTAAATTTTGCGTTGCTCTTTTTGACAAGCGCCGAAGTCACTATTAACACTATTAATTTATATACAAGCATAAAATCTATTACATTTTTTAAACAAATTTCGATTCGAAAGCTTTCGAATGCCGCAATCCCGTTTTTGATACGTGACGAAGTTTTATTTGATACGAAAGTTCATTTAAATACGTGTGCGACGATTTGGGCCCAGATATCCTTTTTCAATATCGTTTCTTGCCCAACTTCATTCAAGTTTCTTAATGGTGGTTTAAATATAACTGGCCTTTTTAGATTTGTAGCTGATTGTGGAGTTGCATCAAGTTCCTTAAGCCGTTTTCTGAGTCTGTAGTAACTTTCAAAGCCTTTTTGTGCACTCTTTTAATAAATTTTTAAATTGCGGGGATCTGTAAAGTTGCCACTCTCTTCGAACTCTCCTTTTTTCAGTCAAGAGCCGCTCGACATCTGTGGAATATATTTTAATATTTTTGTTTTTTTTGGGGGCAGTATTAGAATGTTGAACAGCTAGTTTCAGAAAACTGTCAAAATTAACAATAATATTTTCTGTGCAATGGGTACTAAGATATTTTTTATATTTTAACCAATTAATTTGTGTGGCTGACGTCGCAAAATAACCAGTCGGAGATACAATTCTATTGGGGTAGGTGTGTGCTCGGAGGATAATTCTAAGGAAGCTTCAACATTAATCGTTTCTGTGGGGATGTTTTTAACCACGCCAAAATCTATAACATCTGGAATTTTTGATGATCAGTAGGCCAATATGTTGGCTGTCCGCTCGCGACCACATTTAAATCCATTTTTATAGATTGCATTAAACAAAACACGACCCTTTGGTGTTATAAGTCGTGACCCCCCAGAAGGTATGTTTAGCGTCCTAGGGTCCTAGTGATTTATAATATTCACAATGTTGGCTTTCTGATATTGAAAATCTAGGTGGAGAGTATAAAGATGAAATTACTATGTTTCGATTTAGCTCTTCAACACAAATGTTTGTTGCTTGCAGATAATCATCACGATTATCACACATTAAGTAGTGTTTGACTCGAGTTTTTATCAAAATGGAAGAACCTCCTCAAACTCTATCTCGAGGGTCCTTGGTATCATACAATTGGCTTCTGCAGTGTCTAGGATCCCCCTAGATGGGTCAAATGTATGACCAACCCCACTTTATTTTCCATCTCAATAATTCCAAACTATTTAGTTTTTTTTTTAGCTGAATGCAGTTTTTTGAGAATCTTTTTTCAATCCCGTTGTCTATGCCAACGGCAACTTTAAAGCACAATTTTACTTTTATTACTAACGAATTACTAAATTCTAAAAAAATACTTTAAGAGAAGACCCTGTACAAACAAAATATTTTCCCATCCTTTTTTTGGGGCACGATCGCAAAATGATTTCGTTTAACTTACATTGAAAACAAAAGTTCAAAATGTGTTTTTGTTATAGATGTAAGTCAAACGAACGAGATTTGTGCTCGTGTTCTAAAAACCGGCAGTTAAGCTTTTTTGTAGCTCAGTTTTCCACTCGAAACTCGATATTTACAGAAAAATCACAAGAATAGCCGCTAATGAGTTGTGAGAAGAGCCTCTTACAATTTTTGTAAATTGTGTTTAATTATGTGAAGGTCAATTTAACAAATTTGAAAAAAATTTTACACTTAATTGTAAATGCAAAAGATTAATTAAATACTAACCATTATAAGTAACTTATCTTTTTAAACTATCATTTACATTTAAATATGTTTAATAAATAACAGCCACTAATTTAAAATGATTCTTTTCAAACTGACCATCATCCTCTGTACAGACGGCACTTAAAAAACTCAAACTAGAACCTTGAGCTTTAAATCCAAATTGGGTCAAGTTGACAATATAATTTGCAACAGTTTTAACAAATGCAGCAACAAAAAAAATGCAAGAATTATGACCCTCTTTTTTTGTTTTTTGACGGCAAAACTATTCCCCCAACTAATATCACAAACGAAAATTGTATGCAACAGTCCCATACGGTACAAAACTATGATGATGAGTATTAAAAGAAACCTCTTCATAAATCATTTTTATTTTCGTTTTTTATTTATATTAATTATTTTAAAACCACATTCACACTCTAGTTAAAAAAAATATATAACAGATTCAATTTTTTTTTTTTTTTTTGTTTGGTAAAATAAAATCTGTATTTGAAACCGAATAGAAAAAAGTGCAGTTTCCGCCAACAAATCGCAACAAGAACAACAACAGCAACAACAATAAAAATAAAAAATGGCATTTCCGTTAATTTATAAATTATATCTAATAAAACAATAGCGAAAAACAAAAATCGTTATTATAGCAACAACAATAATAACAGCAACAGTAGCAAAAAGCAGCAAGAACAAGCGAAGCCAAATTTAATTTATGTATTTTTAACAAATTAACTACAAAATAGTCATTATGTCTAAAAACAAATCCATCTTTCAGCGGTTCACAAATGTGATTTTTGTCGAGGAATTGAACTTGAGCCATATAATGATCTTTGTTATAGAAAATCCTTTGGAATCAGAGTCTCGACATAACTTTGCAAAAAAAAAATGAGGCATTAAATTTTCCATACAAAAGATTGAATTCTATTAAAATTTAACTTTATTTGTTAAATTTATAGTTCATCAAATTAAATTTTCATTAAACTATTTTTACTGAATAAAAGAATTTTACAACTTGGAATTTTTATTAAAACTTTTTGATAATTGTCTTGGCTGATCTGGGGCTCGAACCTGGGTTGAATTTACATGTTTCAAGAATCACTACATTCTTTCATCCAAATTCTTTGAGTTCTAACCTCTGCACCACGGCGGTGCCTGTCAGCCAACAAACAAACATCAATCTTTAACCAGTGGTACTGGTGGTTCGAAATTTGCTGGTTTTATCATTTTCAATTTTATATTACATGTTGCTTCCTTTCCAATTGTTTTTCGTATTCTTTCTGTCAAGACTTTGTCTTAAAAACCCGAATAAATTTGTTTATTATGTTTTTTTTTCACTTTCGTCGATATTTTATTTTTACAATTTGCAAGTTATTTCAGTTTAAAATTCTTTCTATCGCATGCTAGATCTTTTCGAGAAAACCGGGTCCAATGATGTTGCGAGACATTATAACGGGTTATCCAGTTTTCGGTTTCAACTTAAAGCCTTGATTTCGATGAAACTTTTATTTCATTATAATGATTGAACCTTATACCGTGTTCAGATATGCACCTTAATTGACTTTTGCGCACAAGTGTGTTTAGTGAGTAAAACCCAACTCACTAAACAGAGTTTTTAGACATTTTTGACAACAACAAAACAACATAAACAAAGTTTTTTCTTTAAAGATGTCAAAAGTTGTTTACATTTTACTTAAGTAACCCTGCAGATAACGAGACTAGTCTATACATGCAGGTAAAGAGTAGTCCATAAAGGAGTAGGTGTACTACAAAAATACTCCAAATATATGGTTTAAAGGTGGTATATTTAACATTACGATGTAATAGGAGTGGACCATATAACCCAGTTTTGCATTACAAAGGAGTATGTAGTTTTAAAACTACTCCATGTTCATACATACTCTAGTGGATTAGTTTTGAAACAACTCTATGGTATACTCCAGAGGATTAGTTTTAACTTCGTTTAAAAACGAAAACATTTCGACATGTCGTTTCACTACAAACTGTTTCTAACAATGATATGGTCCATTCCTGCATAACATTGGACCAGTATAGGGAGTAGTCCACTTCATCAAAATGGATCACGTAGTCCAATATTATCTGCAGGGTTGCTAATTGAGTTACCTAAATTATGTATGTGTGAACAGAAAGATAATTATGTCATACACCGTATATTGACCCAATAAAAAAGGTGTATCTGAACACGGTATTACCATTACGAACGAAATACATCGTCATTTAAATAACCGCCTCTAGATTAGTTGCAGCAGTCGACGGTTTTGAGGTAGTTTTCGACCACTTTGTTGTTGGTAAACTCAAAAGAAAAATCAATCCATACGTACTTAAATCGGTCCGAAGCGGTATTTATAGTACAGTGAGTACGGATTTTCTTAAATCAATTTAGCCCGGGTGTTTTTCTATCTGTGTTATTTTGAAATGCTCCAACTTTAGGGGATTATCGGCGTAGCCACGGTCTTTGACGTAGTGCAAAAAAACCTATCGGCGTCAAATCGAATGAACATGGCCAAATGACGTCGACAAATCGTCGAATAATCTGAAACCACGGATTCTCACAGACAACGGCTTCTTAAGGCCGTGATACACTGAAGTACAAGTCTTAAGTATTTTGAGAAAATTAAGCCCTGACATGATAAGTTTTTAATTTAATTTAATTTTTTTTAATTGTCAAGGAAAGCATTTTCGTTAAAATACTTAGGACTTATATTTTAGTGTAAAAAGGCCATTAGAAGTCGTGTTTTTATATTGTGTAAACGTATGAAATATAATAAAACTTTCCTATTCCTACACGCAGAGAAAAATATGGTTGGGCATGGTTACGGCAACTACTCTATGTTTATAGTAACAGTATATTGTTGTCGTACAGAAAAAAATTTTATTTTTATTTAATAGAATAAATTCGAAAAAATAAAAATGTTGAATATTATAATAATGTTTATCGCTATTATAAATTTAAGTATTGTTGCCTGAAAAATAATCAATCATTTATCTGCCAACTAAATAATGATAACTTTGGAAGCATATTTAATTCCTTACAACCATAACATGATAACTTAACTTGCTTAAGATGAAAACGAAATATCTTTACTCTAATAATATTTTGTAAGCACCTTTTGTGACATATAATTTTGTATCAGTTGTGTCGTTTGTTTTAAATATGTCTATCGAATTAGTTGTTAGTGAGTGGTTCAACAATAAAAAAAAAAAATACAAATTAAAAAAATAAAGAAATTGAATTTACATTAAAAAAATTGCAATGTGCCACAAAATAAAAAATCGATTCAAAAAATTTTTTTTTTCTTAAAGAAGTGCTTTATCATAATATGATTACTTTTTAACTTATTATAATTACCATGACAATAATATGATTACTATTTTACTTATTATGGTAACCATGACAATTGCTTTGAATACATTTCTGGACTTAAAATGTAAAAAAGCTTTCGTAACTAAAGACGATGATCAGTTAAGGCACAGTTAGTATTTTCGAAGCAACTTACAGGTGACTTCCATTGCTTCAAAATAAGCCTTACCAAGTTTATATCTTTTTTTAATAATTAAAATTTTCAATCAGTTTTGAAAAGTAATTTTCGATTTATCGATATTTAAAACGTTGGTTTTCAAAACATGGTCCAATGTAACGCAATCATGGACCATGTCATTGTTGAAAAAGAGTTTCTAGTTAAACGACATGTTTTCGTTTTTAATCTGCATTTCTTAGTTTTTAAACGATTTCAAAACTAATCCTCTGGAGTATACCATGGAGTAGTTTCAAAACTAAAGTGTGTTGTAATGCAAAGCTGGGTTATATGGTCCATCCAGTATTGTTGTTGTTTCTTGACAATTTGATTGACCTTAGCACGAATAGCCTGTGTATTTTTTTTTTAATTTTTTTTGTATTTGTTAAAAACTTTCTGATTTCTTTAACAGACAAAAGGGCGCTGAGCACAACTAAAACGAACGAACATTAAAGTTCTGAACCGAACAAAACGAAGTTTGTGGTTTTTACGAAAAACAGAACACAATAATATGTTCACATCTTTATTTTGAATTGGATAAGTACAGTTTTATTTTGTGTACGGAGATCACAAACAGAGGAACACTTTTTTTAAAATATTTCCCACACAAACAATATACATAAGTGTTTATGTTTTCCACATTTCTACCATACAGAACACAAAAGAACAGTATATTATGTTTATTTTCGAACACTGCTTTTAATACTTTACATTGTTTTTAAGGATCTTTTAAAGCTATAAAAACATTTCCAAAGGTAAAGTGCTTTATAAAAAGCGGATTAAAATTTGTAAATATTTGTTTTTTTTTTAAACAAATTCAAAACTCAAGAAACCATTAACTTTTTAATTCGTATGTATCGGGTAGACAGACGATGTAAAAAGTAATTGTTTTCTAAAATTTTTTAAAAATTACTTTTTCAAATTTTAAACCGAGATCGAGTGTGAATTGTAACACAATTTAAGAAACACTGGCTTAAAATGTGGTGTAAAAAACACAAAATACCACTTGTCCGCCGCCTGTTAAGTATGTAGTCATAAAAAGATTTTCTAAACACATTTTATTTTATAAATTATAATCGCACAGTGGAAATTGTAATCAATTTCAATTTATTTTATTTAAACTTTTAAATTAATAATAATACCACATCATAATGTTGTATTTTTATTATTATTATTTAATAAGATCCTTGTGCTCAAATTTGATCATAGTTATAAGTAAATTTAAAAAAAATGTGTAAAAGTGTATATACAACATTTTTTAGTTTAATTACAATAGTTTCCCAGCAAAAACATCTATTACATTTTAGCAACAACTACCCCTGCAATATTTTGGTACGAACAACCGCTACTCGCAGCATTACATTGCAAAGTTGGCTTGTGTCACAAAAGAAAAAAGGAAGACTCAAGTTAAATCCTCAACTGGGCAGTAAATTTTTAGATTTGTCTTTTGGTTAAACAATTATTATTTGTTAACTGTCAAGTAAACACCACGGACATGGAGTAGTGATTAAGATTTAAGACTAAAGCTGTTCCGTTTTCCTTACTTAGCTTATATACAATGAGGTACTCTTACGTAAGCGTAACGTTGCGCTGCGACGTATCTGAACAAAGTAAAGTTTTTCTCCGTTTTACGTTTAAGCTGTTAAAACATTTGGTATTTGTCAATTATTGATAAAGCGAACATTCCATTCACGTACACGACTTTTTTTACAGTTTAATACAAAACGCACAAATAACAAAAGCTAAAATTAAATAAATTTTGACAAATTTTCCGTTTCATTTCAAAACGCTTACGTATTTTTAGTAACTACCAGATTCAGAGGCGCTTTTGCTTTTTCGCGTCCCCATTGTTAGGTGAGAGGTCTTAAGAAAAAAATCGCCATTAGGAAAAAAACATTTTATTCCGTTAAGTTCGCCCTAAAATAAAATTAATTTTAGATTCTTTATAAATAAAGACATGCGAAATAAAGCATTTTCGCGTACTTTATTGTTCTCATAAAGTATAGAGTAAAATTATCAGAAAAAACGTACAATACTTATTTATTAAGTACGGCATCCCTTGTAAAAATAATGATTAATACCCTACAAGAAATGAATGAGCGAGTATTCACTTCTTTCATTTTGGTGTTAAGAAAATGATAGAAAGGAGTTACCGAAATCAAGTTTTCGGTCACATTCGGTCATTTCTTTCTATCATTTTCTTAACAGAAAAATGAAAAATGTGACTACTCGCTCATTCATTGCTTGTAGGGTAACAATTGAAAACAAAATGGTGTTTAACAAAATTTCGCATTACCCTATACCTTAGAGAAATGTTTGCTGGGTTATTTAGTATTGAAATAGGTTTATATAGAAGCTTCTCTATACATACTATGTATATATGTATACATATTATGTATAAACTTAATTTAAATTAAGCTTAAAACATTAAAAACTTGATTTAGCTTCATTTAATTGATTTTTTTTTATAAACCTTTTCTTAATTAAAATAAAAAGTTTTTTCGAGCTCGAGGTCAGTTATTTTAAAAAAATAAATATATTATTTATTAAATTATTTGTTCCAATATTTCGATATCCATCGGATATCATTATCAAGGAATGAGTTACAAGTATATTTGCAAGAGACTTATTACTATCTCCACATTTAATATTGAACTTTATTTTAATTCCTTAATATATTTATAAATTCATTTATTTTTAAATAAACACTGCTTAATTTTAATCAAAATCATTTACAAATTAAATAAATAATGTACCTTTTCATTAATCTCTTTTGAAAAAAATTTAAATAAAAAACATTTTAATTAATTCAATGCATTTTGTTTAACTAAATGCAAGAGATTTGATTTAAATACAAATTTATGGAATTCTATTGAATAATTTGCAGATATAACTAAAAGATTAAAAACACACACAGAAAAATTAGAAACTCGACTTTAATTAAACAATTTGTTCAGACAATTAAATATTTTATTAATTTTGCCCCTGCAAAGGAATTGATCATATCAATTAACGGATTTGTATTTTCGAGTCATGGGACACAAATTTAGTCAATTAAAAAATTAATTGCATAAACAAAAAAATACACCACATATACACAAACATTTAATTTTATGGGTTTTGATTAAAAAAAATTAATTGCAGCAAAAAAAAAATTAATTGAATAATTAATGTACACCAATTAATTATTTAATTAAATAATTGTTTGCAAACATTTTTTCTGTGCAGGTACTGAGATTCAATGATCATTAATTACTTTTTGTACCCACACCACAATAGTTGAGAGGATCCCAGTGGGAAAAATAGTAAGACCTTCCACAGGCCTTTAAGAAGGCCTAGAATTGCATTCTTAATGAACATTTAATCATTCCACTTTGCATTCGCTGAAAAGGTCTTTTAGGGCCTATTTCACCAATTCTATTTTAATATCAATTAATGTCAAATAAAAATAAAATTATATGAGAAACGATATTTAAATATTGATATTTAAAAAACTTGGTGAAATATGCGCTTAGAGTGTTTTAAAAAAAAAAATAACACGCCCATGAATCCCAAATAGTGTACACTGTCGATAATTTGTTTTTAAACATTGTAGTTTAGATGATACCCTTGATCGAAAATACCTTTTTGCTTAGTAATAACTAAAGGAGATATTTAAAATAAATATGTATATATTAATTATTTTTTTTCAATTGAATTGAAGAATTTAAGCTTGCAAGCAAAGTACTATGTAGGATACAGCGATATTGAAACAGTACTGCAGTCGTATTCTGTAATTCGCTAAAGCTAAATCTTTATCACTAGAAATCTATAAAGTTGATTTAGCGATTTTTGGCTACGAATTCAATTCTGTAACGTGTATTGCTAAATTTGGCAATGCCATTAAAAATTAATTCGCCGCAATTTTACCTTTTAATGTCATTGCTAAAATTTTTAAATTTTGTATTCTCTAAGGCATTTTATCGATCGAGATTTAAGGATCAGTTAGCCGGGAGTAACAGTAACTTAACCTTACCCCCCGTTTTTACATGTAAGTTATTACTTGCAAGTAGTGTATACGTATTATCAACGAAAAATCGAGGAAACAGCTGATTGATTGAAAGTAAAAAAATTGTGTGAATGTAAGTGAAAAATTGTGGGTGTATGGAGTTTTTCGAACTTGCACTTGCATGTGGAAACGGGGGGTTACCGTAAAAAAGTAAGACCAATCTATTTCTTACAAATTAAGCCGTTACGTCTTACTGCCTACTATAATCGTTCTAATTGCTTTACATACAACAAAATAAAGCAGCTAATTTGCAACATTACTGTTACTCCCGCCTAACTGAGCATTTTGCTTTAGCGGAGCAAATTACAGAATATGGCTGCAGTACTACCGACGAGCTGTAAACTAGACAATTCTTTCTGCTATAGATATTTAGCATGGAAAATCCACTAATAACCTTAACACTGTTGACTAGGTATTTCGTGGGTTGGACCATAACGAGACATTGGAACCACTCGACGTTTTTTAATATTTTTACAAAATTTTCACACTGATACTATTAGTGCAAAAGGCAGTTAATTAAATCCAAATGCGAGCATAACTTCCGTTTAAATAAAATGCTAAATTAATAAAAAAAAAAAGAGCTGTCTAGATTTACAGCTGTCAAAAATGTAGTCGCTTTGCTAACAGTGTCACTAAAAAGTCAGTTAAATAATCGCCAAAAAGTAGCAATTTGGAAAAACTTGATCCAAGGTTTCCTGCAAAGTAATTTCATACTGAATAATCAAGATTTGTAAAATTTTAAATTATGTTTTTTTATGTTTAAAATCTCTAATAAGTGAATTTTCACTTTTTTGCGGTAATTTTCTTTTTTTTATGTTAATTTAAATACACTAAATGAAATTGTTTTTGTTTTGAAAAATACTTGTTGTACACATAAATAAATTAAGAAAAAAAATATAAATAAAATCGTACATTATTTTGTAGTTGAACAGAAAAAATAAACACACACACACACACTGAATTACACACCTTGTTCTGAATTAAGTTAATTTAAGTGAAATTAATGTTTTTTACAGGTTTCTTTTTCTTTCTTTTGTTTTTAAGAAAAATTTTAATATTTTTTATAAATTTAACTTTTTTGTTGTGCTAAAATTTATTATTTGCTGTTTTGCCTTTGAATTAATTTCAATTTGTTAATTCGTTTATTTTTTTTCGTTGATTTCTGCTGCTACTGTTTTTCTTATTATTATTTTTGAGTTTATCATTCTAATGTAATTTATTTCTTTTTATTCAAATTTTTTTTTTAATTTGTTTTCGTTAAATTATCACGTTTTGAAAAAAAATTACAATTTTTTAAAGGTTCTTAACACCGCGAGCATACAAAACGTACTGAATTGAAAATTTTTGAAATTGTTGAAATATTACAACAAAATATAATCTGGGCTAGAAGAAGATGTTGTTGTCAGTGCACAACAAGTGGCGTGCATGTGTGTCTGTTGTATCTTTTTTTATCAAACAAGAATTTGTGCGATACAACAGCGCACAACGTAGATACAACTTGTTTGTTGACATTCCACAATTCAGCTAATGGTATTGCCACTTAAACGGATTTCTCTATCTGGATTGTTGCGATTGATTGGGAATTCGAAGCGACATTTTTGCCCACTTTTTGTGTTTTTTAGGAGCTGGAAAAGGTTAATACATCTATGGCTTCTAAATAGATGGTCTAATTAGAATGTGTATACCTTTATACCCAACCATTTGCAATATTATTGTTCAATAATTGATATTGTACAATAAAATTGTCTGTGTATATATAATGGGGTATTTCTCTAGACACATAGAATTTTCGATAGGAATAACTGAAAAACTAGCTGCCATACTAGTGAAGTATGTTTGACTTTTATTTTCAATATACGAATCACCATGCAAAGACTAACACCAGAGTCGTTACAAGTCCAAAATCCGCGCTCTGTTCACCAAATTTATAGAGCATTAAGTCAAGTTTGTGGTGCGATATTCGTCCATCTGAGCAGCTAATACCCAATACTATGGATAAATTCATGACTCATTTCTAGCTTAACGGGTATGTTATCAAGCAGAATTGCCGATAACATGTACATATGTATGTATGACTTATTTGTTAATTAAAATATATCGTGTAGGTCCATTATTTTAACTAAACCCTATACAAATGTTTTCCCGAAACACCGATTTTTGGAATAAATCGACGCTCACGATTTCTTATATAACACAGTACAACACATGATTTCGAGACTCAATTCTGATAATTGCTTATGAAAGAAGACCCAAAAAGAAGAACTTCTGCATCATTAGTTTGGTCATGGTACCTCAATAAATAATTTAAAAATTAATTTGAAGTTAGTAAGTATCGTATAGGGGAATTAGTCACGTTTTAGGCTCTTTAGTTTGTCACAACTCGAGAACCACTAGTCCGAATAAGCGGAAATTTAAAAAAATTATGTATTACAATTCCTTTAATCTGTTCATACATAAGCAACAGTTTCGCAGTTATAAATAAATGTATGAAGAAAAAAAATATTTTTTGCCCAAAAAAATTAAATTTTTTATTTTTAATTCATAAAAATCCAAAACGGTAAAAAAAGTGTCAAGTCCTATTACTTTCACGTTAAGTCGCATAACCTATAAACAAAATGACACATAAATCATAAAAATCGATGAACGCGTTTCGCTTTTATTCACAATTAATTAAAGGTATGAATTTCAAAAATTTGCTCCACAAAATTCTTTGGAAAAAAACATTGATGACTTTTTTATTGATTCTTTATTTTGCATGAAAATAAACATTCCGATTCATATTACAGCTATTCTTACACAGAAAATATGCAATTTTTATATATATTAACTATGCATGGAAACAAAATTTAGAACATTTTCAATTATTGGCACTATCCATCCTCGTTGAAGTTGACGCTTGTGGTTCTGATGACCTTATTTTCTTCGTAGGTTGTTCATATTCAAGTTCTGAGTGTGCATCATCATCCGAGATAGACATAATATTCAAGGGCATGCTTTGTTCAGTGTGTCCACAAATTTCAAACTGCATAATTTTAGAACTCCACCAACAAACCTCCGCAAGCAATGCATCCAATTTTTTGCCTTTGAATCGCTTTTCCATTGACATGGTCACCTGGTGGAACCTCTCTCCTTGTTCGTCCGATTCCTGAGCTAATTGTGCCAAAAAGGTTTCAAGGTGGAAATGCAAGAAAGGTAATTTTAACGTCATGGATGCATCGATTTTTTCAAGATAATACAGCAAGTTGTCCACTCGTGTCTGTATGTCTTCTCGCTGTACACGGCTCTTTCCTAAAACGCCTTCGATGACTTATTTCAATGCGTCACATGCACATAGGTGGTTATAATGGTTCGAAAGCGTTTTTGAGAAAGATTCGCTTTTCATTAATGTTCGTATATCGGGTCCATTGAGAATACCTGTTTGAAATATAAAAACATTTACATAAAAATTATTGATAATGCGAATATATCGAAGTGAACAAATTTAGAAATGGCAATATTAAAATACTGACAACGGTACGTACCTTTCTAATTTTAGCTTCACTAAGTTTTGGAAAGATGGATTTCAAACAGTCATAGGCGTCATCAATATCTTTAACTACCACTTCGATGAATTTCCCAGCTATTCCTAATTTCATGTGGAGCGATTTTAATTAATTGCAATGTATTCTTTTGTTTTCTGTTTAATCCAGGACGAGAATTTATGCATGCGTAGCACCTGGATTCAAATAAATTTTTCCAAAATGTATTGGCATTCTTCAAGTACAAGACAAAGTTTTACTTTTAATAAAACAGTACTTATTTAATCAAACAAACAAAAATTTAAAAAACTTGATTATGTTTTTTAAGATATTTGAACAACAGTAGACTGAATTTTGTATGTGTTTGTTTTTATGGCGTTTTTTTGTTTTTGAGTAAAATTCTGCATTTATTCTGCCTTTTACATTTTTTTATGTTCTTTTCCGAAAAAAATGTGTTATAGTGTCCAGCGTTCTTTTCTGATAATGTTCCCTTTAAAATTAAAAATAAATGCTACATGTTCAACACTCATTTTAATTAAAGGGGCATGAGTGCAGCACTAGATCAAGGCGAATTGTTTTGTGCCGAAATTTGTGTTCTTTTGTAAACGTAAAATATGCAACACTTCTTAAAAATTAGGGGAGTATTTAAAATTGTTGCCAAGTCACATGTAACACTTATGCAACACTTTTTGTTTAAAAAAGAAAACGTTATTAGTAAAATTAAAAACCATTTTTTATGGAAGTTTTTTAAGTGCATGTTTTTTTATTTTTTTAGTGCATATTTTAGATTTTTTTAGTGCATTAAAATCGCATCCCTAGTAATGATATAAAAAAAATTTGTGCAGCTAAGTCAAAAGTGCACTTAAACAAATCACAGTTAAGTCAAAACTACCGTATCATTTTTTATTTGAAAACTTCTGGCAACTGCCTTCACATTCCCACTAAGTCGGTATTTTTGTTTCAATGCCAAATTATACATTTTTTTTTGTTAGGAAAAGCTTCTTCTAATCGAGCTTTTTATTTGTTTTGTCCCAAACCAAAAGCGATCAATCTTTTTTCCACCTGTTTAACACGAAAGTAAACACAACTTCGCCAGTTTTTTTATAAAAGTCTTTGGAAGTGGAAGCAACTTTGGACAAACGGATTTTAAACGAAGGTAAAATTGTATGGAACTTATTGGTATTTACAAAACATTTCGTAATCAAAAACACACAAATACCTAAATATTTAAACAATAGAAAAGTTTGATTTTATGATCATTTGCTTTAATTAAAAATGTTGCAAAATTTAAAGAAAGAAAGAAAAACTTTCGCTTAAATTTGCTTAATTAGTTTTAAACTTTAACCCGAGTGCATATGTATTTTTAAATAACTGATAGGTATTTAATTAAAGAAATTTAAAAAATATGTTTATTTGTTTCATAACTTTTTGATTTCATATCGAATGCAGCTAAAACCAGCAAGCGCTTTAACGCAACGAAATGGGATTTTTACTTTGTGCTTTAATTTTGTACATCATTTGGGATGTCAACTATTTTATACGCTGCGTATTTACAGTATTGGCCGGCCGTTTGTTTCAAAGTAAACGGAAAGTTACTGACACCACAACAATTTATGGTAAGACTTAATGCAGTGTAAACATTTTTTTTAAAGTTATTTACCGGTTACAGCAGAGTTTTAAAGGAATGAAAATCTATAAATTACATTTGGGCTTCAGAAATTTCTAAAAGACTATAATTTCTTTTAAATGTAGGAATACTTTTTTAAAAGCAACTTTATTATTCTCTATACATATATGGGCATTTCCACAGAAAATTCTACTCTTTGTCACTTCAAGCATTTAAAATACAAAATAATAATTTGTACCTATTGAATTTACTTTTTTAATTTAGTGAAAGAGAGCAAGCATTTAATTAAGATGGGTCAAAATAACAGCTTTTCTGTGGAAGTGCCTTCTTTTTATTACATTTTATAACTTTGAATTCGGTTCAGACCGTTCACTAGTACCGTTTCAAATTTTTATAAACATCTTATCTATTTGGGATACGTTTTTATTATTATAGCAATTTGGGATTGAAATCTAGCAGAATCGGTTCAGTAGGATCAGAGCTATGAATCAAAATGTGGAATCACCACTCTAAAAAATTTACAATTTCGTTACAAAAACTAACATAAATGGTGGAATAATGCACGGAATGATATAATATTTTGCACAAATTCTTTTTATTCGACTGGAAATCACACAGTTAAATTTTGTTAAGATTGGTCCATAATTTAGCATAGGCCTCATATAAATTCTACTCCTGCGAAACAGTTTAGTACGCCTAAAGCCGTAACAAATAATGCTATCATTACAATTTTGTACGTCACAGTTGTATAGAACTGGGAATCACTCTTTCAACTTTCGTGAAGATCGGTCTATAGTTTACTATTGGCGCCATATAAACCCTACTTTCGAAAATTATTTGAATACGCCTTAACCGTAACAGATATAAATATTGCGGTAAAATTTGTTCCATCTTAGCTTCACATGGCCAGAAAAATTGACATGTAATTTTGTGATATACGGTCCATAGTTTACATTAGATCTGAAATTCACGGTAAACGCTAAAACTTATTTCACTGCTGTATTGAAATTTATTGAAATTTATGTTTTTTAATAACGCAAATCACTCTACAGAATTTTGGGATGATTGGTTCATAATTTACCTACCATAGGTCCAACATAAATTTCCCTCCCTCAAATCATTTCAGTTCGGCTAAAACTGTTACGAATCATGATATTTTACTCAAAATAGTTCAAATTGCAAAAAAAAAAACATGAAACTTTCTGATTGTCGGTCAATAATTTTCTATACATATGTAGGTCTAAACCGCCAACCTATTTCAATGCTGAGGTCTGTTTTCATAAAGTTTAATTTATAATAAATAAATATCATAAAGATCCAACTCCTGAAATATTCGAACTGTCGGTGGAGGGTATCAAAGACTCTCAATTGTTGTACTGAAAAATAACTTGCAGAAGAAATATTTTGTCCCGCGACACCATTGTTTGATATTTGGTCTAAAAGCTCAATTAATTAATTGAATTCCTTTTAAACTCTGAACACAACTAATTATAATTACAAATTTATTTTTATATTTGTCTAGGTATGTATTTGCTTAATTTAATATTTTAAATTATTATAATTACACCTCTACTTCTTATTATCTCCTTAGGCCTTTGCACCTCCCAAGATGTCGATATTTTTATTAGACACATGAACAATGCCCGCTACTTGCGTGAATTAGACTTTGCCCGTTTCCATTTCTACGCTCTAACCGGTCTGTATGAGAAAGTTAAAGATCGTCATGGTGGCGCTGTTCAGGGTGCATCAAGTGTACGTTATCGCCGTACCATTCCCATCTTCCATCCCTATAAAATCGAAACTAAATTGATTTGGTGGGACGATAAGGCCATCTATTTGGAACAACAGTTTATAACTTTGGCTGATGGTTTTGTACGTGCTGTTGCCCTGTCTAAGCAATGCATCACCAATTGCAATGTCGTTGATGTAATGAAAACCTACTCAGAAGCCTCCAAATGCCCTGAAATGCCTGAGGATTTAAGGTTGTGGTTGGATGCAATTGAAGTGTCAAGTCAGAAATTGCGTAAAGATAAGTAAAGGGGGTTTAGGATAATTTAAGCTTTATGATTAAATTCAGGGTGTGAATTGTTTAAAAAAATATATGTATACTTTTTTTGTATTGTTTTCGAAAAAGATTATCATATCGTTATCTAAAACACAAAAGGCCCTATCTAACATTTTAAGCTCTTTACAGTATAATCAAAAAATTATTTAAAATTATAAATTAATACATCGTCTTAAACTGTTTATAATTTATTTTTCTTGTTAGTTCGTCCCTTTAGCATTTATCATATACATACATACATACATGTGTGGCATTTTGGCAAAATATCTTAAGTAAAATTTTAAAAGTTGGAAAAAATTTGGTTAATCATACGAATTTTCATTCAAAAAACATTTTTGTGTACGTTTTTAAACGAATACAAAATTTTTTAATTTTGGTTTTTTTAATTTTTTGAAAAAAATGATTTTTTTTATCGAATTTTTTTAAAAACTTTTTTGTTATCTTATCTCGACTTAAGATGTTTTGTCGAAATGCCACACATATAATGTTTTGTAGATAAAAGGCACAACCATAATGTGCTTAAGTTGGCTTAAGCAAATGTTAATTAGGTACATGAGGCAAACCATATTGAAGTTAAGGAAACTTGCGCAACTAACTTGCCGAGTCTGAAAGGAGTCTTATAATGCTAAAGTCAGTTTTAATAAATGTTAGTTAAGAAATCCCTTGCAGAACACACTCCTCAAATATTCTTACTGTTGGTGGAGGGTATCAAAGATTTCGCAAAGCCGAATACAGCATTCTAACTTGTTTAGAAATCAAAAGAGGCTTCTTTAAATCACAATATGTATTCGAAAACTGGTTTACAGTTATTTTCTGGAAACAACCAATTATGTATTAAACTTTTATTCAAATAGATTACAAAGTATAGGTACTCACTTATTTTTCAATAGCTTTTATTTTAGTTATGCCTTTCAAATTCATCTTATATCTTTAAAATCTCAAAAAACACAAATTGGATTTGTTACTCTAACAAAATACATGTTATTTATTTAAGATTTTTAATTGTTGTAGCGACGAGTTTACCCTGTTGAATTCGCCTTGATCTAAATCAATGAAATAGTCGATTTTAAATTTTTGGTTTACCTTTTGCATTTTAGGTAACGATAAATAATTGTTTAATTTGTATAATAAAGAATTTTTAATATTAAATGTATAATGAATGAATGAAAAGTTAAAAAAAATATTATAAGCGACCTAACGACATATCAAATAAATAAATATGGGTAATTCGTTTTTTTTTAGTAATTTCAATAAGCTTAACCGTTTTTGAATTACTTGAATATATGTATGTTTGGCAACCTCCTACATTTTCGAAATAACGGAATATCTTGAAAACAAGACTTAACTTGAAAAAAACGGTTAGCACCACTGGATTCAGCGTGCCCGAATTAGGTTAAAACTCTAAGTGCCCGGCTTTTCTGTTTTTGTAGTTATGTACATATACCAAACAAATTAAATTTACAATCATATGTAAAACTTACAGTTTGCCTAAATTCCACGTCTTTGTTTTTATACTTATTGGCACTCCATCCTAAGCCTTCTTCTTTTCTCACTTATTAGATGTTTTTACCGTGGAACCCTGCTGTTATATACGCTTTCCCGTTATGGTTTTTTTAACTGTTTCTGGATCAGCACGTTTATTCAAAGAATTAGCGATATCACACACTATTTTGGTTGCGCATACTCTGGGATTTTTCTTCACTTCTCGTGGGTCATAGCTAGGATCTCGATTAGAAAGTGTTTTTTGTTGGCCGCTTTAAACCATATTTTCAATTGAAGCTGTTTGTTTATTACTTCTAACGATGTTATGGACGCTGTAAAATAGTTAATCCAACAATTTTCCTATTTATCGATAGGGGTTTCCCTCTAAAAAATGTTTAATTATGAAAGATCTTACGCCGAAATCTATCTCTTTTCCTTTACCCATAGTCTGCGTTTAATTTTACAATTAGGCATCAAAAAAAAATAACTTACAGCAACAATTGAACGATGAACAATAAATTTGACATCAAAAAAGTAATAATAACGGGAAAATAAAAGGAAGAAATGGTAATTAATTCGATCAACTTCAATGTGTATTTAAACTTTTTTCCTCATTATTTTTTTTTTAAATTACCGTTATGTATTCAAAAAGGTAAACATTTTTTTTCTTAATTTTATATTATCAACGAAGGGAAACAAAACGGTAAACCACAAATTTTCGGAAAAACTTTAGTTTTCCAAAAACTCGAAATTTTAAGTGTGTATTTAAACTTTAGTCTCTGACTGTATATAAAAGACCTACCGCGTAATTGAGGTCAATTTTGCATATTGATACCATAACGCATAGCGTGAATTTAGTTTGAATTGTAAAAGCTCTTTATAAAAAAGGTTGAAAGCTCTAGCTCAAAAATTTTTTTAAAATTTACGAAAATAAGCGTTAACTTTATATAGGAGGTGCCACGTCCATCAAAAATTAAAAAAAAAATGATAAAGCCTTTTCTTTTTTCCAGATCATCGGTAAAATACTATCAAAACCTCGAGCTCAAAAGAAAAACAAGTTCTTTTATTAAAACTATCAAAACTTAAAAAAAAATCGGTCCAACGGTTTATAAGCCTACAAGATATAAACAAACACTGTTTCTTCTTTGAATACACAATTTTTAAACAAAAATGCGAATAAAATAGTACTTTTGATACAAAATAAGTTTGGTTACTTTTTTTCGCTTTTGGTTACTTTATTTTTACATTTTGGTTACAAATTTTTTTTGTCGTGGCAACGCTGGTTAGGAACTATCATCTTGGTTATCATTACACAACATCCGACCAAATGTGGGCGGGATTGGAAGTGTGGGCGTGGCACAAAGTTGATTTATTTATATCTAAAGAACGGTGCTTACATATAAACCTTTCTGTTACTATCACACCATACGGTGAAGGTTATATGCATAAGATTCGGCATAGAACTCGTACTTTTTTTCTTCTTATAAATCTCCTGGAATACAAACAGTTTTATGTTCTTGCATTTCATTACAATATGAGTATATTTTTAATACAATAATAACAAAAATTTTCTTAAAATTTTAATAAAACCTAAAAGCAAAGACAGCAAATCTTTGTTAAAATAATAAGAACTTTTCTATCAGCAGTGTTGCCTTAAATTTTTACTCGACAAATCATTATATTCTATCCATTTTTGTATTTCCGCTGGCAGATCTGGTTTTAGCTTTGATCTCACTTGACCGTTTTCTGCCATATTTTGATCGACATTCGTGCTAGCGATAGCATGATCTAAACTAACTGTGGAACTTAAAGTGTGACGCGATGCCTGCAATTGGGCCGTTTTGGGAGACAATAATTCAGCCATAATTTCATCGGTCGAGCAGTCTGTAATACGTTGGCGACAAATGGCTATACAGTGGATAAACTTATCGGAAGGCCGGATAAAACGATGTTCCATATAGACGGATTGCTCGTCCCAATAAATGATCTGTACAATAGAGTGATTATTAGAAAATTAAAGTTTTTTATTTTTTTTTTAAGCAAAAACTTACCCGCGACACAATCTTAAATCTATGAAATGGTCTTATAAATCTTCTATAACGTATCGTGGCTGCTCCCTGAAATACGGATCCCCCTTTAGCACGAATTGTACGATATAAATTGGTGCGTTCGTAAAAATCTACTCGAGCAAAATCCAATTCCCGAAAATAGCGAGCGTTGTTCATGTGATACAATAGGGTATCGATATCATTGGTTAAACAAATGCCTAGAAAATTAAGAAAAAAAAACATAATTTAAATTTTGTAATTAACAAGTAAAAAGTTTTAAATATATGCAAGCAAATTCTAAAAAACAACGCAAAGAAATGTGCTCAGTTAAACGCTTGAACGACTTGATCTTGTAAAAAGATATTGAAATTTTTAATGACAAATGAATGACATTTAAAAAAAAAAACTTATATACACCCTTTCCCTCCGTGATGAATGGTATAAAAACCAGAGACCGCAATAAGGCAAGTATGAGTGCTATATTCGGCTCACAGAGCATATTCGGCTGAGCTAAATCGGATTATGGATTGCTAGCAGTGATGGAAAATTTAAATATTGAGATGGTACTGGCCCAAAGCAAAAGAGTACTTTTTTCAACATTTGGTACTTTTTCCAAACATATTTTTTATTAAGAATAAAAAAACAAAAATACGAAATTTTTTCGTTGGCTGAATTTCAATAGAAAAATTCTGATGAGGACATCTGACAAACATAAATATATACCAACACGGAAGGAATTATTTATTAAATTCTCGTCCAAGCCAAAACTTTCTTATTCTAAATGTAAAGGGTTTTTCAACAAGAACTTTGTTTTATAAAACTAAAAATTAAGATGAAGATGATTCAAATTTTTATTGCATTACGAAGAGAAAAGTTCGGCAATTATGAATGAAAATAGATACTTGACAAATGTTTAACACGAACACGCTGGCAGATGTCGATTCTTTCATCAAAGTTTTAAATCACTTTTTGGCAAAATAACGTGTCTATTTCGTTAATCCCATCAGGGATTTTGAGTAAAAGGGCTGCAATCAATTCGATTGGCTCCGTATAGACTCCGTCCTTAACATAGCAATACATTGATCGTTACATTGGCAGTATGACATGTGGCACCGTCCTGTTGAAACCACATGTAAGTGATATCCACGTCATCAATAATAGCCCAAAATTGAGTTGTTAATATCTCGCGATAGCGTGATACATTGACCGCCCAATCACGCCTCTAGGCCACATAGCGCACCATACAGTGACATACAAAATGCGGCAATTTTGATTGTTAACATACCCTGACAAGTGAAAATGGGCTTCGTCTGAAAAAATGTTTTTTTCAGTAAAACCATTTAAGTGCAAACTTTTTGCTTGCTTTCATTTCGCCACACATATATCGGGCCATAACCGCAAAAATAGCTAAAGCGGCATGATTTTCAATTTTGCGTGTTTTTCAATAAATTAATTTATTGACGGAATTTGCATCATCTCCTAAAATCTTATGGTCACACAAGGAACCGTTACGATTTTATAGCAAAAACATTTTAGCTTAAGCGCCATTTCTAGTGTTTTTATTTTGTTTTTAAAATAAAAAAGGTTTCTTCAGTAGAATTTTTGTATTTGTCGCTCAAGTTTTTTCTGCGGTTATGGCTCGATATTTAGAATAATATTTTTGGCTTTAACGAGAATCGTTCGAAATTTGCTTGGTACAAGCCATATAAAACTGTAATTGAACTTCTGTTTTCATAAGAATCCAGAAAATATGTAGTTTATAGGGTCAATATTGTAGAAACTACATGAACGAAAAAACGAACAAAAGTTTTGTCTGGGTAATGTTGTCAATATTAAGAAAAACTAGAAACGCTAAATTTCTAAACAAAGAAGAATAACAAGAAAAGAGTACTTAAACTGACGTGGGGGTACCGTGGTATTTTTGAAAGGAAAAAGTACTGAAAAAAGTACCATAGTACTGAATTTTTCATCACTGATTGCTAGTGAAGACTGGTCAAGAAATGACAGAGTTACAGGGGACAAAAGTTTAAGCTTTATTGAAAATTTTATTTAAATTTTGCCAAACTTAAATAAAAATTTCCGTTTCGAAATTTGTATTGAAAACAAAAACAAATTTAAGTTTTTTTATTGTTGTTTCAATAAAAATTCCCGAATATTTTTATTTTATTTTGAAAAACAGGCAAGGCAGTTACAGGCGTGTTCTGGCAATCGAAAACGCAAAACGCAAGAATTTTAAACGTCGTTTTTTAGTAAGATTTCTGTAATAAAAGAATTTTATGACATATATTATACAAATATTTCTCTATTAAACAGAATTACATAACAAAAATTATAAAAATTAGGTGATAAATGTTTTTTGAAAACAATTTCCAACTGCTTTCGTTTTGCGTTTTCGATTTCCCCTTTTATTTTTTTTTTCAATATTTATTTATTGAATCTTCATATCGTCATTTAGTATGCAAAAGGGCGTAACAACACTTTTTATTTTTTTATAGGAGAAGCGAAATACGTTGTAAAATTAAAGATATTTTAGATTTAAAAGACATATTTTATTGTTTTGCTTAAAACACGACTGAAGACTTATTTCTTAAGATTTTTTTTATTTTTTGTTAATATTTTAAGTTATGGTTGTTACGCCTTTTTGGCATTCGATATTCTGAAACAAAAAGACGTAACAACATTAAACATGAGAAATGGTAATTTTGTTTTTAGAATATAAGTATTCTTCCCACTTTATTAAGTAATACACATGTTTTGTAGGAAGTTTATTTCTTTCACATACTTTCCCCATGGAAAATCCTTCGTATGCTTTGCCATTCATCCGTTTTCTTTTATTTTCCACTCTTTTATTTGTTTTTTGGCACTATGTTCAGTTTCCTTATTATTATTTTCCATTTTACTTTTTTTTACAAACATTTTAATATTTATTTAATTTTTTCACAATACCACTCAGTCAAAATATTACCGTTAACATTGAACGAAAAAATTACAAACACAAATTGACAAAAAAAATCGTAGGCAACTTAGTTATTCAAAAATAAAAAGAGTTAGTTTTTTCATTCAAGTGTGTTGTTACGCCTTTTTGTTTTTGAAATTTATACACTTGTTGTTACGGCCTTTTGAATTTCGTTTGTAAAATCGTTTTTTCTTGACGTATAAGTTCAAAATTCTGGAGAGACATGTAATTTAGTTTAGTGCATTATAATCAATCAAAAACTCGATTTTGAATTTTTTTGTTGTTACGCCCTTTTGCATATTAGGTGACGATATATTAAATATGAACTAACAATAATTAATCAAATCTTATCCTAAAACTTTATTTTATGGCCTGCCAGAGCCAGACAAAACTAAAAGTTATTCTCTAAATAAATGTACGTGTTATAATAATTTAGTTGGCTTTAAATGATTTTTTTTAATGTGTAATCATCATCGGGATTTCGTATGCGTTTTAAAGTAAATATTTAAAGTCAGCTAAATTATTTAACCACGTACATTTCTTTAGAGAATAACTTTTATTTTTGCTTGAAAAAATAAAAATCAAAAAATAACTGTTATTTTTGTTCAAAAAATTTAAAATCAGAAAGTTACTAATATTTTTTCTTCAAAAAATTAAAGTAAAAGTTCATCAAATTTAATTTTCTTAAGCCTAATTAAATATCAAAATTTGGATTAAACACAAAGAACAGTCCAACAAAATAATCACAATACTAATTATAAAAGTAAAAAATAACTGTTTCCATCTGACTTTTATGAAAAAAGGAATAACTGTTACGGTCCCTGCTTTTTTGTACGCAAAAAACCAAATAAAATTCAAAAAGTAACTGTTATTTTCTAGGCAAAAATAAAACTCAAAAATAATTTAACTTTTCTGAGGAATAAAGAAATCAAGAAATAACTTTTATTTCAGAAAAATAAATAAAACTCAGATAATAACTTTTATTTTCTTAGCGAAAAATTCAAAAAGTTATTTTTTTAAATAAAACCTATAACCGTTACGGCCCCTGATAAAAAGTCCTAATTACATTTCCACTTCTGCAAAACAGTAAAAGGAAATTAGTCAATAACAAATGACAAACTAAACTAAATTAAATAAATTTTAGTTAACAAATAATGTATTTACATACCGGAAACTGTTGTTGTTTCTAAAATATGACATTTCCTTTTGACAAAGCGGGCCAGCAGGACACACAGGCACATACGTAGGAAATAATGAAGCTCAAACAAACAATAAAATAATAAAATCGTAGCCAAACAGCAAAATAACCAAAAGCCAATTTCAAAGGCCATTTTATTTAGAATAACGCTATCGATTAAGTAGTTGTACTTATAGAGCAATAAGCATGTTTTAATTACTTTATAAGTAATTTTATTTCAAATATGGATGTTTTTATGTTTTAATATGTTGGCTGGTGGTGGGTTAAGTTGTTTAATTGTTTAAATTTTTTTTTTTTTTTTTTGTAGAATTTGATTTATTTTTCTGCTTCTCTTCAATTCATATGTACCGATTTCAAATATTTTAACAGCCTCTGTTTTGTAGGTATGCCCAACAAGGATTATTTAGATAAAATTTACACTGTTGCTGGTGCTTTTGCCTTTAGCTGTTGGCCATTGCAGTTGTAATTGGATATGTCCTTATTTTTGTTTTTTTGTTTAAATGCCCTTTATGACAATTTTGACCATTTAAAATTTGGGTCAATAACCAAGAAATTTGTAGTAGAAATAAATTTCTTATCTTGATGTTTAGTTGTAGTATTGCAATTGTTTTTTTTTTATACTCGAAAAGATATTTCAGTTATCCGTATGTCTGATGAATCTCTGTGTAGTACATGTAGCATGTAGTGTATACAAGAAATTTAACTTGTATGTGTATTTCAAAAAAGGACAATGCAAAAAATATTATGCTAAGGCAAAAGCATTTTTGGTCTTAATTGTGAAGCTCTACAAATTTTCAACAGATTGTACAAAATTTCCTTTTTATTAATTACATATTTGAAATGTTAAAGTATTTTAGTTTTGCTTAATTTTTTTTTTTTTAATTTTATGAAAATATTTTAAACTACAAATTTGCTTGGGATTGTGGTAATTAAAAAACGATTACTCAACTTTTAGGCAAAAATATGTTAATAATTCGATAAATATGTAAACAACGATTGTTAAAGAACTAAATACTACAACTGACTGAAATTCGTAATTTCTTAGTTTTACTTTTATTTTATCCTTCGTCTTTGCTTTTATTTCCAAATACAGACTACAATTACCCACATTTTTCTTTAAAAGAGATTTTATTAGAAATTGTATTAGTAAATGAGAGTAGAAGTCTGACAATAATATAAAAGAAATGTCAACGCCTGCGCTTTCTCACAAGATTGCTCTGGGTTGTAGCAAAACTATGTGTGCCTACTACAAAGAATGAAATCATTTGAGATGTAAATTTTGAATGCAAAAGAAATCAATTATACCAAAATATTCATTGTTTATATAAAAAAGATCTAAGGCAAATATGGTCCTTCAGCATGAGCGTTATTGTACTAAAACCCTTATTACAGGAAGAAAAAGTACAAAGGAATAGCCGGTCAAGCTCGGCCATTTTATACCCTACACCACAGTATATAAAGACAAATTTTCGACAGTGTACCGTATTTGGGATCCAAAGGCAATCATGGATCCCATATCATAGCTTCCTTACCCATATCATAGCTTCCTTACACACAGAAATACCATTGTTAAATTAACATGGCGAAATGTTGATTGAGAATCATAGTAAATTTCTGCAAAAGTATTTAAATTTATCATTATTTCATAGTCATTTTAAATGAAAAATATTAAAATAACCTTAAATCACGTATATTTAATATTATTCACTGTTAAAATAACATTGTTCAATATTGTATCCATAAAAACTTGTTTTACATTAAAATCAAAAGTTTATCTTGTTAAATTAACGTGCGTAAATACTTAAGTATGTCCAATTTTTTATTTTCATGTTTAAAATATTCTATAAAAAGCAGACAATTCCCGTATTCTTTTAATTAAAATTAATTAGTACATCCAGCTTTCAAATAGAATGATGACGAAAACAATATCGGGCCATTCTGCTGATGCTTTTGTTAACAAAGGAGACTACAAAATAAGTTAAACATGTGTTACAGGGGTGTGTTGAATTATTCTTAAATAAATGTATATGTTGTCTCTGAAGCTTCTTCACACTGTTATAACACACTCAAACCAATTTGATTCTACATGAAATTCACGTTGTTTCAACTTGAAATAACTTTCATTCAACGTGATTCGGATTGTTATTTCAATATAAATGACATTTTGCTCTAACTTTACTGCATTGTTAAATTAACATGAATTATAGTTATTTTAAAAGAAAAAAATGTTGTTCACAAGTTATTGTAAAATCATATTAAATTAACATGAAGTAACAATAAAGCAAAATCACAACCGATAACGGTAAAATCAACCTTGTTTTCGACGATTTTACATTGATTTTTTTCTGTGTGTATAAGTGTAAGTTAGTATTCATATAATTTGCAACTATGCTTGTAGGTCTAGAATTGACCACAGATCCCATATAAACCCCCTCTCTAAAAACATTTTAAGACGAATAAGTCTCATATAATTTTTGACAAAATAACTCTTTTATGAAAATTTATCTTATAACATAATTTTACCAGCTACTTGATTGCCCATGGGTCACAAATAGGTTGAAACACTCTCCAAACAAATTGTCTGTAAGTACTCTGGGGCCTAATTCTGGCAGCCGTGATCGAGTACTTTCTCGATTCGAAAGCAATTTTAATTTCTAGTTCTTTCTGTCGATACTGAACGAATCGAAATTTTTTTTTCATTATTGTGAAACTCAATTTAATGCTTTACAACACTGAAAAAATAATTCCGATTCGTTCAGTATTGATTGAAATAATTCGATATGTTTAAATTGCTGCCAGAATCAGGCCCCTGGGTATGGGATATCCTATGGTCGGGCTTGACCGACTTTTTTAACTTGTTTTTACTATAATTATTTAGAAATTTAACTTTGTTGTGTTCTTCATCCGTTTTCTGATACACATGTGAGTACCACAGGTATTTCTCTTCTTAGAGGTGTGTTGTTTTAACTGTTCGTTTGTTAATTCACCCTTAAAATTGTTTGTTTTTATTTTCATTTTCATAGATAATTTAAATTAAAACATGTTCTCACATAACCTTAACCATCACCATATGCATTTCGATTTGGAAAGGTATTGTGCAAGGTTTCGAAAAAGGAATTTTACGTAATTGCAATTGACAAGCAGACCTTTAGATTGAAAGAAATTAAAAGACGATTATTGAATTAGTTAAAAGGAAAGCAACAAGGGGTTTTCAATGTTTTTTTTTGTGTGGTTTTTGAGATTTAAAAGGGTGTAAAATTGTTTAATAATAAATGTTGTTCTATTTGTACAGGGTGGCCCAAAAATAACGAGTATATAAATGGGGAATATTTTTAGTTTAGTTATGAAAAATAATACCTCGCAAGTTGCTCTTTCCAGTACATTTTCCATAACCTTTGGCAAAACTTCAGGTGTTATGTTGTTTATTTCGTCGCGTATATTGCTTTTTAATTGCTGGGGGTCTACTCTCTATTGCGATTCGAAAACAATTTTGATGCGAAAGCTAAATGCCACCTTTTTTAAAAATTAAGCTGAATAGTGGCAATAAAAATTAAAGATGGCGCGGATTTACAGTAATGAAATGCCAAATTGTGTAAAAATATTTGAAATTGGATAATTTAAATAAAATAAAGCGATGATTTACGAAAAGAAAAAAATAAAAAAAGCGAGACATATGCGCAAACGTATTAAAGAGTACCAATCGCTAGATTTGCTACAATTTTCTTTCGCATCGTAATAGAGAGTAGACCCCCTGGACGGTTCTAGGCTTATTAATGTAGACTTTTCCTTTCAAATAACCCCAAAGAAAACAGTCTGGGGCGGTTAAATCCGGTGAACGTGGAGGCCAATTCAAATCACTTGTACGCGAAATAATTCGTTCACCAAAGATGTCCCGTAAAAGACATCGGATGGTTTTCCACGGCTGGCCTTAAAAAATTTTCCAACATTGTCCGATCATGACACCATTGACGAAAACGGCGATGAAACACAGCACCAAACCGTACACTTAGGTAGGTGTAATTCTCGCTGTTGAACGATCTACTCTCGGATTTTCCGTAGCCCAAATCCAACAGTTTTGCTTATTAACGAACCCACTTAATTGGAAATGGGCTTCGTCGCTTATAATTAAATTTTAAATAAAATTATGATTGATTTGAAAAATAAAGCTCAACAATTTGGGCACGTTGTTCAATTGAGTACTGCTTCATTTTAAATTCCCCAAGTCTGCTTTACAAAATACTGAAAAGAAAAAAATTATAAGCAATTCAAACCCCTTCGGTACTTTTGGGCCACCCTGTATTAGTAAAATAAGTGAAGTTATGTAAAAAAAACCATCGAGTAATATACTAAAAGTTACTTTTCAAAAAATTAAAAAGATATAAACTGGGCAAGTTTTTAATGCTTTTTGCATGAAAAAAATGCATTTGCATAAAAAAAATAAGTTCACCTTCTCTTTAATCTATTACGAAACAGTCGCAGGCGTTTTTCAAATACGCCAACCAAGATAAGGGTAAATATGTTGTTAAATTCGCATAGAATTTTAGCTATGAAAATCACTCAGTTTCAGTTCGAAATTTTTTAACAGGCTGATAGACTGTTTTATAGTTCATAAAAAAGATTTCGTAAATCTTTTATAACGAATTCGAATTTGTCAAGAGAACACCTTTTAGGTTGGGTTTATAATTTTATTTTTTAGCGGACCGATTTTGATGATGTTTCAATATCTACAAACGGCTTACCTGCTGCAGACTGCAAATAATTTACGGAAATGAGGCATTTGGAGTTTGCGTAGTCTTTCAGTACCAATATATTAATAAAATTTGACTTGTTTTATAAAAGATAAAAAAAAACTGCACCTTAAAATCATAAGTATTTCTCTACTAAATTCTTTCCATTTTTTCTGGTTTAAACAACAAACTTTACACTTGTGTCCTAGTTTTTTTTTAAATATTTTTTTAAAGGTATGTTTTTATTATTAGTTTTCTTAATTTTCTTTTTAAATATTATTACATTATAATAAAATAGAATAATTTGTTTGTAATTATATTGTAATTGTAATTTTTTTTAATATTTAACTTATAAAGGAAAAAAAAACAATTGTAGCATGAAGAGAAAGAAAATAATTTCTAAATAAGATAACTTTCTTTAACAAAACATATTTTAATTCTTTTTTTCTACGGATTAATCTATTTTTTTTTTTTAATTTTTATTATATTGTACTTAATATTAGTAAACAAGAATTAAAGAGTCGGGAGTGGAAGAGAAAAAATAAAATAAAAGAAGTTAATTTGTTACTTAATTACCAATAAAACACTTTCGAATTTTAATTTATATTTAATTGTAAGTCTGGATTCACACTATATGAAAGTTTTCTGTCAGAATGTCTGATTTAATTGGTTAGAGAGAAGTGAAGAATAGCATGTGCTGTTTGTGAAAAACTCTCAGTGTGAACCCAGACTAACTAAAGGTGGCGTTAGTGGATTGGGTGATTGTTTTTTGGATTGTTAATTGGTTTGTTGAGTTTAAAATTTAAATTATTAGAACATAATATAATGCAATTAATTAAAGTTTTGTTATATTTTATGTTAATCCTAACTACTTGTGTACATATGTTTGTGTTTTTAATTGTTGTGTGGCTTCGTGTATAAATTTTTTGTTCAATTATTTCAGTCACTGCAAAAAGTTAAGATTTTTATATTTAAAGAGAAATAATATAACAAATTATACATTCAGACTTATGTATTTTATTATGTAAGGAAACACAACTATTAAACCATTCTCAAGAATAACATTTTTTATTAAAATACTTTAAATTTAAAAAAAAACTGCTCCAATATAAATACGAATTTACATTAGGAAATATTGCTTTTGAGAATTTTAATTTGTATATATGTATACTGCCTGAACAAAAAAGATATTTTTGTTAAATTTGTAATTGTTGGTTAAAAATCAATTTATATAAGAATTAAGACTTGCTGCAAAATCTTCCCTAATGTAAAAACAAACTAAAAAGTTTTCTTTAAAGCAATTTTTATTTTTATAAAAATCTGTTAAGAGATGAGAACGAAAATAATTTGACCAACAAACAAAGTAGTAGTAGGAGAAAAAATTTATATATACACAATATTACTTGACAATGAAAGGAAAGTTTAAGGAAAAAAAATAATAATTAAAGCGTCTGATATTTTGTTGCATTTAGTTGCTGTAGATAATATGTTTATAAATAGTAATCGCTGCTTTCTAATTTAAATAATTTTTTTTTTTTAGATCAAAAACATCCTTTAGAAAATGTGGGGTACATTTAAAAGTACAACACACTCACAAAACAGATATACATTATGTACAATATAAAATGAAGAACATTATAAAGTTAAATCTTATCTTGGTGTCTCCAAATAGACATTTGACATTGTAGGCGTAGTATGCATTTGTTATGGTTTCTGAATTTTTGCTAAACAAATTAATTTTGCTAATTGTTCGTTTGCTGGTTGAATCAAAGAATTCTAAGCGTTTTAGATTTTTTCATTTAAAACACACATTTCATTGAAGTTACAATTGTCTAAACTGTGGGTGAAAACTTTGCGCAAGGTAGCTAAACTGCAAAGATCCTGGTCGACAGGGCAGCCCGGTATATGTACAACTTGCTCTTGATGCAACGTTAAGACCTTAAAGCCTTCTTTACTACAACTAAAAAATATAAAAAGAAAATAAATTGAAATTTTCTAAAAAAAATATTGAATGTTTCCGAACTTACTCATATAAAAGAAAAGCCACATTTGTGGCAAAAGCATCAATGGCACTGGTACGCCATTTACGTTGTTTGCCATAGTCTTTAAACGTCAAAGGTAACTCATCCTTATACAGACCCATATGAGCCAATACTTTTAATAAAGTGCCCGAATGTGTAAAATAAAATGTTGAATTAGGTAAGGAAGACTGAGGGCTATAAGCAAAATCCAAAGTTACATAAATAAAATTTTGCATTTCAATACAACCACTTACTTTATATGATCAAACATATTCGCTATTGCTGGACAGGCAATTCGATGTGTCAATTCATAGCCATAGCCATCATTCCAATAGTACTCTAAATCTTCAACAAATTCTAAAATTTGTATAGATTTTGCATCCAGCAATTGACACCATACCGAAGGTTCTTTCCGTCGCTGCCAGGCAGTTTCAAATGCACACACTGTATAAATAAGCCTGGCTGTGTAGGCATCAATGTTATTTAACTTAGTTTTATTGCGCAGTTGCTGAAGAACATCGTGCATATGATTCGTTTGCAAAAATTTACGCACATTGTCAAATGTTTGGGGATTTTTATCGACATCAGTTTTCCAGCGATTACATAATTTATAAAACTGAAAAGATAACCAGAAAACTCACAAAATTATTTTTCCAAAATCATTTTAAATAGCAACTTTCTTATTGTAAATTTTTCCTACAAGTACCTGGTGATGGTTCGTATACAGCCACCGTATTGTCTACAAAACCTACAGCTAAAGATAACTTGTGTAGGTGAAAAGCTAGACAGGAGGGATGTCCTATTTTTGAACCCATAAAACTATCATTACTACGTAAAGTACTTTGTACACGTCCGCCTTGTTGTGTACTATAGATGTTAATTTTATTGGCGCTGCCTGAAGCCACTAGGTCGGCAGATTGGTGGGCCGCTATAGCGGTTACATCATTGCCCACATCCCATTGATGTAGTATGCCACCATTTGGCGCCTTTGAACGCAGATCTATGACACTTATTTTTCCTTGAGAACAACCAGTCACTAAAGTTGTCTGATTGTCCTTAAGGCAACAGCTTAGTATTGCACCAGAATGTTCGCGATATACACGAATACGAGCCTCTTGGGGTGAGCAACGTTTATCGTACAGGCGTACACTTCCATCACCGCAACCACCTACAATTATTTCACTGCGTGCATTGCTGGCAAAGGGTGAGAGCACCCGTATACTGTGCTCACTGCCAATGGCTATGTCGCTGATACGCAACTCACGATCTACATCCCAAATGCGTATGAAACGACTTGATCCTCCAGCTACCACCAATTGTTGTGAGCATTGCTGCCAGGCAGTTACCAATCCACAGCCATCTGCAGCTATATCCTTGCGTGTATATTTCGAGTTGGAACCCAAACTAGGGGAAGTACCTAAATAGTTAGATTGCAAGGAAGGTAAGGCTACCCATGCTGTTATCAGGCGACCAGGAATATCTCGTGCTTGCTCCTCGGATGTTGCGCTTGTATTAGGTTGCCAAATACGTACAACGCCATCTTCATGACCGGCCAAAGTTAAAGGCATATCATGGGGATTTAAAAACTCGATCGCACTTACACGAGCGACGGAACTGTGAGCTGTGTGGGGAGGTGGAGAAGCCGACGAGGTTCTTCGGCGTGAAGTGGCAGCATTCGATGGCACAGCATTTGGCGTAAAAGTTTGAAGAGAATCTCGTTGCCAGTCGTACAGCAGAACTTTCTCTTTGTAGGCTACAGCAATTTGTTGTTCATATGGAAGTAATCGAACCAGAGAGGGAGTGGATTGCGTTTTGCGTAACCAACTTTGGGTCTCAATACGTAAAAATCGCGATTGTTGTTCTCTGGCTTGACGTCGTATTTGACGATTACGCTCGTAACGACATTCTCGTGTCCTTAGTACCAAATCATTTTTATCAATAGGAAAAACTTGTACTCGTTCACTGCATTTATCAGCTGCATAGCGGTGTTTTCCTGGTCGGGTGAAATAGGAAATTGCCCAAGGGATGAATTCAGTTGTTACAATTGGTTTCAGAGTATGTGATTTGGTTTCAAAATTATTATCACTTGTACTGCTATGACCAGAGGCTGAACCATCACCTCCACCTGCTGCAACTCCCACTCCTACACCGCCAACTCCGCCACCGCCATTACCACTAGCTGTATTCGGTTCATTTATCATATTTGTCGCTGCAGAGGGGCCAGCACAACTATCTGTCTCGTCATTCATTGAAGTGGTGCGCAGTTTACGATGCAAAACGCCCTGGGGATCATTGACCAAGTTTCTTAATTTCGGCGTCCAATGATTCGATTGATTGCCATGTTGGCCTCCTACAGGAGGAGATTCACCAGCATCTCCTGCTGTGAGATAAGATACACGTGTATTGGGACTTGGCGGCAGGCTAACACTAAGACTAATACATTTTTCATTAGTTGCCTCTTTGGCTGTAATCAAGCAGAGAGCCGCATTCTCAATGTGTTTTGTAATCTCTTGTGCTATCTCCGCCACCTTGGGAAATGGATCTTGGCCCAGCAGATAAATGCCCTGCCAAAGCTTCAGAAAAATAGATTGAAAAGGTATGGCGGCCGAACTTATATTTGAAATAGAACTAGAGCTAACACCTCGTCGCATGGTTGCATTACGTTCTAGACTGTGTGTGGAGTGATGGTGCATGGCACCATGAACACCACTGGCAGTGGTTGATGTGACGCCCGTAAGAACATGGCTTACACTGGCGCTGCGATCACCAGATGAAGAAGACGACGAAGACATTGGTTGTTCTTGTAAATAGACCGTGACAAATTGCGATTCAAATAATAGAACCATCCATTGTAAAGCGGCGGCTAATTCCAAGCGCACCAATGGAGACATATCTTCACTAACACTTTCGATTAAAGTTATGGCTATAATACGATCAATATTGTTGGCATGTTCCTCTGAGCGATCTGTTACCGAACTAATGAAAGTGCCCAATGCGAAAACAGCTGCAGCTCTAACTTCTGGAATAGGGTCTTTAAGTAAAGGATAAAGCTTTTCATGAGCCAAATCTCGAACACCTGACCAGCGTGCTTTTTCGAAGTTTTGCCACAGCATTCCTTGAATTGTGAAGAGAAAGTTAATAAAAACATAATTGGGAAATTTTTTGAGTTGTGAATGATGGTATTACCTAAACATATGGCCAACCATTGCCTTAAAAGCCAGCTTTCATCGTTTAGCTGTTCCAGACATATGGATACCAAAGAACCCTGCAGGGCACTTGTTTGACCCAGTAAGAAATTATTTACAATGCAGGCCAAAACAAAAGCTGATAAAGTGCGATATTCCTTTGCAACCAAGGTGTCCTGTAGCACCGCCAAAAAGTATTTATGATCCTTCACTAAATCCACCTGGCAAGAGGGATCAACAGCCAATATTTTGGCCCATATAAAGACCAAGACAGGACGCAATTCTTTGGCAGAACTTTGTAAAAGTTTAAGTACATAAGGGAATATACCAACACCCAGGGCCAAATCTACTGCCCAAGGCCCCAAATCTAAAAAGCGTGCCAAAAGCTCCAGAGCACGCAAGCGATGTACTTGAGAAAGCAACACCTGCAAAACAATGGGCAGTTGTTCAGGGGGAGTACGCGACTCCGATTCACGATCCAGCCAAACTTGAAATGCTGTCAATTGCTCCTCAAAGAAAGGCAATTGTTTGTAGGGAGCGCCATGCTCTAAGATATCCGGCAACTGCTGCAAAGCTAAATCCACCACCAAATCCCAGGCCGTCCACATAGGATGACGGAAGCAAGGCGGTAGTGCTGGATGCGATACAGGCGTGCAATCGTGTGATCGAAGAATTCTTTCGGCCAATAAAAAATTACGAAATAGGCTGGCCACTAGTAAATCTTGTCTAAATAATTTTTGAAACAACTCTCGTGGCAATGTATTCCATGCAATAGTGTCCGTTATGGCAGTAAATACCCAATTCAGCTCCCCCAACATAGTGCGACGATCATTTACCTTACCCGGTATCTTATCAATGAACTCTGTGTGCAGGCGAGGAACTAAAACAAATTTCTCTCGCATTGTATACCATTTTAAGGCAATATTAATGGGTGTGGTTAGGCAGGAAGTAAATAAATCAGCTGGCAACTGAGCATTCATAGGCAAAATTTCACCCACAGAACAGGCAGCCAAGTGAATGCAATTCTTGTAGCTGGGTGGTAGGTTAGACGATTGAACGCTAGGATGAAAACGCTGGGTAGCTATAACCTTTTGGACTTCACGTTCTTGCTGTTCTGCAAATTGTAAAAAGGATTGTATAATAATGCCTGCATTTGAGCAGTCATAGACATAGATTGAGGGATCATCCATCCAACTTTGCAGTTCAAATATACTTAGAGGTATGTACTGGGTGAAAGTTTTATTAAACACCCATATCTCACCATTAGCCGTAGGCTTGGGAACTCCATGACCATTGTAGTGAAACAAAATGCGCTCACCCTTGGCATTACGTCTCAAAGAGATGCACAATTTCTTCACATCCTCTACGGTGGGATCATGGCATTTTTTGTAACGTGCCCTCGGCTGCCATCGCTCGTATTGCATTTGTAAATTCGAACCTATGAGATCCATTGCCTTAGCTGCCGAAACCGAAGAGGGATCTATCCAACATTCCAAGCGAGAACAAGGTTGTATTTTCATGACATCTGGCGGATCAACACCTATATTAAGGCATAAAACCAAAGCCACACTAGCGGTTTTCATGCGTTCCCGTATGCGCCATGGCTGCCGGTCACATTCAATTGATTCTATGGCCTCATGGTGCCGCTTAGCTTGAAAGCACAAGGGACAACAAAAGTCGGACACTAGGTCTATACATTCCCCCATGGAAATTTGTTGCAAGGCCCTAGTTACCTGTTGACCGTCATTGGACATTGAAGTTTTACGGCTAATCGACATGTTAGAATAACTGCCTAAAGAAGTCAGCGAAGTGGCCACTTTACCCGAACTATCACTTGTGTTGGTGCCGAAACTTGAGGCACATCTCACGCTTTTTATTGTAGAATTTCCCGAAGTTGTGTTTTCACTTGCTCCCACAGACGCTGTGTTTACTGCTGAATCATTTATATAGTGAGTCTCGATCATTGATTAAAGATTTGAATTACTTTTGCACATATACAAGAAAAACTTCGAAACCATCAGCAACAACAACAATCAAACGTAAAAGAAAACATTTACGGCAACATCAATAAACAACACTAGCAGTAGCAGCAGCAGCAATAGTAAAAGTTTTAGCAGCAATAACAATGAATGAAGTGAGTTGTAAATTAACAAGGCGTCTTTTGTCCGGCCTTTACAAATGCAAAGAGTTGGAGGGCGTTATATAGCCATTTTTATTGAAATTTCATTATAATTTCATTTAAATAATCTCCTTTCTTTACTTTTAATTTAATTTTTAATTTCTTCTGCACAATAAAGTTATTTTTTACTTCACAAATTGCGGCCGAATTCTTGGAATTTTCTTCGTTAAACCATCTATGTAGTACAATCAAAACAACATAACCACAATTTTTGCGTAGGAAAAGTTTTCCTAACGATTTTTTTTCCAACACTTTTTACTCAAATTTTTCTTGTTTCACTTGAAGATTTTTTAGCTTTTTACAAAAGTTTTATTTAATTCACTTTATAGTTATTTTATTTTCGATATTGAACGATTTGTTTTTTGTGTATTATTGTTAAATAAAAATAGAAGAAAAACGCAACCACGTTAATCTGAAAATATACGCAGCATTTTTTCACAGTTCAACTTTTTTCACTCTCGTTGTCGCATGCATAATAAAATGTTGGGAGTTGCCAGATTACAAATATAAAAAGTAAATTATCCATTTATTAATATCAACAAATAAACAACAAAAATGTACTGTTTCTGTCGTACAAACCAATATTAACAATTAATAAAGACAATGAGTAAAACAGGTTTTTTTACAGAAAGCAAATTTATGTGTACATATTTACCGGCAATAATTAAGTTTACGAATGGCATCACTACAACAGTTTTTTCCCCTCTCTTAAATATAAATACAAAAGTGTTCCCAGATCTTTCCGATTCGTATCCTTATATGAAAATGTTCATTCCCAATTTTCTTAAACCCAAAAACCCACATCATATAACACTTTATAATTTTTTGCTAAATGATTTTTTTCTTTTGATTTAAACATATCATATGATGTACATTTATTCATTTTATCGTCCTAAAAATTAGGCTGATTATTGAAATCAGACGATTTAGGTACTAACCCCCATATTCATAAAATATATTTTTGTTTACAAAAAGGTTTATTAAACAAATTTCCAGAGAAAATTAGCTTCATAAACTTGTCATAAGCCCACAATATTTTTTATGAATATGGGGGTAATTCTTTCGATTTTGCTGTCTTATCTAGAATTTTGTTACACATACAAACACACATAAAAAAGTTTAATTATTTTAGCATTTTTGTAAATTTTTTCCAAAATATACATATTTTAATTAATTACACTGTTTTAGATCTCGATTTTTTCGGCCAAAAGTTCTGATATTTGATCTTGTTTTAATTGGGGCCAAGGAATCAAACAGCGTTCACATTTCTTTAAGCTATTTTATATAAAGTGTGAATTCTATATATTCTAGAATTCAATTTATCCATTTCACTGCAAACAAGGAATATAAATAAGGTTATGCAAGGTGAATTTATTCGTATGTATGCTACTTAAGAGAAGTCTTCTTATGCAACGCTGAACTCTTAACAGTAAAATAATGATATTGACCCTTTTATTAGAAAGCCACAGAAATAATGAACTCAAATTTTGCTTTTAATATAATTGATGTTTCTTTGTAAAATAGTTAACCAATTAACCAACAAGAAACTAAAAATCGAATTTTGAAGTATTGTATTCCGGCTATAACTATATACGGAATTAATTTATTGTTTTGAAAAAATTCAGCAAAATTAATTCAAAGAATGAATTTAAGCTTGGTTTTAAAATAATATTATAACTTCTTAGCAAGGCGAATTCATACAAGGTGGTCTTATTTTGAAAACGTTTACATCACTATAAAATATTGTAACGTTGTGTCAAAAATAATACAACACAGTAGTAAACAATTTAAACAAATATTTATTTTGAAATTTAATGATTTAAAAAAATTTTAAATTTCATTATTTTAAGCGAAACTAATAAAATTTAGTAAATATTCTCCAGAACCACATGAACGGTATAATATTTTGACACAAGTTTAGTAATCAGCTGTTGCTTACGTAGCAAGATAAGGTCACCTGGTGTAAATTCGCCTTGCTTCTTAGGTTATTAAAATGTAATTTTATATCAACCCTAGTTTTGTGCACACAAAACAACGGCTCGTCGTAACCGTGTGTAAAAATGTATAAAATACTACCTGAAATTTAGGTTCCTAAAATGCTCAGGTAGCTCACGGGAGTTTATACGCAGCTGAAGAGATATGCTAAAGGAATATTTAGCAATTGCATCTATTAATAGGAGTTAAAATACAAAAGAGAAACCTTGTTTCTATGAACTATGTACCTACTTTGGTCAAGAAATTAATGACTTTTTTTGTAGGCAAATACGATATCTTAAAAGCATTTTATTAAAGAAATGAGAAAAGAAGAAAATTTTGGTAACTGTTTTTTAACACGATAATCTTATTTTCCCCCGTCCAAAGTGTTAAGGTACGGTCACATATGGCAAACATTTGTCAAATTTTGTTTGCCGGCATTTTTTTAAAATTTGTTAAAAAAAATAAAAATTTTATTTGCTGGTCACACTACGCACATTTATTTGCCCATTTTTGTTTGTTCAAACAGTTTATAAATACCTTCAAATAAAAAATGGGAAAACATGTTTGCCCTGTGTTCACATATAAAAATATTTGCCTAAAAATAATTATTTGAACAAATTGTCAAAAATAAAAATTAAATAAATAAAATTACTTTTCATTAAAACTAAAAATTACCATTTTGATGCAAAATATTGAAACTTTTATGGTTTTATGTTACAGGAGAGCGAGAACAGCAATTTTAAAAGTAAAAGAGGATTAAGATAACAAATAAAGGGATAAGGCAATTTGGCAAAGTAATTTCCAGCCTTATACAACTAAACTAACATACATTATAAAACTAAAGTATTATTTGTTACGGTTTTAGACGCAAGCAATAAAGTGTTTTAGAGAGTGAATCAATTTTTAATAATAGACCGATCTTCACGAAATTCAGTTATATAATTTTAGGCATATAAATTTAATTTGTGCAAAATTTAACAATAAAAGGTGCATTCCGCCACCAATTTACGTTAGTTTTTGTAAATAAATATTGATGTTTTCAAGAGGTTGTTTCCCATTTCGCTCCATAACTCTTTTCCTACTGAACCAAAAGTGCTGAATTTCAATCCAAACTGCTTGGACGAACTTGCGGCGAACATTTTTATTTTTCGTCAGCATCCTTTTCTAAATTGATATAACAATGTCCATCCGTCTGGCTAGCTGTCGATGTTTACCTTATTCGCAAAGTACATGTCGCAATTTTTGAAATAATCGGGTGTGTTCTAGAATCCGAATTCACTCGAAAGTGGATTACTTCAGCATTTTTTGTGTTCCACAATTCACCTCCACATGTTTTTATTCGTTTTCAATTAGAGTGGTAAGGGGTTAGTGAAAGTAAAACGAATCGACTTTAATTCTTATATGTGAGAACATTTTTAGCAAAAAAACATAATTTTGGTTTTTAGTTTGAAATGTTCTTTATATAATGAAAACAAATTTTCGCGAATTTTCGCTACTTTTGTAATTTTTTTTTTTTGTTTTTTCCGACATTTTGTTTTTTAACCGATTTGGCAATTTCAAATAAATTTTTGGGTTTGCAATTTTTCGTGAATGATCGCGATAGATGCAATTGTTTCCTCTGATTCTTTACAGCGTTAACGATTTTTAATAAATACATATTAAACATTGCTATAATGCCGGTAATTTAGCCACATTTATCGAATTTTTGCCATGCCTTATAGTTTTAGGGATTTTTAATCAATTTTATGGCTTGTTTGAAATATGAAAAATTATCGCTATTTTTGCAATTTTCGCGTATCTTTGTTTCTCATAAAAACTTATTTCTGGAGAAAAGTTTTGTGACCAAAGACAATCTATGACCACCTTACCAAATGTTATTGTAATCCATCCTTATTTTACCATAGCTCTTATACAAATACCCCTTCTGTAAATAGCTTTTAATGTCATAATAATCTTATAAATGTTGATTTTGGCAAAAATTTCTATAATAGCTTGTAAATGTTGTCTTGGTAGGCCGAGAATTGGTTCTAGGTCACTTGCTCCAATCACTTCAAGGCGAAAAAATCTCATAAAGATGTCGATGTCGGTAAATTATTCGGCACTAATAAGTTTTATATAAATCTTAAATTCATTATATAATTTTATTTTGGCGAGTCCATGATTGTCGACTGACTCCAAACTGGTGCACTCTCGAAAATGTATCTGTTTATATAGATACGCCATTCTTGCAATGCATTATTCGTAACATTAGCTTATATATTATATGAACCCATATTTAATAAATTACCTATTTACTTAAGAAAAATGTATTTTGTAACATCTTGAAACCTACCTACCGCACAAACCTTTGCTAAAAAGAGAACACAGGACAAATTTTTTTACATAAATAAGTTTTTTCGTAATTAATAAATTATTGAATTTTGTTAATTTTTTCAATTTCATTCAATAATTTTTATTTAAAGCTTTTTTATTTGCCGCTGTTTGGTCCTACAAAATTTTTGTAAGAACAAATATTTATTTGCCTAAAATCGAGGAAAATATTTGACGTTAAATGGGCACATTAGGATCATTTTTGTTTGCTAGCAAATAATTTTGTTTGCCCAAAATCAGCTGTTTTTCTGTTTGCCCCTCAAAAATATTTTGTGGTCAGATTAGGGCAAACAAATATTTGATATTTTTTGACAAATGTTTGCCATATGTGACCGTACCTTTAGAAAGTATACAGGTAACCCTCGATTTACGCGGTATGTTTGGACCGAAGAAAGGATATTTCTTTAAAACGATATGTATAAAGCTTTGTTATTATTTTTTTAAAAAATAATTGAATTGAATTAAAAAAGAATAAAAAAAATAATTAAAACATACATATGTAGGTGAATATTTAAAATCAAAAATATAAGAAAATTATGTAAATTGTAAAATAGTCGAAAATAAACTAAACCAAGACAAATTGACTTAAAAACCAGTAAAATTAACTGGTTGCTAAAATAATGGCAATATTCAGTAAATTTTTAATGATTACTAAAAAAATCAGTTTTCACTTTTAAAGACAATTTTAATAAAAAAAAAGTTATATTGTCAGCATTATGTGAAGTTTAAGACTTTTTCAGGTAAAATATATTCATTTGCATATGTTTCAGAAAAGGAAAATTAGCTGAGTACTGCATTATTTCAATAACTTGTAAAAGTTTGCTGAAAACTGTAATTTTTTCCGTAAACACTTACTGGTAACTTAAAAAATTGCCATACTATCAAAAATTTACAAAAAGTCTCTTAAATGAATTTAAAAAAAACGAAAACATAATATAAAACATTTGATTCCGTACGGAATGTGCGATTAGATTCGCACCTTGCTTAAGCAAATGACAGTTTCATTAAACTTAGCAAAAAGTTTCAATATGGTTTGCCTTATATAATTAACACGTATTCGTACATTTGCTAAAGTCAACTTAAGCACATTGTGGTTGGGCCTATAGTCACCCAAAAGCACAGAATACACAGAACTGTAAAAAGTGACGTGTGAAAAAGGCCCAAATCAGTTGCGAGGGCAGCTTTCGAAGAAAGAGAAAGAAAATGTTTTTTGGTAGTAAAGTGGCAATGTGTAAAAACAGTCCGCTACTATCAACACGAATTGCGTAATCAAAACAAAAAATGCAAAAGGGCAGCTTTCTTAGAAAGAGACAAAAAAAAAGGCAAAATCTTCCGTCTCGTGTCAGTTCTGTATATTCTGTGCCCAAAAGCCCACAATAATTTGCTTAAGCATTTGACAGGCTTTTCGTTAATTTTTGACAGTAGCTTAAACCAGCCTAATTTTCATACATACATATGTAGGTATATTTTTATAAGCTTTTGAATAGATTACTTTGGATATAAAAAATTTATTTAAAATTTCTTATTTCATTAAGAAGCTAGGATGAATTTGCGGAAACACAAAAGTTTTTAGTAAGCATTATGCATTTTGTAAACAATTGATACATTTTGTTCAAAAGTAGACAACACTGCTTGCGCAGCTGTTATTTTCTATTATTTGATCATAAGAAGTTTTGTAAACATGAAACAATTATTTGCCCAAACATTTTTATTTGATTTAAGTGTTGATTTTACAATGGTTAACATTGTTTTAAACGAACCAATGTAAATTGTACATGAAAAACTTTTATTTTTACTACAAAAATACAATTTTAATAATTTAACATTCACCAATGTTAGTTTTACCTTGAAAAAAGTAAAAATTAATATGCACAATTTTATTTTTACGTTAACATTTTAAAATTAACAATTTTTAATTTAAAATTAACATGTTTGACTGTTATTTTTATATGAAACAACGTAAATATTAAATAATTTTTTTTTTTAAATGTCACAATGACTTGAAATTAACATTTTTCATGTTGATTTTACATTGCGTTTTTTTCTGTGTGTAGACGAGAGAGGAAAAGAAAGGGCATTCTCTTTTCCCTTCTCTTCTAAAGGCTTAAGACTTGACGAGTCAAACTTGACGTGTGTGAACCAGCACTTACAGACCACAATAAATCCAACAAGTAATGATGTTTAAGACGTACCAAATCATATGCACTTTTGTGTAAAGAAAATCAGCATATTATAGTTAGGCCTTTAGTTTTTTTATTACATTTTTTTAAATAAATTTCCCAATTTCCCTTTTTCTAAAAAAGTGTCACATACTGGCAACTCTTGCGGAAACTAGGCATTACCATATTAAAAGTAAATAATGCTGCAGTAAGCACAGGAATGTTAAATGTTTAAAATAAAAGTTTACTTAATTTTTAATTGAAAGTATTAAAATAACTATATTTAATAAATATCACTTACTCTTAATACGGGATCTTTATGTAAGGCCTCTGGATAAACTATGTTACCAATACGATGTCTACCAAATAAACCGGTAGCAAAACTTTGTGCACTCTTTAATGTTCTTTGAGTAGCGGTGTATTTAAAGAAATACTGCTGTGGATTGTAAGCATCGGGCAATAGAGTTGGAAATCTGTTTTGCATACGTTCAGCAAGCTCAATAAGTTCGTCTTCTCCTTCAGCCACTAAATATTTCTGTTCTTCAGCCGTGGCATTAAAGTTCCATTCACTTAATTTTTTTAAATGTTTAGGACACAATTCAACATCTTTGTTAGCCAAAATGCTGTCCCTCAAAGAATTTAATCGAGTCTGAATATGTTCTATAACCTTTTTACTGGGATTTCTAGTACCATGACGTATCACCGACCAAATCCGTAAGGGTTGACAACCTATAAAACAAGTTTTCAAATAATTATAAAGAGCTTAAAATATGTTAATCGTTAAAAAACGAAATAGGTACCTACCTGTATATGTTTTTGGTTTATCATTTAAATTTGCCACTACTCGATAAGGCGTTTTAGTAGACAAATATTTTTCAATGTCAGATCTGGGTATTTCATTGCACAATTCGGTTTCCTTTGATGATAACGCACCTACTACATTAACATCGACTTTGATTCTTAAGATAAGTAATATAATCACAAAAACAAATGGACGAAGAGACATTGTAAAATAGTTTTAGTATTTTTGCATTGAAATGCAAAAACTTGTCAGATGTAGTTAAAAAATAAATAAGACGAGGGAGTTAAAATAGGTTGAAAATAAACAAAATGATTAAGATTTTCTAACGCTTGTTGCACACTATTTTATACCAGCACAGAAGAAAGACAAATATTTACAAGAACAAAAATGTAAACAGAAGTATGACAAACATCTGGTGTTAGAGTTTGGTTTTTTACATGCCAGGAAGTTAAAACAGGGTGCGTCATACACAAATTTATATATTATTAGAGATGTGATATTTTGCATGTTTGGGATGTGAATGACAGTTAAGAATTTAAATCTTATTTCTTATGTAACTTGAGGGTTACACGATCAAGTTTTAATACATTCACACTTTTTTACCAATACTATCATACTTTTAAAAATTGAAATGAACTTGCCTTTAAAATTCTCTTTCAATTTACGTTCAAGAATACAGCTGATTTCAAGGTAAGTGAGCAAATTTTTCGTTTGTCTTTATAAATTGTTTTCTTGGTGACATCTTGAAAGTAAATTGCTCAAAAATTTAATGCAGCCTACGTCACAACTTTAAATTTTTGGAAATTTTAAGACTTTTACATATACTGTCTTAAAATTTCCAAAAATTTCCAAAGAAAATCTTGATCGCGTGGCTGCACTGTAAGCCTTTGCTTAGGGCCTTAATCAAGGAATGTGCAAAATATATCGATATATCGATATTTATATAATCAATAAAAATAAATATCGATATTGAAAAACGACTATCGAATTCGATATTTTTTAAAGTCAGCCTTCATTACTGCCCGTCTATACCAGAGATAATTATTGCGACATATATTGCAGTAATTGTCAAAATTATGTTATCTTTAATTTAGACAGCAATTTTTTGTACATAATTATTGCTAACAATTTATGCTGCAATAATTGTTAGTCCATTTTCGTTGACAGTTATTGCTTTCAAAAAACGTCAATTTGGTTGTCAGTTGAAAGAAAGAAGCAAAAAAGAAAAAAAAAATAGAAGCAAATTGTGTGAGAAAGAAATTAAATTTTTGAAATTGCAGCAAATTATAATTGTAGTAAAATAATTAAATTAAAAAATTAAATTAACACTAAAATAAAATTGCAAAAATTATAATTTTTTCCTTATTCGATCTTTATTGTTAAAATTAATATTAATTTGTTTAAGTTCGAGTTCTTTTTTATAAAAAAAATAATAATTTTACATTAACAAAAATAAAAAAATTAATAAAATTGATATTTTTGTATTAAAAATGACCTCAAGCTTAAAAAAAATAAATATAAATTTAAATAATAAAGTCGAATAAGAAAGAATTTATATTAATAATAATAATTCTTGTAAGATACCGCCATTTTTTACACTGCACCTTCTTTCTTGATATTTTTCAAACTATGAGTTAACATAAATACGTTTTCCCATGCCTTTAACATAAGCAATTTATGCTGCAATAATTGTTAGTCCATTTTCGTTGACAGTTATTGCTTTCAAAAAACGTCAATTTGGTTGTCAGTTGAAAGAAAGAAGCAAAAAAGAAAAAAAAATAGAAGCAAATTGTGTGAGAAAGAAATTAAATTTTTGAAATTGCAGCAAATTATAATTGTAGTAAAATAATTAAATTAAAAAATTAAATTAACACTAAAATAAAATTGCAAAAATTATAATTTTTTCCTTATTCGATCTTTATTGTTAAAATTAATATTAATTTGTTTAAGTTCGAGTTCTTTTTTATAAAAAAAATAATAATTTTACATTAACAAAAATAAAAAAATTAATAAAATTGATATTTTTGTATTAAAAATGACCTCAAGCTTAAAAAAAATAAATATAAATTTAAATAATAAAGTCGAATAAGAAAGAATTTATATTAATAATAATAATTCTTGTAAGATACCGCCATTTTTTACACTGCACCTTCTTTCTTGATATTTTTCAAACTATGAGTTAACATAAATACGTTTTCCCATGCCTTTAACATAAGCTGAGCAATAAAAAATATTGCTCTGTTATTCTGCCGACGTTATTGCCAACTTGCTGAGATAATTATCTTTAGTGTAGATCTAGGGTTAGAAACTTAAAATTTTAGCCGTTTTTCAAACAATATGTTTTTAATAATTGGCATCATTGCATGCATCATATGTTCGTTTAAACAAGGTATATTTACACAAGGTAAACTCGTTGGCCCATATGTTTGTCAGCTGTTTACCTAAGTTGGAACACCAATGTCAAATTCCGTGTATATGAGCCAAATTTTGTACATGTGTGCGTTAAATTTATATGAAAACAATTTTGACAATTCCGTTCCACTCGGTTATTTTTATAGAGCAGCATGTCTACACTCCCAAATGAGTCTACCTTGTGTAAATATACCTTGCTTTTTAACTAATATGAAGATCTAGAATTATTGGCATTTAAAAGAAGCAGTGCTTGATACAATATGCAGATTGACAGGAGAGCACATAAAACAGAGAGTGCTCCTTATGTCCATATCTGCTTGACTAAAACAATCAAAAACATTTCTAGTTAAAGTTGGTACTTTTGGGATGCAATTAAAATTTAAAGGTAAGTTGGTACTTCCATGACTTATTTACTTCCATTTAAATTTTTCGTAATTTACTTTTGTTTTTGTTATAATTGAATTTTTTGATTTTATTGAATTTTTTTTTATTGAATTTTTTGTTTTAATTAATTTCTTGAAATAAAATGATCAATAAAAAGTAAAAATGTAATTAAATAAATGTTTGTTCATAAATATGTATGTAAAAAGTTATATTAAATTTTTTAATTTGGCAATGGTTTCAGCAAAATACGTTCGATATATCGATATTTTTGAAATAATAAATATCGATACTCTTAAAAAATATCGATTTGATATATATCGATATATTTTTTCAATTTGCCCATCCCTACCTTATTCCGTTTAACGCAACACACAAAAATTTTATTGAAAGCAAAAACAAATTCAAAAATATTTTATAATTTTGTTCTTGCTTTCCATAGAAATTCAGTGTGTGAAATTTAAAAATTCAATATGAATCTATGTAGAAATCAACAGCCAAATTACAAAATATTTTTGAAATTGTTTTTGTTTTCAAAGAAATTTTAGGCGGTGCGTTGTGTTTTACGGAATAAGGCCCTCAATTACAGGTTTATAATTTTGTTTTTAACTCCACACTAAAAAAAGTTATGAAGAGATGTGTTAAGAAAATATATGAAAACACATAAAACTTTATATTTTTTGAATTGTTTCCATTTTAACTCATCACAAATAAACTATTTTTAGGTTTAAGAGTCGAAAATTCTGTTACCAAAGAATCTTTAATACCCTGGAGGCGATCAAATAAATCCATCAATTAGGTACCTACCTACATAGTTGTTGTGTGTGCAGTCTTTTTATTCGGCTACACGTACGCATTGTCGCCAATGTTTGATGGATTTCAAAAAATTTTTATTTTTTTTATTTGATGGCTTATTATTTGATCTTCTTCTGTTGTGCTTGACAAAAAAATTCATTTGTTTTGTGTTTAGCGCAGTGTTTGCCGCAAGTAAATAACAAAGTTACACGGCTGGTCGATTTAATTCAAATCTTTTAAATTTGAAAAACAAATTTTATCTAGAAATTTTTAACCCTGCGTTGGTACCTACCATGGCATGGCAATTTTTAGAAATTATTTTATTAAGCATTTTTTCTAAAATTTTGTGGCATTCAATAGTCTACCAATAATTTCAAAGATTTTGATTTTTTTCACTTTTATAATGGCTCAAATGGTAACTAATTAGCCTATCATATCTAAATTTGACGGTGCTTCCTAAATAAGAGCTTTAGGCCCTAATTTTGTAAAACACAACGCAACGATAAAGAATTACATAGAAAGCAAAAACAAATTCATAAATATTTTGTAATTTTGTTGTTGCCTCTAACAGAAATTCACATTGGTTTTTAAGATTTCATACGCCTCATTGCTTGTGGCGTTGAAAATTTTAAAACGGTAAATAAATTTCTGTACAAAGCAACAACAAAATTACAAAATATTTATGAATTTGTTTTTGCTTTCAATACCTATAATACTTTGGCGTGCATTGTGTTTAACAAAATTAGGGCCTTAATAATTTTTTTTGTCAAAACTTCCTATTTTCATACATTTTATAGGTACCTACCTACGAAACAATATTTTATTTTATTTAAGCTGCAATAAAAGAACTCAAGGGGCTTATTATAAAAGAAATAAACCAAAAACAAATATAAAATAAAATAAATAAAAGTGAAAAAAATAAATTAATTTAAAAAAAATAAACAGCAATGAAATTTGAAGAACTTAAGCTAGAGGTCCATATCACGCAGTGCATGCTTTTCTAACCTTTTTATGCAGCAGCAGCACAAGTAAAAATAAAATTTTATTTATCAAAATCAGCTGATTTGTTCGAACGCTGCTTGTGACGCTTACAAAAGTAGAAAGTAAAGCTGGAAGTCCACACCACGCGTTACTCGCGTCAAACAAGTAGAACCTGTATACTAATACGTAGTAAGTTACATGCACAAAAGCGTAGATGCCTTGAAACGAAAAATAGGTTTTCTTTCTACTTTTGTAAGCGTCACAAGCAGCGTTCGAATAAATCAGCTGATTTTGACAAATTAAATTTTATTTTTACTTGTGGTGCTGCTGCATAAAAAGCGTTACATGTAACTTGAAACGTAGAACGCAAGTAAGGTAAGAAAAGCATGTACTGCGTTGAGGTAAAAACGCTTGGTATGGACCTCCAGCTTAAGCATACTTTTCGCTTCAAGGCATCAACTCTTTTGTGCATGTAACTTACTACGTATAACTACACAGATTCTAATTTTTTGACAGCTGCGTATGCAGCGAAAAAGCGAGTAGCGCGTGGTGTGGACCTCTAGCTTTAAAGGGAAACATATCAAGAAAGAGTTGAGCAAGTTAATCTGCCAACTGCGGAAATAAAGCAGAGCTGCAGAAGAGATTAATAGATGAAATCGAGCGACGCAATATTGACATTGTTAGCCACGTATTCGAGGATAAAGGAAAGCAGTATGGATTTAAACGCAATGTTTGCTGCTATGATGGCAAACATTGAAGAAAAATTCTAGAAAAATGGATTAAAATTCTAGAAAAAGGGACGGAAATTCCAAAAGCATTGTACAGATGATAAAAGAAAATTCGAGCGATATCTTAGAAGAAACTTCTAGAAAAATTGATTAAACTTCTAGAAAAATGGAAGAGAAGTCTAGACCAATCTGGCTGGAATTCAAGAGCATTCTAGAATTACAACCGAGAAACTTCAAATAAACCAAAGAGTAAATGAAATGGAAATAGAATTCAACCAGTAAAGTTTCATCATCTTGAAGCAAAAGTAAATAGTCTTCAATGTCAAGAGGGATCAGTACGGGTTATACCAGAAGTCTCGAGTAGAATGAAAGCACATAGTTTTGATGGCAGTTCACCATTCAATGTTCTCAAGTTCCAGTTTGATACAACAATAGAACAGAAATGCATGCAATAGTTAGGAAAAAGCAAAAGAGCTTATTCCGCTGTCTAGAATCGTTTACAAAGAACTTTCTATTAATTTCTATATTCTTTATACTAGTAATTTGCTCCTTAAAGAGCAAATAAGGTTTTAACTGTCTTAACTGCCTTAAGAGACATTCAAAGAAAAAAGAAAAGTGTTAAAACACAAACAAATTAAAGATAACACAAGCCAAGCCAAGCCGCATATTCATTTGATACATTTTGCAATTGTTAACACATGAAAAAATGAAACAGCGCTGCAGCGTCAAGACTTAATACATGACACGCCATTAAAGCTAGCGGTCAAAAGCAGTGGCTGCGCCAGCTAGTCGCTAGCAATAGCAGTGGCAGAAGCCTCAGCAAACGCATGGCAGGCAGAATTTTTGTTAAAGTTCTTTTTAACCAATTTTAAGCAAAAAAGCCAGTTAGTTGTGTGCGAATTATCAGTTGGTTTAGACGTGTTTGGTCGTGTAAAAAACTCTAAAACGGGGAATGCGGCCAAATTTTATTTATATTATTTTTTTCCTTTATTTTCAAAAATTATTAAAGTATATTCAGTTATTAATAGCACGAGTGTTTTAGTTTACATTAAATTTAATATGAATGGCTAAATTTGTAATAAAAATAAAATTCAAAAGCACTAAATTTGAAACCAGCAGCCAGATGTTTGTGGTTTAAGGTGGAAATTAATACAATTTTTTTTTTAATTTATAGACTTTCTTTTAAAATATTCATTCTTTAAACATTTTTATGGTTTTAATGAATTTAAATTATAATTCATTAAGGAAACAAAATGATATACTAAAGTCAATAAAAAAAATTTAAAAAAAAAATACAAGTGCTGAAATTTAAATAAAAATAAAAAGTTCGGAAAGAAATCAAGTAAAAAAACGTTAACATATGTTGCAAATTCAATTGCGCCAAAACTTGATTAAAATTATAAGAAAAGAGATTTATACACATTGATTCAACTTTACTTGTGTATTTGTGTTATGGAGTATAATCCTTTTTACATGCTCTTTTATAAGTAACATGACTACATGCATGCCAAAACAAGTGCGATTGCAAGTATTCAGTCAAACAAACTTACATACTTATTTACACAAGACTTAACTTGTATTCACTCGCTCGCTCCCTTTACATATACATATGAATATATAAATGTAAGGACTAACAAGCACACATACATTATTTTATGGCAGTAAACTTACTGACTGATATGTAAATAAGTTATTAAATATTTATATATGTATACAATTTACCCTTACACGCTTGGACTTTAATCAAAAAAGAATATAAAACAAAGCCCTGTAGTAGAGAAAACTAAGTTTGAGTTAGAGTTTATTAGGTTTCGGAATTTTATTGCATATTTCCGTTCTAATTAATTATAATTAATTATCGATTTCAGTTTCCCCCAAAAGTTTTACACTTCATTTTAACATAATGAGCACTTTTGCTTCATTATGGCTTCACAGGTCAAAGGTCTAATAGCACTATCGTGTTTAAAAATCGTTTACATTTAGACATTTTGCTTCGCACCAAAAACGTTTTCTGAGAAATTCCCTAAATGTCGTGTCATTAAATATCAGAAAATTTTAAAACTAATGGCAATCGCACGATTTGAAATCAGAAAACGCTAGATTTCTTAAAAATCTTCTAGTTCCCTTGAGCATACTTTTGCAGTTTGAAATCACCAAACTACTTGCTATTGCGATTTACAGAACAACTATTATGCGATTTTAAGTCAGAATGTTTAGCGTTGTGTGTGTTGCGTAATATTCAGGGAATTTATTTTCGAATATGAGCTCTTTTTCGATTGAGTTTAATACGATTTAAATTCTGTTAAGAAATGATGAGTGCATAAATAAGCAAGTAAGAAACTAGACTTTCTTCAAGCCCGACCATAGGGTGTCGTATTCTAAACAAATTTTCGAGAGTGTACTCTATTTGAGACCCATAAGCAATCAAGGACCCGCCAGAACAATATAATGTTATCAGATTAGGATTCATCAAAAAGTTTTTTGTGGCGAATTTTATTTAGATATCTATAAGGTGCGTTCGAGAACTTTTACAGTAAAATGCAGTAAATTAGTAAAATTAAAAATTTACTCTCGCATGTTCAAACTTTTCACAACTTAACTCGTTTTCTATATACCCAATTTCATCAAATTATCTTTAAAATTGAGACTTGTACTTTGCACACAAGATATTCGTGGAAAGAATATCAGCCTGAAGGACGGACGGACATTGTAAGATCGATGTGGATTAAGTTCAAACTTAGTTTAACGTAGTCTGAAACTCGGATTTTTCCGGTGAAACGTGATTTTTTTTATTATTTCATTAAACAACAACATTTTAAGCAAAACTAAGTTGTTCCGTCAAAATTTTGTATACAAACTTGGTAGTGGCGGAACATATCTGATTTCAGATTCACTAAACCTAATTTAACTGTGATCTCAAAAACACAGCCTAAGAAAGTGGTTCTTAGGGCTAAAAATCAAAGCAAGTTAATATATATAAATCACTAAACATATAAACCATCTTTAAACGCATAAAATTGGGCGTTTAAACTACCAATACAGACCATATGAATTTGCCACATGTTATGTTTTTAACAACGTATAATCCATGGGACACTGATTTATAGGTGTTGAGTTTAAACTACATATAAATTTAAGTTTAGTTCAACGAAACTACCGTTTAAACCATCTGTGATTTATTAGCCATTAGTCGATTAATTAAAGGACTTGGGGTATTATTTTTTAGTCATCAGCACAATCGCATAATACTCTATTCACTATTGTGGTGTGGGTATAAAATGCTGTCTTCAGAAGCGAGTTAAGGGAAACGTAAAGATACAGCTAGTTTCAAATACCAACACCATTAACACTTGAAAAAATATATGTAAATTTTTTGTATTTTTTCTTTTACGGTAACGTTAAATTATTTTTCTTTTATTCCCGGGAAGTTTTTGTAAAGTATATTGACATAAATAGGAATTGTTAAGTTACAATTCGTTGAATGATAACTTGTAATGCATAAGGCAAGCAAATGTCATTACTAAAGTGTTTAATTACTTAACTTTAAATAAATAAGTAATTTTGCTGGCATGTAAGCAGATTTTAGAGAAGCATGGTTATCATCAGAAATGCTGGGTAGTTTGTATTTTCTATGCATAATAATGCATACATTTGATATTTTACGTACAGTGGGACACAATTTAATTAAATCTTCTGATAAATAAACAATTTAATCTAGGAACTTTTAACGCGTACAATGAAATATGTAATAAATAAAAAAACTTTTACTTTAATGGACTAATGTGTTTGCCAATTAAAATAAAAATATTTTTTTTTGTTATAACCAGGGCCCGGACTTTTATGCAGTTAAAATCGTGTTTTATGCGCATACAAAATGCAATTAAAATAGAAATATATGCGACAAAAATTTTGAAAATATGCATAAGGTCATATGGCCTTATTTCCCAATCCATTGGAAAATAAATAAAGGAGTGAAATAAAGCCATACATGGCCTTATTTCCCATTTAAATTTTTTTCTTTTCATATAATTGCAATTTATTTAAAAATTGTTTTGTTGTTTTTTCTCTGGGTGTTTAATAAAAAATATAAGGAAAACACTTTTGGACGCAAGGATTTTCTCCTCTATGGTATAACAAAGACCGGCTTCGCTAACTAAAGCTTCTCTGCATAGCCGGCCTTCGGCCGGGCGCTAGGATTTTCTCCTCTATGGTATAACAACCACCGGCTTCGCTAACTAAAGCTTCTCTGCGTATTCGGCCTTCGTTCGAAAACAAGGCAGATTTTAGAAGCGTTACTTAGCGAAACCGGTGGTTATTATACCATAGAGGAGAAAATCCTTGCGCCCAGCCGAAGGCCGGCTATGCAGAGAAGCTTTAGTTAGCGAAGCCGGTCTTTGTTATACCATAGAGGAGAAAATCTTTGCAGAAAAGCTTTTTAATTAAAATTTTTTTTTTTCTTTAATATAATTCTTATTTATTTAATTTCTTTTATTTACAAAAAAAATTAGAAAAAAAATAAAGTTCAGTTCACAAATGTTTATTTACACTGTTATGGCGTTATTTCCTCTTTGGTTAATAAACGATTATGGTGTTATTGCACTTGGGTGGTGGTAATAAAACCATATGGCTTTATTTCTCAATTCATTGGGAAATAAGGCCATATGGCTTTATTTCCTATGGCTTTATTGCACGGCGCCTTATTCAAAAGTATGAAAGTTAATTACGAGTTGAATATCAACGAGTCCTTCTCGCTTATTGTGGTGTTTTTGCTAGCACAAAAATTCTTAAATAAAAGAAAAGCGAATTTCATGTTTAAAATGTTTTAATTAGGTTAAAAAGATCTTATTTTGCAGAAAAAAGTAGTCCCATCAGCAGGTTTTCAAGCGATTATTTTGTATTTGCATAGTGAAAACTTGGAGCACATTTTTACTTGGTACTTGAAGCAACTAGTTTTTTTCTTCATTTATATTTACATGTTATAAAATAATAGGCGCCAGCTGAAATGAATATTGAAATTTTAGGGAATGAGGTTCCTCAGCAAGTTTCAACAATATAACAACACACCGGAGGGTATGCACGCCATAACTTTCCATCAATATTTAATTCTCCAAGTCTTTTTGCATGTGAGCGAAATGTGCGTTTTTATCAGGATTTGACAAGAATTTTAAAACAAACTTTAATGTATGAACAGATTCCAAGCCCTGTGTTTTTCTGATTAAATATCCAAAGTAAAAATAATCTTCCATGATAAAATTTGGTGACATTGAATCCTCTAATGATCCTAATATATATGACATGTTTGCTAAATATTCCAATAAGAAAATTAATGTTTTTTCTGAATATCCCTATGAAAAACCTGAATATTCAGCAATAACTTTTCGAATATTACATGAAGAAAATATGGCGCTGATCAAGTTTTCAGCTATAAAATTCTAAAATGTTTATGTTCCTTAATATCACCTTAAGTTATTTTGTATAATTATAATTATTTTTATATGGTGTTTAAATTTTAAGGGCCGATGTTGATTTTAAATAACATAAATTATTTGGTAAATTATTGCCATTTCTTTTTATTATTATTATGATAATATGGTTCAATTATGTATGGAACAAAATATCGGGCAACTGGCCGCCGCTACCACTGCGGCACACCTCCATCCGATGGTTAACATTTTCGATGACGCTGAGGTATAATTGGGGTTCTATGCCGTTAATGTGCTGAATTATCTCATCCCTTATTTCTTGAATTATTGCTGCCTACATTTTCTTTCAAATAACCCCAAAGAAAGAAGTCCAACGGTGTCAAATCACATGATCTTAGCGGCCAATTGACATCGCCACCACGTGAGATAACACGGCCATTGAATTTGTCGCGCAAAAGAGCCATTGTTTTCTTAGCTGTGTGGCAAGTGGCACCGTCCTGTTGAAACCACATATCGTTTACATCCATATCTTCCAATTCGGGTCATAAAAAGTTCGTAATCATCTCACGATAGCGGACACCATTCACAGTAACTGCCTCATTTTGGAAAAAATACGGCCCGATGATGCCGCTAGCCCATAAACCGCACCAAACAGTCACTCTTTGTGGATGCATTGGTTTTTCGACAATCATTCTTGGATTATCATTCGCCCAAACGCGGTAATTCTGCCAAATTGACGAATCCATTGAGGTGAAAATGTGCCTCAACACTGAATCACGAAGTGCACGATATGCATTTTGATTTGAACGTCCATTTTCATAATAAGCCTGAATAACTTTAATGCGTTGCTCGATTGTGTATCTTTCCATGGTACAAATTGAGTTAAAAAACTTGACTTTTAGGTGTGGTTCACATTCAACATCGTCTCTTAATCGTGCTGAAGTTTTTAAAAGAATAAATGTTCTTAGAACTCTTACTTCGGAATGTTGAGTTTTCAGTTCCTATTCGCTGTTCCAGAAATGATATTCTCGTTGGACTGCTTTCGGTCTAGCTATGCAAATTTTGATCCTATCCACTTAATAAGCTCTAAAGTAAACAATTTGTATACGAATGTATATTGGTTTTTCTGATTCTTTTGTCATCCAAAATAACCTCTTAAGTGCCTAAAAGTAACTTAAATCTTGGAATTTTTTCCTATTTTTGCTATAAACTGGATACTTTAGATTTAATTATTTTGAGCACTAGCCAGTAAAGGATACTTTATACGATCACACTTACGTTTTTTGAGAAAAATACAACTCTGCCATGATAAATTGTTATTGATTTTGAAAATTTTCTAACAATAATAAGATCGTGGAAACATTTTCGTAAAAATACTAAAGACTTGTGTGATAGTGAAAAACGGCATTAAGTAAATAAATTAAAAACTCTTATAGCTTCATACGTATTCAATAACATCGTTAATCTTTGTTTACTTTTTTACACTATTCACGTGTTATAAGAATTAAATACGTTCGTTCCTGAGACTGAAAAAACTCTGGGATATTCAAAATATCAGACATTAAAAAATTAATTCCCTTTTTGGACTGCAGCAAAACCCCCTTAATGCACCACTTCACCACTACGTCTTTAATATTTTATATTCCATATCCTCCCACTGTATTGGCTCTATGCATAGTTATGTTTGTGCATGTGTTTACTTGATTAATACGGAAAATGACAAAAAAAAAAAAAAACTAAAATATAGTCTTGTCCCAAGAGACTTATAAAATATTGATAATACTACATACAAACAACAATAAAATATAAACTAAACTCATACATTTACAATTTCCAAAATACCCTGTAGGAAATGTCAATAGTAAAACAGTACTGATTCACCACTGACGAACTGCAGACCGGGCAATGCTTTCTGATATAGACATTTATTATTTCCTTGTCATTGAAAATTTCCCATTGACCTGAGCACTATTGCAAACTAGTTAGTTATTGTTGGGCCATATGGTCCAAAATAAATAGTTTTACTACATGTTTGCACTGAAAATGTTAGTGGAGAGGGCAATTAATTAAGTACAAATTCGTGCGTAAATTTTGTTTAAATAGGCTGTTTAATTAATAAAAAGCACTGTTATTCTACCATCTTTGTTGACAGTGTCACTAAAAATTCGCCAAAATAATCGACAAAATTGGCGACTTGGAGATCCTTAATCCAAGGTTTCCTGCATGAAACTTTTGAACTTTACTTGTTCAATTCACACATGTTTTATAGACTTTATAAATGTACATTATTTGCTATTTTGTAATTGTTAGTCCCAAGAGTAAAATTTCAAAAGCTTAATTCCCCCTATTGATTAACCGTGTTTTTAACAAATTCGTAACAAATTTTTTAAATTATTTGATTACGCTAAGAGCCACTGTGCAATTTCAAATATTTGAATAATTTAGTTAATGTTTATTTACTAAAATTTATATTTTCACAGGGGGTCATCCCCATTTGACCCCATGGGTCTCATTACGTGTACTTCTCAATACAGCTCCTATACAGTTTAACACGCCAAAGTGGCACTCTCATACCAGCAATAACGGCAGCATACGAGTGAGAATGTAATTTGAAAAAACATAAACTCACACTTTGTGTAACACACACACACACGCACACACACTTATTTTTATGTCGTGTATCGATAAACTTACATGCCATGCCGTTGTCCTTTTAACTTACATTTTTAAAAATTCATAACAAAAACAACAAAAACAAAAATAGAAAAATAAAAATTATATAGGACAACAACTTGTTGAAATTCATTGAAAACATTCAAGATGATCAAAAATTTTAGAAAGAAATAAAAAAAAAAGAATACATATCAACATGTGAATATGTGTGAGTGTAAATGTGTAAAAAAATGTCACTCTCTTACAAACACACACATGCTAATACAGAGAAAATAGAGTACGAATATCCTGTAAGGCAAGTCAACCTTTTCTAATTTAATGCCATTTAACATGTTTTAAAGAAATAGAGTAAATATTATAGAAAATAATTTAAAATGTGTGTTTGGGGGGCGGCAAATAGAGATTTAGTTGCACTCTATAGTACTTTATGTCTTAATATTAAAGGCTCAGTTAGCCGGGAGTAACAGTAACGTTGCAATCAGCTGATTGATTTTGTTGTGTGTAAAGCAATTAGAACGATTATAGTTAGCAGAAAGATGTTACGTGTCAATCTGTAAGAAATAGATTGGTCTTACTTTTTTACGGTAAGGTTACTGCTACTGCTACTCCCGGCTAACTGAGCCTTAAGTACCAGTTGCGTGTATAGACAGAATGGTTTTCGAAAGTGGCTCCTTTACGGGATCTATGGTCAATTATGAAACCACTTTAATGCAGGTTTACATAGAAGTTATTTTTTGTTCAAATTTCATGACGAAAACAATCTTTATGGGAGGTTTATATGAGTAAAACGGATTAGTGGATCTAACACCGTAAAATTTTTTGAAAAGTTTTACTTAAGAGTTTTGCTGAGTTTTTATAGATAAACTGAAAAAACAAATCAATCCATCCGTACTTAAATCAAGCCAAAGCGGCGTTAATAGTACGATCCGTACGGATTTCCTTAAATGAATTACAGAATGCTTGATTAAAGTACGGATTATCCAAGTGCCCTTAGTGCCGGTACACACACTTCAAGTTCGACTCGCCAAGTCTTGAGTTTTTAGGAGAAAAGGGAAATAAATGGCAATCTCTTTTCCCTTGACCCAGTAAGTTGGCACAATATTCGCCATTCAATGTTTTATAGTTTTGAAGTTGGTCAATGTGGATTATACGATATTTTTAAAACCAAAATTCAGAACACAAAAAATTTATGTTATGCAAATATGTCGAGCCCTAACTGCAAAAAAGCAACAAAACCAAAATTTTACAGGTGAAAGTTTTGTTTTTATTATATTTCATAGACATTTTGTATGAATTTTGGCGCTTGAGCTAAAATTGTTTTTGTATAAGATCTTAACAGTACCCGTCTATACCAGAGATAAATATTGCGAAATACATTGCAGTAAATGTCAAAATTATGTTATCTTTAATATAGACACCACTTTTTTGTACATATTTATTGCCGGTTAATCTTAATTTTTTAAAAATAATTTAAATTATTGCAAAAATGTTTTTTTGTTAAACTAACTTGATCTTACTCGATCTTTATTATTTAAATTTATATCAATACGTTTAAGCTTGAGTTCTTTTTTATACCTGTATAAAAATATTAATTTTATTATCAAAGTAACTTTTGGGAATACAAAATTTACAAGATGTTTCTTATCAATAATAAAAATTGGTAATTAACCACGACAAACAAAATCTAGTAATAATTTTATTTTAACAAAAATAAATCATTTCATGTTTTAAAAATTCCTTTCTTCATAAAAAATAATTTAATGAAATTTAAATTCAATGAACTTTAGCCTGATTAAACCCAGCGGTAAAACTCAGAAGACCTTCTTACTTCAGGCCTTTAAAAAGGCCTGCTTAAAAATTGTTTTGATTAAATTCCTATTCTTATCTTACTGCTAAAGAATGCCTTATAAAAGGCCTCGGCTCTTTGGTGTAAAAGATAAGATACACCTTCCACACTCGCTTCTATGAGAAGGGAGTAGAGAAGGAGTAACATTTTTTGTATTGTTTTTTTTTGCACAAGCAAAATCAAAACAATTATTTTTTGATCCCGTTGCCATTCTTATGTACCTGCTAAAGAAGCGAGATTGGAAGGCCTTCTCCGCAATGACAACGTGTGTAAAAAAGATATGAGTATGGAATGGAGCGAGCAGGCCTTGTATATCCAAAAGAAGTAGTACAGAGGCCTTCTAGAAGGTATCCGTACTCCTTCTTTTTCCCGCTGGGAAAATATCAATAAAACAATCACAATACTTATTGACTAAAATATATAAATTTACGTAGAATAAACTAGAACAAAAAAAATGGTAATGAAGGTCTTCACAGGCTGGAATATGAATCAAAGGGGATTTTTTATAAAAGTGCAACATAACACCTATCAGGAATAAAAAATTAAATAAAAATATAATTTGACACTTAACAAACAAATTGAAAAAATGGATGAAATAAATAACCATAATATAATGAGTATTGACCATGTTATTATTAATTCTGACCATAATATGATTAAAATTGTCAAAATTCTGGAAATTTTTACCATATTATGGTTAATATTGACCAAAATCTGGTTAATTTTGACCATATTATGGTTGATTTCGGGAACATTTTTGTTGATTTTTAACATACTATGGACAAATTTAAACATAATATGGTAACCTGCAAACATAAACATTGATAAAATCTAACCATAGTATGATGCTCTTAGAATATTGTTACCTCCAACCATATTTCTTCTACGTGTGCAAGTTCCGTTGAGTAAAAATTCTTTGTTCATATGGTTTAAATGTAAAATAAACACTTTCTTTGCTAAATGTAGGGTGCTTAACTTAAATTTACTGAGAAAAACAAATTTTCATCGAAAACCTGCGCATTAGGAAGAGAAAATTATTACCACTACTACAAGAAGACAATAAACACAGTCGTCAGCCAGCAAAAGGACAATTGAGAAATGACATCAAACAAGCTGAGCAAGTTTTTATAAAATTCATTAAGAGCCATCCTTATTTTTACCGGTTACATTCAATACAAATTCAATTTTTAAATTTAGTTTTAACTTGCATCTCAAACATAACGGAACATTTCGAAATAAAGACAAATATAAAGAACCGAAAGAAAAGTATTTTATGCAAATTAAAAGCATTAAACTATCACAAATTTAAAAATAGTTTTAGAACTAAATAATAAATAGTAAAAGGAGATATTTAAGGAGTCCACAGACTAAAAACACCAAATTTTTTTTTTAACAAAAATAAATAAAATAATAATTTTAGATGTTTTTTTTTTCTTGCGTGTTATTAAATATATGAAAGCAACTGCCATTCATATTTTAATTTTTTCGTTATTAACTGTAAATACAAATTATAAATTTAATTTGCAGAAAAAAAAACAAATTTTTTTTGAATCATATCAAAACACAAACTGGATTTTCATGATTTTATTTTTTAATTGAAAAAATAACTTGTAGTTCACAAATTTGTGTTTATTTATACGTTCCCCCCCAAAAAAAAATGTTTTTATTAATATTTCAAAATAAACAAAACAAAAGATTTAAATGCAATAAACTTTTAGAAACAAAAAGTGTTTTTTGAATGAATTAACAATATTCAATAAAATGAAATAAAAATCGCTATTTAGGAAAAAACTTGTGTACAAACAAATATTGTATGAGCCATACAAAAACAAGCAAACAAAAAATAATTTAAATTATAAAAAAAAACTAAAAAAAAAACAAAATTTTGATTGAAAAGTTTTCGATCGTGTTCTGTGACAGGCCCCCTGCTGTTTGTTATCTGACAAAATGTCATGCCAAAAATTTTTGTTCTTCATTTTATTTTTGAATATTTCAAACGAAAGCAAAACTTCTTTTCGTTGCATTTTGTGTTGAACATGTGTATTGTGTGATGATGGGAATACAGTGAGTGGCAAAACAAAAGAATACTTATGTGTTTGTAGGCAACAACGATAAAACAATTAAGTTTATCCTGATACGACTTTATTTCAGGGTTGGCTGCCCACTGGGTAACCCAGAAAAACCCACCCGGGTTTTAATGGGTATTTCGTTTAAAAAACCCCAAGTGGGTTTTTTTCTTTATATTCATTTAAATAAAGATGGTATAATATTTATATTTTATTTACAGAAACATAAAAAAAATGATTATAAAATACATACAATGTGTTTATATGCCCTTTTGTCCGTATGCAAATTTAACTTTAGAGGGCTGTTCTCTATTTACTAATTGAAACATAAGATAGTATACCACTTTAAAGTATTTAACTTCAAATTCAAAATTGATTTTAATATTTTAAGAGCCTAATTTGATTTGAAAAATGCGGCATATGATTTGTAAAATACTCAATTTGATTTCGAAAATTCTGAATTTGTTTTTTAAAACCCGGAATTTGATTTTGAAAAGCCCGAAATTGAAGTTAAAACCCTAATCATAAAAAATTACAAGAAAATAATTTATAAAAATAGCAGCGCTAACACGTACATATGTAAGTGGCTCGGATTTTAAATGTTGGTAAATTTTTACAAGAGCTAATGCTTTTTCCAATCCAATACGATTTCTATGGTTATTCTATATTCAACAATAAGGTGAATTGTTTCTCTCTATTGATGCTGAACTAGCAGGGCTATTTATTACTGAGGTAAAAAAATCGTAAAAGTTTATATTTAAAATTTTTGACATTCAGATTTTTTTTGATTGCAAAAATGCATTTTTCCATTTTTTCAATCAAATAAAAGCTTAACTAAATGCCGTTATTGTGAAAAATATTCTGCAACTTAAATTTGAAATGACAAACAGGGTGCAAGAAACGAGAGGTGCTTTTGAAGTGACCAATCTTCTGCTATCTTTACGTTTCCTTGACTAACACAGTGAAACAAGAAAAAATACCTGGGTCGCGATACCTTTTTTCTAGTAGGTCTTGACGAGCACAACAAGACTTAAGGTAGAAGTACATAACACGCGTTCATTCGTCGATGAAAAATTGAAAAATTGCAAGTTACACAACACGCGTTACAAAAGCCGTTCCTGTCAGCTGTTTTTTATTTGTTTACTTATTTGTGCATTGAAAACGGATTCGAAAGTATATCAAGATTTATTTATTTTATTGAATTTATTATTTTTATATAAAAATTGTATGTATCTTCAATAAATTTTTCTTTCACGATTCGCAAATTTGTTAAACATTTTTTTTATTGTCAGCTGATTACTTGTCAAAAATACACAACGCGTTAAAAAGTTCAAAGTTAACCAACTTTCTGGCGCTAACGCGTCAAAATATTTTGCATGTAGCTTGTTTTATTCAAATACAGTAGTTTAACTTTTTTTGACAGAAGTCTACAGAGCGCGCGCGCACTAACGCGTGTTATGTACTTCTACCTTTAGTCCTTAAAATTTGCGAAACACCTCTAAAATCTCGAGTTACGGATAAAAACCCGAATTTTGTACCCTTCGTAGTTATATGCCAATAACTTTGTTGAATATGAACCAATTTTAAAATTCTCAGCGGATTTAGAAATAAGACATTAAGGCCTTTTAAAAATGTCAACATGTTATTTAAGTAATATTGAGGTAACTATACATATTGCTCCGGAAAACTAAATTTTTAAAAAAAATTTCTCTTTTATTTAACTTTGGAGATGTTTTAGCACGTTTTTTTTATTTAGGAGCAGTATTATTTATGAAAAATCCGTTAAAAATGAAACAAGTAATTAAACTTTCAATAAAAATAATCTGAGAATTATTTGTTTTTATAAGGTACTTTAATTAAAAAAAAATCAAATTTACCTCATTAATTAATTTTTTTTAAAAAAATAAAAGAATTCTCCGATTATTTTCAGTAAAAATTTTAATAACTTGTCCAAAGTTACTAGCATATTAGTGCAAAAGGTACGAAAAGCCGGTTTTTTACCCGTAACTGGAGATTTTGGAGGTGTTTTTTTTAAGGACATTCCTGTTGTACTCGACAATACCTTCTAGAAAAAAATGATCGCATCCCAGGTATTTATCTTTTATTTTTACAGTAGCATCACGTGAGCCCTAAAAATAAAATTGGTAACTTATTTTTTCGATAGGGGCAGGGGAATTGGTACCCCCATTGGATGCCAATATTAAATATCGCATATCTTAAGAGCCGCTTCACGCATTTTGTTGAACTTTTGGTAGTAGAATCTTCTGAGTTCCAAAATTTAAATAAAGTAGCAGCGTGGGAAGTGGTTTCCCCCATAGGACGCCAATGTTTAATATCGCATATCTTAAGAACTGTTATAGTGAGAATGTTCAAAATTTGCAGAAGTCACTCTACACTTTTGAAAGTAGAAATTAAGAGCGTAGGCGTAGGAAGGGAAACACCTCCCATAGGATCCATATATTAAATATCGCTCAACTGAAGAACAATTAAAGGGATAGTCTTCAAACGTGGTTAAAGCTACTATTATGGTAAACTATAAATTACAATATAGAAATGGGCGGGGAGCTAGAGGAGGAGAAGTACCCCTCATAGATAGAAATATTAATAAGAGCCGCTGCAAGCAATTTGTTGAACTTTTGGTAGTAGGATCTTCTGAGCCCCAAAATTTAAATAAAATAGCAGCGGGGGAAGGACGCCAATGTGTGTTGTCAATGTTTTTATTGTGTCATACACCTTTTGCTTTACGCTTTTCTGTACAAGCAAGAAACGTCACGTTAGATACCAGCAGAATGTAATGAATTTTCTGGCCCGTTACGGCCTTCGTCAGCATTCTTTGTATCTTATAAGTGGATAGTGCCTGCTGGTATCTAATAGTTGTATACATTTTCTTTACAATTAACTTCATTGCTAGCCAAAGGATAGCTAAAGTAAGCCTCGTAACAGAAATATACAAACAAAAAGTCTGATAGTGCATACAAAATATTCCTAGAAAATATTGAAGGAATAAGACTTTAAAAGTATAAAAGCTTTTGAGGATTGTAATTTGACTTAGAATACACATTCGAATAATATGAAAATTTGAATAATAAAAATGTTACTCAACATGAGAAATAAATTCCCAGATTCTATTTGTTTTTTATTTATTTTTATACTCTGGTCAATGGCTTTAAAATTTGTTAGCCTGCGTTATTTGCTTTAAAATAATGTAAACAAACAAAATTTTACATTTGTAGGTTGTTTGTAAACCTACTTTGCGAACATCGAAACACAGAATTGCAATTTTTCGCTTTCATATATTTTCGAGTCGCAGTGACTTTCGCATCGCAATACAGAATAAGTCCCCAGGTTGGAATATTGTGGCTAAAGTTTTCTCTTACACCCAGAAGAAACTTAGGACTGTTGTTTTGCTATAAAACTTCTTTTTTTCTAAAGTTCATCTAGACTGGAATTACGGGATCTTTAAAAAAAATTATTTTTCAATTACCTTGCACACCCTAATAAAGTTGACAACACTTACACAAATTAATTGCAATATAAATTAAATTTCAATTAACTTCTTAAGTGCATTTTTATTTCTACACGCCATAAATGTATTAAATTCTTTTAGTGCAACATAATTGCGTTAATTGAAAGTGAGCAACTTAACAATTTAAAATATTCATTCGCTCTAAAACAGAATTATTTTGAAAAAAAAACGTGTGAAACACGTTGACCATGGTCGGTTGTACGAAATGAATGTAAACAAAAATATATTCAATTAATCAAACAAATTAATGTTCTTAAATTAGCAATTGCTTAGCAAATACTTAAAATTTTTTAACTTTGTTTTAGATTTAGTGTTTTAATGTCGATTTAAAAAGATTCCAAGTATTTTAATTAAATCCGAATTAAAAAATATGTATGTATCTAGTCGATCAGGTAGAAAAAATTGGTTTTTTTTTATCAACAATTTTCCAATAAAAATGTCTGTTAATTGCGCTTGGAATATTTTCGAACAAACTTAATTTGATTTTTTGTTTTTTCTTCTGTTATATTTTGAAATCGAAAGATAACAATGAAAAATTTATGATATTATATAAACCAACTTGTCGGTAGACAATATATTTATATAGATTGAAAATATAAATAAAATTTATTATAACTTTTACTATTTGTACTGAAGTAAAATCAAATGTTCTCCTATTGATTATGTTTTATCTATTGGCAAAAAAAAATTAAACTACTAAAGGGTGTCCCAAAATCAACACAAGATTTGAATTAAATTAAAAAGAACAGACTTTTTCATTAAATCAAAAAGTACATAAGGATATTTATGGTATAACACACCGGTCCAATGGCCTTCGTATGCTGGTATGACCATTTTGCCTAAATGTGCCAGATAATCATTGATGCAGCGCTAATTATCCTCCTGTAAAAAGGCACAGGTGGCTATGGGATTTTTGGCATAGAACTTCGATCAGGATCAAGTTCTCAACAATGAAAAAAATAATGGTACCCAACCAGAAAAAAATTTATGCAGCAGTCATTAAATTGTTTCACGGGCTGTAAGGCCTTGTTTAGATCAAATATTGGCTTCTTCAATGTCAACCAATTTTAGAAGAAAGAACTGTATTAAGTGCCGGTTCACACACGTCAAGTTTGACTCGTCAAGTCTTGAGCTTTTAGGAGAGAAGGGAAGAGAGAATGCCATTTCTTTTCCGCTCTCTCCTAAAAACTCAAGACTTGACGAGTCAAACTTGACGTGTGTAAACCGGCACTAACAGTCACTGCTTGTCAAGTCTTATTTTTAAAAACATTGGACTAATTATTGCATTAACCCCAAAAATTTGTATCAACACGTTTTCAATGCATTTATTTTTCGACAATCACATGTGGGTTCTTTAACCCCAAAATACGGTAATTTTGGCAATTAACAAAGTTATTAAAGATAAAATGTGCGACCACTGTAAGTCAATTTAACGAACTATATTCGCTATGCATGGTCTAAGCAGAGGAACCAGAAATATGCACTAAAAACGCGTTTTAGGCGTATTAAATATGCAGTAAAAACTTGAAAATATGCCATGATACTTGTTAAAAATATGCCCTAAGAAATTCAAAAATTGCTTATTTGAAAATTAATTACTTATTTACAGTGGCATTTTCGAGATTTTACCCAATTGGGAAATGATGGGCAGTCATCGACTCACAAAAACAAGATGTTAAAATTTATATTAGAGTTATTTGTGTCGAGTATTATCTAGATATTAACATCCATATGCAATTTTTTGTCTAAAAGGGATTTTAGGGACGGTTGTTTATAAATGTTAACTTTTAAAAGAAAGTGAAAACTCTTAATACATGGTAGCAAGGCGAATTCAAACAAACAGGTAAACTCATCTCGCCAGCCGTTGATCAGCTGTTTCCACGGCGAATTAAAAAAAATGGTGGAACGTCAAAATATGATATTGTTTTGAGAAGAAGTTGATTAAAAAGTGCTAAAAATATTATTTTTATAATAAAAAAATTTCAAAACTGCGAATGATTGAAGTGAATTTTATTATAAAAAAGTGCTAATTTTAATTTGCAATAAAAAAATTTTGACAGCTAACCATTAAATTGCAAAAACAAAATACATGGGGCTTTCTGTAGTTGTAGAGTTGCACTTACCTGTTATGAATTCGCCTTGCATGGGAGCTTTGGGCAAATGTTAACTAATTCAAAACGAATTTAATTGGCAGTAAAATATTTTTGGAGCAAATTTAATCGAAATACCAACATTATTAGATGGTTTACGGATACAAAGAGTATTATTTGAAAGAGTTTTTATGGGGAATATGTAAAATTATAGACCGATTCTTACGATTAACTTAGGCTTCGTCCTTTATGTATTAACCAAATTTGATGAAATTATCTACAGGACTGCAACTTGTACTTTGCGAACAAGGCTAACATGGACAGGCAGCCAGCTAGACGGACGGATGGACATCGTTAGATCATTAAGATAAAATTTATCTTTGTTAACAAACTGGTTTTTCTTACAATTTTCGAGTTAAAATGATATGCAGAGGGCGAAACTGAAGCAACACATTGGGTATTCAGATAAATATTTAAAACAAAAAAGCTAAAATTTTGCTTATTATTTGCTGCGAAAGCTCTTGTAGGCATATTAAAAAATTTAACATTCCACAAAATATGCCTCAAAAAGGCAAAATATATGCTATAAACTTAAAAAAGGTTATTTTTTTTAAACTAAATTATGCAAAAAATGCTACAAACGGTAAAATATGCAAAATATCCACAAACATATCGATGCCAAAATTCATAAAATGCTCTAAAAAGGATAAGTATATTGTTTCTGCCTTCATCGGTTGCACAAGGAAAAACATGCAATAGCATATTTATGGTTTCCCTGGTTGCAATTGCACTCGCAGTGTTCATTTGATTTCGAAGATCTCACTTAAGAAGTAAACCCTGTAGAAAGCTTTTTAACTTATCGAACTTTACTAACCTAAAACTATAAACTGTCAACTTGATTGTGGTTTTGTGGATTTGGTTGCCAATACTTAAGGGCCAAATACACTTGTCAAATGCTTGTCCGTCCGGCGATTTCAATCGTGTACGTTTGCTTGACGTAATAGTCGCCGTCATATCTAAATTATTTGATTTTCCATGGGCCTTTAACTGCAGAAATGGCGACAAATTCAAGTTTTGGGACCGCCTTTATATGAATCGATATTTTTTTGGTCATAAATTAGACACAGTAAAATATGTTATCTATTTATTTTATTTATTAAATTTTATTTGGTCGCTAACAAAGACAATTTTTTTAACCCTGAAATGTGGCTCTTCATTATAGTACATTAAGGTCACTCTTCGTAGGATCGACGAAGTGCAAAAATTGGTTTATAGAGCACACAGTATGAGTTTTTCGTTAAAAAAAGACGATTCTTCACTTTTAAAGGGATGACACATATTAAACAAAAAAAGTTATAGTCCATCAAGTCCTCAAAATATCTTATCTTGTGGAGAAGATGCCTGTTCAAGATCAATTTAGGTATTCTTAGGCATGCAAACCTACAATTAGAGCATTATTTTACAGTGCTGTAAAAACACCAACACACAATTCACAGTTTGAGGAGATGATTGTGTTAACCATGCCCTTATACTTTCCTTAAAAGCTGGAGCTTTAAAACGTCCACTATAAACGACCTTCACTCCGCCAGCAGGCGAAAAACAACCCCTTAACCTTTATTTTAAAGATATCCCTCCACAAGATTTGGGTTTGAACGACGCCTTACGAATTACTAAATGCACATTTTTTTCCTGAGAGTGCAATGAAGAGGTCAGTGCACCTCCTTATCGGTGAAAGCATGTTCAACTATTAGTCGGAGCTTTCGAAAAAGAGAAGATTTTCGAATGAAAAAAAATCTTCCGCTTCAAAGCGTATAATCTCATTTAAAAGTCCGTTTTGATGTAAATTGTAAATAAAACAGTAAGTTTTCAGAGAATTATCCATATAATTTTTATTATGACGGAAGGATTTTGAATTGTTCTTGGATTATTGACGTACACTTTTTCTTTTAAATATCCCCAAAAAATGAAGTCCACCAGTGGCAAATCGCATGATTTCTCGCGCAAAAGTGCCATTGTTTCGTTGGCTGTGTGGCAAGTGGCACCATCCTGTCGGGACCACATATCGTCCAGGTCCATATCCTCAATTTCTATCAACAATAAGTCCGTTATCATCTCGCGATGATTCACGTTGGCCGACCTCATTTTCGAAGAAGTACGGCCAGATGACGGAAGCCGCACCAAACAGTCACTCTCTTTGGATGCATCGGCTTTCCAACAATCACTAATGGATTCTCATTTGTCCAAATGCGGCAATTATGCTTGTTTATTAAGTTAAAGCTACTGATACTTTTTTCTGTGTAGGAACACAATGGCATAGTATCTACTTAAAACGAACGATGTATGTACATATTTATGTAGATACGTTTATTTTGTACAAAGGAAAACAATAGCTGGCGCGTACGTTATATCGTATTTACGTCGTATAATAAAAACTAAATAAAAGGAAGAAAAATAAACGTCAAGTTTGTGGGTAAATTGAGGAATTTACCGCGTTACGTTCTACGTTTATGCGACGTGTCCACCACAATTAGTTGTGAAGAGGGTATATTAAGTTTGTCATTCCGGGTGAAACTTTTTTATTATTCATCTCAGACCCCATAAAGTATATATATTCTGGGCCCTTGAGTGATTCTAAGTCGATTTAGCCATGTCCGTCTGTCTGTCCGTCTGTTGAAAACACGCTCACTTTCGAACAACTCAAAAGAAATGAACAAACTTGGTGTCAAATTGCTTGTAGTTATCCTTAGCAGTTTGGGATTGAAATTCAGCAAAATCGGTGCAGTAGGACCAGAGCAATGAATCAAAATGTGGAACCACCACCTAAAAAAAAAGATAATTTTGTTACAAAAAATAGCATTAATGGTGGAACAAGGCACGGAATGAGATAAGATTTTGCAAAAATTTGTTTTATTCGACTGGAAATCACGCTGCAAAATTTCGTGTAGATCCGTCCATAATTTACCCATAATTTAAACACTACTCCCGGAAAACAGTTTAGTATGCCTAAAACCGTAAAAAAAATTGCGATCAAAACGAAATTTGGTACGTCACAGTTTTTTAGGACTAGAAATAACACTGTGAAATTTCGTGAAGATCGGTCCATAATTTACCTTAGGCCCCATAAAAACCCTACTAACGAAAAAGAGTTTAGTACGCCTAAGACCGTAATAAATAATGCTATCAAAATAAAATTAAATACTTCACTACTCACACTAATAAATTTCGTGATGCTCGGTCCATAATTTACTATAGGCCCCATATAAAGCCCACTGAGCTGTCGGTGGAGGGTATCAAAGATTCGGCGCAGCCGAATATAGCACTCTAACTTGTTTTTTTATTTTAAATCTCAAGACAATTTTTTGTAAGATTTTCAGCATTATAATATAATAAGATACGCTTTTATGAAGACGCCAGCTATTGTATTTGACAACGCATTTACGTCGTTCGTTTCTACGTTCATACGGTGCAACTGTGTTTCTACAGTTATCCCAGAAAAAAACGTTTTGTTTTAAAAAGAACTTAAATTAAGAAGATGTGAATCAAAATAAAAAAATAATACCATAATGAATAAGAAACAATTCGAAAATACATAATTTAAACGATTAAATGAAAGTTTTATGGGAATTTTAAATTCCATTTAATAAAAGAAAAAGACAAATCTGTAAAACAGAAAATCAACTAACAACCAAAATAATAATAAACTCTTATTCCTTCCAAAGGCATAGTAGTAGATAAGTAAACAGTGAACTTACAGACAAATCAACACACATACACATACCCATATACATACATTCAGCAACTGACCAAACCAATCAGCCAGAATAACTTAGCCAAACCAATATTTAAACCACAAAAACTGAAAGAACTAACAGGGAGGGACGACATGCCAATGGATAATAATACAAATAAATTCATAAACAACGGTTATCTACGAACACCATACATTTCCAAAAACAATGGACATGGCACTAATAGCACAAACATCACCACCACCACCACCACCAATAACAGAACTAATAATGTCGATGATGATGGGGGAGGTGGAGGAGGCGGCGGTGTTGGATTATCAAAAGATAGTGATGAAGTAACCGTAATATCACCTTTATTGAGTGCTGAAAACAAATCAGTATTTTCAGAAACCGAAGTCATGCATCACTCATCATCATCGCCAAAGCAACAGCAGCAGCAGCAACAACAGCCAACAATATCTTGTCCGAATAATGTGGGTCATATAAAATTTCCCACCGTTGTCTATTTGGGCAGTGATAGCGGTAAAACTCTTCCAGTAGTTGGTCCCAATTCTAATGCCACAAGAACAACACTTCAGCACAATGCTCCTGTCTCCTATAACCTCTCCACACGTTCACCCCATTCAACACCGCACCAGAGCGAATGGTTACTTAAAGAATCGACACTGCGGTGTAGGCTGTTGGTTTTAGCTGTTGCCTTAACAGTTCTAGGGGCTGCCATTGGAGCGTTAGCAATTTATTTTGCAGGCAATTATCGTTGTCAAACTACAACTCAAACAATAGATAAAAGCCGAAATATTAACAATAACCACAATATAACGGGTAAGTGTTAAATATAAATGTTTATTAATTGTACAGTAGCGATAAGAAAGTTAGCAGGGAAAGACAACTTTACCAAGCAAATATTTTGGAAAACTAATTTGGCGGTTGCCGTACAATGAAAGTTACAGAATCGCTTGTTAGTCGAAAATCGAACTCTTTTGAATCAAAAATATCATCATTTTGACTTAGCAAAGAAAATACCTGGTCCTTGTTTAACGATAAGGAAGATCACCTCATCGTACAAATAAAACCAAGTGATATTTTTTTTAAGTTTTTCGCATTGTTTCAAATTTTAAAATTCTGATATTTACAAATTTTCGTTCAAAAGTTTAAGGAGTGCCTTCAACAAATTCCAAACAAGTTAAATTCTTTATAACAAGTCACGGTCCCTTTTATTACTTAATAAAGAAAGGGTGGTAACATTTTAAGGGCCGATGTTGATTTTGAATAAAACACAAATTATTTAGGAAATTATTGTAATTTCTTTTTATTATGATAATATGGTTCAATTATAAATGGAACAAAATATCAGCAAAATGGCCGCCGCACACCTCCATCCGATGGTCCAAATTTTCGATGACGCTGAAGCATAATTGGGGTTTTAGGCCGTTAATGTGCCGAATTATCTCATCCCTTATCTCTTGAATTATTGCTGCCTACGTACACCTTTTCTTTCAAATAATCCCAAAGAAAGAAGTCCAACGGTGTCAAATCACATGATCTTGGCGGCTAATTGACAGCGCCTCTAGGTGAGATAACACGGCCATTGAATTTGTCGCGCAAAAGAGCCATTGTTTCGTTAGATGTGTGGCAAGTGGCACCGTCCTGTTGAAACCACATATCGTCCACATCCATATCTTCCAATTCGGGCCATAAAAAGTTCGCTATCATCTCACGATAGCTAAGACCATTCACAGTAACTGCCTGACCTTCCTCATTTTGAAAATAAATACGGCTCGATGATGCCGCCAGCCCATACACCGCACCAATTAGTCACTCTTTGTGGGTGCATTGGATTTTCGACAAACACTCTTGGATTATCACTCGCCCAAAAGCAGCTTTTCTGCTTATTGACAAATCCACTGAGGGGAAAAGCGAATAAGAATTATAAACCTCAGTTGTACTTGTAACAATATCAAAGCTTAACCAAAAACAATAACAATAAACAGTGAGTTTATCTTACAGTCCCGACTACATTTCTGTCATTTTTGTCAACTCTAAATGAAGTTGTAAGTGGGTAAAGAAAAAACAAATTACTTTATTTTATTTTGCCATTTCAGTTTATTTACACTGCCACATGCATATTAGTTATCGAAGTTTTTCTTGGGATTCAAAAATTAATTAACAAGGTTTCTTTCAAATGTGCTAAATTCCCATTTCATACTATTGAGAGACTGAAATTTATTGTTGAAGGGATAAGCTATTCCTATGCGCATTTCACTGGTTTCAGATTTGTTTTTTCCGCATTGTCAACATCGCTTTCGGTTGTTGAATATTCAATTAGATGGTTTCTGCCATCATATCGTGTTTCTGTCGTAAATTTGTTAGTACGCTAACCTCTTATTGTTATGGTACTATACGTTTCAAGGCAGGTTGTAGCAAGATATCGGCAAAAATTTAAGTAGAGAAGCACTTGTCGGCTCATTCGAATGTAACTTCTTCATCCGCAGCCCTGCATTAAAGTATGAGGTGTCAAGGAGATATGCAAAGATTGGTCACCACGATTTCTTTTGTCTGATTTGCGAGCGATAGACTACAACTATGTCCATATTATATCGATGAAAACTTTTGGTTGGAAAATACATACAGCACCCCTTCCATTAATGAATGGTTGTCAAGATCCTTTTCATTGACATCAAAATTTGTTGCAATTGTGACAACATTGCATCGTGTGAGCGATATGTTTCCATTTTCGTAAATCTATGTTCTACAGATCCCCTTTCTTCTTTTTTCATTACCGGGATTGAGCGAAGAGGAAATTTTTTTGTTCGCCCATCTCGTATCGTGCCTGAAGTATATAAGTGTTTCAGTTATTTCTTCACATTCTGTAAACGCTCATCATCGCTTTCATCGGCATCTTTCTCAGTATCGGCTACATGTGATAGTGGAATGGCGTAAATGTCAAAGTCATTGTCGTCAAGGGCATCCAGTTCATCCAATAATGAAACTAGTAATGAAAAATATTTACTCAATCATCGTATCACAATTGTACTACGGACGTAGTGTCCCTTTAAGGGGACGTTACACTCAAAGTCACTATATGCACGGGGCGTAACATTTTGTCATATTTTTTTATATCAATTGAATCATTACACTTATTTACAAATAACAACACACAGAAAATAACAAATATTCCCATGATAATTAGAATTGCGGTTATTTTGTTGAACTATTTATGGTTTTTAATCCAAATTTTTCATCAAATTTAATTTTCATTAAATTATTTTTATGAAGAAAGGAATTTTACAACATGAAAATTAATTAAAATTGTTATTGATAATCATTTATTCTTGACTGACCTGAGATTCGAACTGAGGCGGCTGGTTACCATGACATGTTTCGATCACAACCACTTGATCTCCTCAGATGGATTTTCCGTCTTACACTCGCAGCCATCGACGACTGCTGACGTCAATAGTCAAACATCAATCCTTAAACCAAATTGTATTTTAACCTTTGGTAGATCGAAATTTGCTTTTTTGAATGATTATCCATGTTAATTGATTTTACATGTTTTTCCTAACTTCTGTTTTTTCCGTACTTATGTCCATAATATTTATTTTTCCCCCGTCTCGAGTTATTTGGTTTTTCATAAATTGATTTTCCATATTTTGCATAAAAAATAACACACAAATCACAATAGTTGAAACAAATGAAATAAAACATACTTTGTTGGAATGTCAGTAACGGTATTGATAACTTGATATTTAAAAATTAAAGTTTTGAAAGTGATACAGTCCCTTATAAGAAACTCTGCGCACTAATGAGTTAAAAAGAGCTTTAGCCTTTTCCGAGATAAGAAAATCTACGAACAAGCGATAGTTCGCATTTAGCAATCATGTTTGCTCTCGTTTTAACCAACACTGTTCTCTCTTACTTATTGTGTTTTCCTAATCCTCAGAATTTTGTTGCAAATATTTGTCATGACTGCCTTCACACTATAATCCATAGTTATAATAATGTGTACATTATTTTGAAATATCTATCGGTACATCTATCTACAAATATGTCTTTTCGTCTGTCTATCAATTCGTCGGCTATCTATTGTTGTTGTTCGCAAGGCATGAAATCGGAATTTAGTATATTTTGATAAGGCTTTCTCAACTACAAGTAAAAGTAGAGAAACAAAGCAAAGCACACTGTTTTAATGACAAAAATATCGCGCAATTTATGACAAAGTACAGAAGTTTTAATATATATTTTTTTTAAGATTTAATCAAACAAATATAACTATCTAGATCACAAAACTGACAGTAATTAACAACGAAAATGGAAAAATATTTGTTAGTAAATATGAACCTAAAATATTGTATCATTTTTATATTAAAATTTAGTGATATACAAAAATTGTCAGATATGGTTAAGAATAGAATTGGTTAACATACATGCATACATACATATTTTTAATAACCAATTCACACTACAAATCAATTTAATAAGAAATTTCATTTGATCAATTTTGAACGAATGTAAATTGTTAACCAGGTATTAGAGCTTTTTACGCGCGGTGTGGATCTTCAGTTTAAAGAATTTTTTATATTTTTAAAAAGTAGACCATGTATTGCTAAGGTCCCTACTACGGTTCACAACTCTACTCAGTTGGATTGTAATTACGACAACTGGTTGTGATCAGTTGTAATTTTTGTTATGTTTTTGTTCACCTCAAAATAGCAAAGTTGTAAACATAATACATAAATTAAGGAATTACAACTCAACTGAGTTGAGTTGTGAATCGTAATAGGGGACATAATTACGGAATTTAATTTATATAAGAATTATTTATAGTTTTTATTATAAGTTATCTTGAAACTTGTACTTCAATGTCGTTTGAATTTAAAATTGGTGTGTAACGGGTCCGACATCTAACGTTTTTTTGACAGATAATTAGTTGTATCCTTCCGCTGAACGAATATGGTTGTGTTTACGCTTGAACAACGCTGGGAAATATTGCGACATTACTTTGAAAATCATGGTAATGTTGCAGAATGTGTGCGAAAATTGCGTACGGATTTTGGAAGAAGAGAAGCACCGTCAGCTCCGTATGTTCGTTATCTTGTGAAAAAGTTAAAGAAACTGGCATCCTCATCGATAAACCAAAGCATGAAAAGCCAAAAACAGTGCGTACACCCGAGATTATTGCTGCTTTGGTAGAAAGTGTGCGTGAAGCGCCATCAACATCAATTCACCGTCGTTCTCAACAATTGAACATTTCGGAGACATTATTGAGACGAATTTTACATAAAGACCTTGGTATGACGCCATACAAAGTCCAATTGGTTCAGGAGTTGAAACCAACTGACCATCCAATGCGTTTTCGCTTCGCTAAGTGGGCCTGCGATCGACTTACAGAAGATGCCGATTTTGCCAAAAAAATCATCTTTTCAGATGAAGCTCATTTTGATATTGGCTGGTATGTAAACAAGCAAAATTGTCGCATTTGAGGCACAGAAAACGCATACATTGAAAAGCCGTTGCACCCAAAACAAGTCACTGTTTGGTGCGCATTTTGGTCCAGAGGCATAATTGGGCCATTTTTCTTCGAAAATGGCCAAGGAGCGGCCGTTACAGTCAACGACGATCGTTATGGGGCCATGTTGAACGAATTTTTGTTCACAAAAATTGAAGAGGAGGATATTGGCAACATTTGGTTTCAACAGGACGGCGCTACGTGCCACACAGCCGAAGCTACACTCGATGTTTTGCGCTCTGTTTTTGAAGATCGCATTATCAGCCGCAGAGCTGATGTCGTTTGGCCACTATTATTTGTGGGGTGCCGTCAAAGATAAGTGTTACGCCGACAAGCCAGAGACAATTGACGCTTTAAAGGACAGTATTCGTGAAGCCATTGGTGAAATACAGCTGCACACAATCGATAATGTGCTTAAAAATTGGACCGATCGTGAAGGCTACTGCATGGCCAGCCGAGGCAGCCGTTTGAATGAAATTATTTTCCATTATTAACCGGAAGGATTGTACTTTCAAATAAAAAAAGAAATTTGAGAAAATATTCAGTAGTCTTTTTTTAAAGCATTTTCAAAAAAAAAAAAAAGTTATTTGGCGGACCCTTTATGATTGTATTTCAACTCTACTACACGGAACTTTCTAGTAATGGAAAAAATATATGTTACGCCTAAAAGTAAACTTTAGATTTAGATGTATACATTGGCCCATAGCTATAGTCATAAACAAAGCATACTTTAAGGCCCGTTTTTACAACATACCGATAGCTTAAAGATGACTTTAAACGACCTTATAAAAAGTGATCCATTATTAACATTTTACTTTAACCTTCAGTGAGCGATAAAGTAAATTAAGATTCATCCTACCTGGTAAGTAAAAGTAAAATTGTAATAATGGAACACTTTTTATACGGCCGATAAAATCCTACCTTTAGTTATGGGTAAGTTGTGAAAACGGGCCTAAGAGTTCTAAAGTAAACTTTTATTAAAAATATGCTTTTGATCTACTATAGACAAGCAAACGCATACTTTACACGTTAAAATTGATGTAAAATTTAAAACTAGCTAAAGTTGTTTTTAACTCATTTAACAACAACTAAATTTCGCCAAATAAAAAAGTTCTTGCAAAAAGTTAAAATGTTTGTGTTATATTGGCCGATATTTTCCAATTATTAATGATATGGAGGAAAACTTTTATGGAAATACAAAATACATATGTATAGGCCTTAACTGTGTAAAACGGAATGCCAAAAATTACATTAAAAGCAAAAACAATGCCAAAATATTGTGTAATTTTGTTATTGCTTTCTACATAAATTCATATGGCGAATTAAAAATTTTTCAACGCCACAAGATATGCAGTATTTTACTTATATTTTAATTTAAAATGTCAGGTACTTAGAGTTGCCACACAGTTAATTCAAACAATTAACAAATTTTTTTAAACCTTAAAATATTTTAAAATTTGTCCCAATTAACATTATACGATTTTTGTCGTTTCTTCTTTGAAGTCGGTCTGATATTTACATTGTTCGATTTTTGTCGTTACGACTTTTTCTGGCAACCGAACTTCTAGCGAACAAAATGAATCGAAGAGTACATACACTCGCTTCTGTACCCAGGGCTGCCAGGTACTTTTTTTCGTTTTCCCCAAAATTTAAAATTAAATTTCCCCATATATCCCCCGATACAGAAAGAATCCCCAAAATAACCCTCTGTAAAAATATACATAATTTTTAACGGATAATTTTAATATTTACATATTTATGTTTTACTTGTACATACCATGTTCTACAATAGATCATTTTTATCGAAAGTAAATATGTACACAAAATCACTTAATTTTGAAGAAAGTTTATTATACAAAAATTATTTTATTTCCACTTTTATTAAAAAATAATGAGGCTGTTCTAGTTTCGATTACATTCCCACGTGCAGCAGTTATCCATTTGAGAATTGCTTTATTTGTTTCTCTACAAATACAGGTTTGAAGGCTCTTGCGTTTAGGGCTTAATTGCTTGAATTCTGCATTTGAAGAATTTAAGGTGTGTGCTCGCATTTCTAGGTCAAGTAATAATTGGGGCTCCACGAAAAGCCCCCCAATGAAATAACGCCCAGGAAATAACCCCCAATGAAATAAATCCCAAAAAATAGGAAATAACACCCAAAAATAGTGAATGAAATAACATCGAAAAATAAATGAAATAAACCCCAAAGCGAAAACGAAACAACCCCCAATATTTGGGAGTTATTTCATGTGAAATAACACCCAATGATGAAAATAAAATAAACCCCAATGAAATAAGCCCCATCAGCAACAAAAATGAAATTATGCCCAAAATTCATAAAAGAGTCAGTTTCAGCAAGGATAACCCCCAAAAACCAACAGCTTTAAAAATGAAATAACCCCCGAATAAAAAATGAAATAACACCCAAATTATACACGCTATGAAACAAGCCCCGAATTTTAAAAATTTGTTGGGTGTTATTTCATTGGAGATTATTTCATAATTTGAAAACCCCAAATGAGGAATGAAATAATTCCCAAAAAAAATGTAAAAGGGCCCAAAAAAATTGGGTGTTATTTCATATGAAATAATTGGGGGCTTTTCATGGAGCCATAATTGGCACATTAGTGGTCTGGGGCATCATTAATTACTAGTTCTAAACCGATTTTTTTATTTCTGTGTCATTTCGAATTATTTATAATCTAGACTAACAACTTTTACGACATTTAAAACTTAAATAAGTGATTGTTTTGCCTTGTACACTATTTGACATTTCAATCGACTTTTCTTTACCCAAATGTCAATAAACTTCATATTAAATGGTTTTGTATACAAAGGAACCAATAAGCCCATTCATTGGCTTTAGAGTTCGCTTTAATTTTTTTAACACCTCTTATACACATGAAGTTGTCCAGATTAACTTCAAACTTATCAGATATTTTTTTTTTAATAAAAACGAAAATTTTTTTTGCCCGGTGCTCATTGATATCAAGTGATGTTGCAAAAATGGACACTTTAACAAGAGTCACATTATGTGTGCATTAAACTTAGTTGTCTTTTATAAAAAAAATTAAGTTCATATTTTTTATATCCCCAAAAAATCCTATGTTTTTTTTAATATCCCCAATGCAAACCCTAAATAAAACTTTCTGAAAATTTTGGTGAACATTCTTTCTGTGCATATGGGGCTAGAGTAAATTGTGGACGGATCTTTACGAAATTTTACGGCGTGTTTTCCAGTCGAATAAAACGAATTTTTGCAAAATTTTATATCATATATTCCGTTCATTGTTCCACCATTAATGTTAGTTTTTGTAACAAGATTATCAATTTTTTAAGGTGGTGGTTCCACATTTTGATTAATAGCTCTGATCCTACTGAACCAATTTAGCTGGATTTCAATCTAAAACTGCTTAGGATAACTACAAGTTTGTTAATTTCTTTTAAGTTTTTCGAAAGTGAGTGTTTTCAACAGAAGGACCGACAGACGGACAAGGACCCAGAATATATATACCTTATGGGGTCTGAGATGAATAATAAAAAAGTTTCACACGGAATGACAAACTTAGTATTATCATTTCAAAACATATTGATTTTTATTACGAATATTGCTAATATTGAAAGATATTGCTTATGAAGAAGTAAATACGATTTATAGGATTCTCATCAGACTCTGAATTAAAAAAAAATAGATTTTTGCGAATTAAAAAATTCTTCTCAGGGAACCAGGCGTTTATTTTGAACTGTTGAGGTTTTTGAATAAACGGGGTACGAATTAATGTGGTATGACTGTATATACAAATTAAGTTCCGTATTAAAGTGACCATCAAATTAAATCTAAATGTCGCAGTTTACAGACACACACTCCCACAAAAAAAAACATCACATTTACATCCTGTAAACATTTAGAAGAGTGTAAATAAAAGTATGTGTATGTCATGTCAGTCAGTAACTGTTAATATTTGTGATTGTTCTTTTTTACATGTTATCATGCTCCTCATTTATTATTTTTTTATCATTTTTATTTCTATTTCTTCATATACTTTATGTCATTTATACAAACATTTAATTTGTTCTTTAAATATTGCTGTTCTTATTTTTGCATTGGAAACAAAAAGCTAAATCTAAATACAACAAAACCGTCAACAACGGCAGCAGTTTAGTAGCAACAGCAATGAGAAGAAAATATATAATTTCCTTTCATGTCTTATCATGAGCAACAGGCAGCAAAAAGGAAACCTTTTCAACATTTTCATTTCCTTGTTGTCAACACATCTACAATTAAACACACAGATACACCAACATAAACACCAGCAATTCCCTGCAAATAATAGGACTAGTCCAAGCACGCGTGTAAAAATGTCTTAAAACTACTCCATTGTATACACAAGAGGATTAGTTTAAATTCGTTCAAAAACGAAAACATGTCGTTAAAACCCGAAGACATGTCGTCCATGCTTGCATTACATTGGACCAGTCCATTGAGTAGTCCATTTAATCAAAATGGATCAGGTGGTCCAATTTTATTTGCAGGGTAACAGTTAACACACACACACTCACTTTGAATGTTCTTATGCTTTACACATGGACAAACATACAGACATCCATCGTGCATAAGTTTCTGACATAAATCGTTAAACTCGATTACATATTGCGTTAAAAAAGTTTAAAAAAAATAAATAAAAAAAATTTTAAAATATTTATGCGAGGACTTGTTTGTATAACAATTTTTTTTAATGAATGCAGCTCGACTTACTTTTTTATCGTACACGTGAGAAATTGTAAAGTTATCAGTGTGCAAATAAATGAAATCATTTTTAGAAGTCCATCTGTTGAATATTGTTTTTTTTTTTTTTTTTTTTTGTAATTGAATAAAGTTCATATCCATTTTGGATGGAATTTGCAAGACGTTTTAATGATCGTGCAAAAATATTTTAATCTACTCCCCAAAAAATTAATGACTATTTTAGCACAACCATTGCAGAAAAGCAGAAATATTGAAAATTTAAATCTAAGATTTCGCAGATGATTCGACTTTTAGATTAATTCGCTATTGATTTAGTTTTTGTATTTAAATAAATGGTTCATTTTTATGACAAATTCTCGAGGAATTAGTTCTTATTGGATCGATGTCTGCCAAGGATTTCCTATCACTTTCGGTAGTATCTTCGGCCAAATTATATCATCTGGTATTCCCAGTACAGCTGTGACTGATAAGGGAGTGAAGGGGCGACACTTAAGGGGTAATTCTAATCTAAATTTCTTGTTTAGGTCATATTTTCGCATTCTCAGAGGTGATGTGACTTATAAGATTAGAGTAGATACCCTGAAGACTAAACAAAAATTCATCGGTTCACAACAATATCTCCACTGTTAAAATATTTTAATATGTACGTGGATATAATGTAATTTGTTTGACTAGTAAGTCAAATTGTTGTCCCGTGGTTATTTTATCACTTTCTCTTTACCAAAATAAGAAAAATGTAATAAAATGTGCAAAAGGAAAAAGAAATTTTCTTATTTTGAGTATTTGATACTTAAAAAATGTATAATATTTATTATTTGGGAACTGAAATGAATATCAAATGCCATCTGTAATATATCGGTTTCCTCGGTTTCCATTCATTATCAACCCATAAGAGACCACTAAATCCGGGAAAACTCGGTAGAGCTCTTCTCTCCATTTCTAGAAATAATTCATTTTAAGGGCTCAAAAACTGGTTTAATTGCCTTTCTAAATATTGATTGAAAATCCAATAAATTTAAATCTCTAGCGATATTTACGGTTGGCAACACAATTGATGTTGAGTTGCCAGCAGCGATATCAGGCAACTCAATTTCAGTTCAGTTGGCATCCGTAATCGACCCAAAAATATCCTTATTTTGGCTTTTTGTAAGCAATTGCGACTATCATCTTTACAAGGTGGTCTCAAAAAACAGCTGTCTGTTATTGCTTTGCCTGTTGTTGTTGTATTGTTGTGAAATTGGAAAATAAAGTGCCTCGGCATCTTCGGCCGAACGCAAGGATTTTCTCCTCTATGGTAAAACAAGTACCGTATTCGCTAACTAAAGCTTGTCTGCAGAGGAAACTAAAGTTGAATTTAAATGTATCAACTTGGTGAATTAAGTAACACTTACTGAGCTACCTAAACAAGAGCGGCAAGCGTTTTTTTAAACTTGAAAATTCTAATTCAAATACATTTCCAATAAAACAAACCGACATATCGATCTGTTAAATAAGATTGTACAGCCGGGTAGTGTTCAATTCGCGTTCTATAGGTTTGTTTCGTATAAATTTTATGGTAATTATGAGTTTTGACAAACAAAAAACGCTTGCCGCTCTTATTTAGGTAGCTCAGTTAATGTCTAGTGAAGAACGGAACTTTGTATTTAAAACGATTTTAAATATAAATGCGATATATCAAACCTAACAATCTGCCGTTAGAGTTTCTTTCCATTTGATTAAAGAATTGTCTTCCAGGAACCAGAAAAAAGCAATGGGTTTCTTCCTTCTTTTTTTTTTTAAGTCGACCGTTGTTGATGTTGAACGTAACCCATGAAATGGTGGCAATCTTATTTAACTAAACACAGGTACAACTTTGGCTGTTCTTTCCACTAAAAGAAATATGAATATCATATAAGTACATATGGACCAAGTTTACTTACACAAATATTTAAAACAAAATTTGTGCAGTATCATGTCTTATTTAATAGTAGTTATAAAATTAATTCCTTTAATATTCTTTCTGCATTCATGCTCAGCATTGGGTGTCCAGAGACACGAGTTGTATTGAAAATGATACTGTTACTTTTATCTTCGGTAAAGTGAGTTTATGAGTGCATGTAGAAAAATTAATTGATTTCAGCAAACAATTTATCTTGATGTATGAGCAGTGTTGCCAGAAGTAGGGGAAAATCCCTACATGTAGGTATTTTTGATAATAAAATAGAAGCGTAGGGGAAATCGGACAGCTTTTTTATAATCTCTAATATGTAGGGATTTTTCGTCATACCGGATTATTTATGAAATAAATGCAGAAAAGACGAATTTTTAGTAATATTTTATTGTCCAAAACGGTTAAAAAAATTTATTTTCCCTAAAATCACTTAAAAATATATTTGCAGAGTTGCTTGTGGCTTAAAAAGTTGGCGACGCTTATATGTTTGTATATGGTTTTTCTAAGATATCTTAAAAACCAAAGTGGTGGGGTTTCTAAACAATTGTTTGCTGAAATGACATCAATACCTTCGTGACATAGAAAGAATTTGTCGTAGTAAAAATGTATTTCCTACATTGCTTAGGAATAGCGAAGAAGCTAATGAATGGTGGTTACCAAATGTTACATCTATAAGTGCCTGGAAAAAGACATATGTATGTACACTGTGGTATACACTACCACTACCGCCATTAGTGTATATATAAGCGCCATTAGTGTACAAACTGGCAAGTGCACGGCTAAAAAAACTAAACTGACAGCATGTTTGGAAAAAAAACAAGTTGTTTTTGTTTTTATTTTGTTTTTTCTTAACCTACTTACAACTACAATCTTTGGATGAAGTTTCCTGACGACCTGGCCTAAGCAACCAGTGAAATGCGCATAGGCATAGCTTATCCCTTCAACAATAAATTTCAGTGTTTTTATCAAGAATAAAAATTGGGAATTCAGCACGACAAACAAAATCTTTTAAATTAAAAATTTTTGTATTTTCACAAAATTAATTTATTTTTTATAACTTATGTTTTTTCTTCTATTTTATTGCCAAAAATGCGTAGGGATTTTTTTAGGGGAAATTATTTCAACATGTAGGGAAAAATCAGATTTTTTTAGCATACGTAGGTATATTTTCGAAAAATCCACTGGCAACACTGTGTAAGAGTTACAACAGATGTGGCCATAAAAATAATAAGGATACAAAAGAAAATGCGTTTATAAGACAAATACTCAACGGTTGCGTAACAGTTACGTCTTCTTCCATTGTTATGTTTGCTCAAGAACAAAACGTTGGCAGAACTAGCGACGCACAAATGTTTATGTTATTCAATGTGGAGAAAACGCATGGTATGAAAACCCATATAAAAAGCAACAATAACAATGAAGATGGTGTTTTTGTCACATAACAAGAACAAAACATCTATCCACATTGGTTGATCCAAACAGCTGTTTTGTGTGGTTATGATTATGTCACGTCTAATATGAGCTTTAGGAACGTGCCCAATGTCTCCATTTGCGTTCATCCCACTTTCCTTTCACAGTTTTCACTTTAAGATACACATGTTCAACAATGAATTCGAGAAGTTTCCACTGATAGGAACAACTCTCCTTCAAGTATATATAATTAGCATATTGCCTTGAAATTTTAAAGTAATTTTTATTCAATTGTGGAACGTGATAGGTATACATATGTGGAAGGCAATAAGCATCGCGACCCAAAGGGTCTTTTGTGCAGCCTGTGTACCTCACTATGAAAAGTTAAGGCTATCCTTTCTGGTTAAAGATCATAAATTTCAGTTGGGCTCATTAGTTAACCCCCGAAAAATTTCCGCCTGGCAGTCCCCAAGACAGAGCAGTAGTAGAGCAGATGTTCGGATGATTCGTTAGCAAAATCACTAAGTCTGCAAAATTTAGTATTATATCCAGTATAAACTTATGGTAACTGAGACCACAGTGCCCAGTAAAAAGGCCAGTAAGTAACTTCAATTCAAGCGGAAGTAGACTTTTTGATCTACCACGGGACAGGGTAACAAATTTTCCCCTTCGTAGCCAGCTAAAAATTCAAATAATTATGTGCCCAAAGGTCGTTTAGTCTATAACTAGCCTGAACTTCATCTCTAAAAAAGATAACCCTCTAAGAGCGGCCTGGCTATCTGACATTATAAGTAATCTCAAGTTGTTTGCTCTCCTCTTCAGACTTACTTACCCCAGCTTATATAAGGGTAGATATGAGGGTAGCGTAAATCACCGCCTAAAAACCTTCTTCTCTTTATCCATTGGTAAGCCTGGATCCTGGAACCAAAACTGGGTCTGCAAGTCCCAGTCACCAAGACTTATCCGCCAATTTGTCTCTGTCAGGTATAAGGACATTGAAATTACTATTTAATAACGTTGAACGTGATAAACAGACACTAATACTTATATAACACATACTTAGTTGCATTATGTCTCCCACACTACTGCTAATTTGATCTCCATTTATGTTCATATTCAAGAAATTACACAATTTTAACAAGCTTCCTTCCATTTCAGTATAAAGTTCGTATTACATTTTTGCTCCTTGTTTCCAATGAAAATTGACTTATTTTCTTCGAACGTTCTTGTTTTTCTACGTGTCTTATTGGAAACTCTTTACACGTTCAACATGACATTTTGTTCTCACTTTCTTCTGTTTGAGTTTTTAATAACAAAGAAAATTTTCTATTTTCTTTTTTTTTAAGTTAACATCACATACACTTAGCGAAATTATGGTTTATTAACTAGAAATATAATACCTTTTAATACAAATTTTAGTTTATTTTGTGAATAGATCTTAAAAATTCAAAGAATAAAGTTAGTGAAATCACACGTTTCATGTTTTTTTTTAACTTAAAGATCTTAAGAATCAAACTGTAGAATCTTAAAAACATAAAATATTGAAATATGAACTAAATCTTAGTCTAAATCTTAAGTTTACGTCCTACCAACGGCATCGAGATGCTTCAAAGCGATATTTGTGGACGATTAAAGCTGTATAATCAGCAAAGGTTCCGTATCCATATACATATGGGGAGGCTACAACACAATATGTGACTGCACGCACCACCAAGAACGGCAAGACATCAATACAGCTTGCCCTGCCATACCAGAAATTCCGTCCGCTATTAGGGCACTTAGGCCCTCCGGGCCCTGACAGCAAAGCCCCGGAATTTCTAAAGGGACTTATTCTCCTCCCACTAATACGCGAATTTTGGACAAATGGTAACCTATCACAGTGCAAGAACTGGACAAAATATTAGCCCATATTATTTACAATAGGCTGTCAGAATCGCTCACACCTGACCTAAGGCAATAGCAAGCAGGATTCAGAGCTAGAAGCTCATGCAATGACCACGTGAACACCTTACGCATTATAGTTGAGCAGTCCGTGGAGTGACGCACTCCTTTATGCATGGGTTTCATTGACTTTGAAAATACCTTCGAAACATTAATCCATGAAGCGATCTGGGGTGCACTGGAATGTAAAGGAGTGCCGACAAAAGTGATCATCTGGTCAAACATTAAGTTCATAAACTTTGTGGATTCGAACCGTGTACATAGTTAAAGGCATGATTTTATTGGGTGTACGATCCTTATAATTCACAGTGGGAGATTTTGGAAACGATTAGTCAAGTGGCAATTTAAGACTTGTAATAGAGTTTTAAGGCCCAACCATAAAATGCATAAGCTACTGTCAAAAATTAACAAAAAGCCTATCAAATGCATTTAAAAAAAAAACAAAATCAAAAATATTTGATTCCGTACGGAAAGGGCGATCTGTTTCACACTTTGCTTAAGCAAAGGACAGTTTCATAAAATTTTACAAAAAGTTTTGTTAAGTTCAATGTGGGTTGACACATATGAATCACATGTATCCGCACAATTGCTTAAGCCAACTTAAGCATATTATAGTTGGGTCTTTAGTTTTGAATTTAAAGTATGTAGATCTATAAGGAGGGACGCCATAGGATCCCAAAGTAGCGCACCGCGGATATCACACAAATTAAAAATAATCCAGAATTATATACTTTGGCCCGATTTTACATACCAATCTTAAAGAAATTGTGTCTAGATTGAAAATACTTATAAATATATATAGTTTTAACCCTTTCGACCGGCTTTCGAATAGCAATGGTAAAACAAAATTTGTGATTGTAACCGATTATTTAAGTAATATATAACTTATCGGTGAGAGAAAATCGGTAAGACAATAATTGAGGGTTGTGAGGGTTGTGGTACACAGTTGGTATAAATAAGTACCAACTGTCCGGGTTGTTGGGTTTGTGGAACATTAGTGTGCCATTCGGGATGTTATGTGGTACAAATAAGTACCAACCGTCCGGTAAAATTATCTTTCGCGGATATCATGCAAAAAACTTACAAAAAACGGTCAGGAGACTTTAAAGACTAAAAGGTTTATTTCGCAATCCAGCAACATTAAATTTTGAAGCTGTAAGGGATGTTTAAACTTACCGTTGTACACATATGTACCGTCCGGGTCGAAAGGGTAGCAATCGCAAAATTCATTATGCGATAAAGGGCGTTATTTCTCATTGTAATGTGGGGACTAAATGTGTTCCCAAGGTATATTTACACAAGGTAGACTCATTTGGGAGTGTAGACATGCTGCTCTATAAAAATAACCGAGTGGAACGGAATTGTCAAAATTGTCTTCATATAAATTTAACGCACACATGTACAAATTTTGGCTCATATACACGGAATTTGACATTGGTGTTCCAACTTAGGTAAACAGCTGACAAACATATGGGCCAACGAGTTTACCTTGTGTAAATATACCTTGTGTGTTCCCTTACTGAATGCAAAATAGAATTAAAATAAAACTTATTTTTAAAGTAAAAAATAATAATCAAAAAATAACTTTACATTTAACAAGCATTTAACCCGCTACTTCGTTAGCGTCTCATTTTTCTTCGTGGACATATCTGTGCCCAAAGTTTATTTTCTCATTCACTCAGGACCTTTCATGTTTAATTTTATCTTTTAGGTCCAATACCAACGGAAATTCAAAAAGTACCAGTCAAAGAATTCACAAGTACCAAAAAGTTCACTCTCATCCACCCAGGACATTGCATCTTGAATTTTATGTTTCTAGATCCAATACTTACGGAAATTCAAAAAGTACCAGTTAAAGAACAAAAAAGTACCAAAAAGTTACGTCATAGATACCAGTTGTAGGACCAAAAAGCTATAGCAAAATACCAAATTTTCCGTATTTCCCCTTTTTGGTACTATTTTTCCCCGATTAAAGTATTTAAAATTTCAGTATTGTAGTGGGAGCCCAGAATTTAGAACGAATATGTCCATGAATGGAGAAAAATATTTTGTAAAAAAAGTAATAAAAATAGTTACGATCGGGTGACAAAAACAATAAAATGTTCGAATTTCGAAAAAGTACCAAATTCGTATTCGTATTTTTTTGATAAGTTTCGAATGTGGTATTAACTTTGTTTCTATGTTTATTGGTTCAAAATATAGATTGGGTGTCAAAAAATTACCAAAATTCAGGGTTTACCCGTTAACTCCCTAAAAGGACCGAATTTCAAAAAAGTACTAGACACCTGTCCGCTTATTTTTCTAAAGAACAACGATAAGTATTACATTTTTTTTTTGTATCTCTTTTAGTCTTGGAGATATAACGTTACCGAATATTTCCCTTTTTACTCTTTTTTACAACCTAAACATTCGAATTTCCAAAAATCCCGTCTTAGTGGATCGATTTGTGAAGTGACAAATCTCTGGTCCAAATTTCAAGTTTTTAGCTTCAGGCGTTTAGGCTGTGCGATGATGAATCAATCAGTGAGTCAGTCAGTCAGTAACTTTACAATTTTGTTTATATAACAATTATAAAATATAAATCGGATCGGAGTTGTCGGATAACTCACGCGAACCTATTAAGTGCCAATATAAATATCAGGATTGGGTTCCGTCAGGGTTGTGTTCTCTCACCTTGAAGACCTAGATAATGCAGCTGATATATGTATTCTGGCACACAATCACTTCTATATCGCGACAAAACTTCAGCTCTTGAGCGAGTTTGCAGATAAATCAGGCCTTAGGATTAATATTGCGAAAACCATGCTAATGTGCATCAATACCGACTACACTCAACCTCTATCTTTAGACGGGAAAATGATCGAAACTTTCTGCTACCTGGGAAGTATAATTTTCAGTAATGGTAGAGCAAGTGATAAGATTCCGCATCACAAAGGGTAAAATATCGTTTGGAATGCTGAATAAAGTCTGGCGATCAGCATTTATCTCTTAGCGCACCAAACTCAGAATCTTTGACAACTGTGTAAACTTCGTTGTTTTGTACGGGTTCAAAACATGGCACGCTGCCACAAGATAAATAAATGCTATCCAAGTATTTATAAACCGGTGCCAACGGTTTATAGGCACCATCACACGAACTGCCATTGACTGAAATCCACAGGATAGCCGATCACATTTCTTATGTTAGGGCATCATCAAAATTAAGATGCATTTGTCTATGAGTGTAGAGGTCCTAGATTGCTTCCCTGCATGGCATAAATCGCTTGAGGAGAACTTAAAAAATTGTATATACAAAAAGAGTTGTAATCTAATTTTTAATAAAACGATGGAACAAATTGTATACTATAGTCCGCTAAAATTTTAAAGGTAGGTGCATTTGAATCTTATTTACGAGTATGTACATATAACCAAAAAACGCTATTTTACAAAAAATTCAGTTACACCTTTTTAAATTAAGCGATCGCTACGATGGAATTTTGAAAACTTAGTTGATTAGGAAGCTTTTTGAAGACATTTTTAAGCAAGTCATACGATAAAAACAAAAAATTAATAAAAACAAAAAATTAATAAAAACAAAAAATTCAATTATAACAAAAACAAAAGGAAAGAATACAAAAACACCATATGAAATTTAAAAAAAAGTAAATTACGAAAAGTTGAAGTAAAAAAGTCAAGCCAGTAATCATCAGATATGGACATCAGAAGCACTCTCTGTTTTATGTTCTCTCCTGTCAATCTGCTTCTTGTACCCGGCACTGCTTCTTATAAATGCCAATCATTTTAGATCTTCATATAAGTTTAAGAAAACATATGATGCATGCAATGATGCTAAACGGCTAAAATTTTAAGTTTTTAATGAAGATCGACTTTAAAAAATATCGATTTCGATAGTCGTATGTGAATATCGATATATTGATATATAGGTATTTTAAATATCGGCGATATATCGATTATTTGTTTTTTAAATATCGATATTTAGATATATCGATATTTTTGCCCATTCCTATTTTGGCTTCGATAATCCCAAATAAGTGCTGGTTCACACACGTCAAGTTTGACTCGTCAAGTCTTGAACTTTTAGGAGAGAAGGGAAGAGAGAATCCCATTTCTTTTCCCCTCTCTCCTAAAAACTATTCACCACTTTAAAGTCTATTATATTTTATGGCGGCACTTTTGTTTACAGAATTTCACCAATTATACTAAAGCTTTTTTAACGGTCATTTCGAGGGCTTTCTGCACATTGGGATGAAAGTGTACTAAAGAATAACAATTTTTCAATACCAATGTGAACTACATACTAAAATTGCCTTTTAATACAAAACAACTAATAAATACAAGATAAATAATAATTACAACTAATTCTTAACCAATAATTACAAGTAATTCTTAACTAAAGTTACTCTCGTAACACTATATACATATATCAGTGAAGTAGATGAGGTCCAAAAAATTGTCAATCATTCCACAAAAATAAAAGTCACACAATAAAAAAAAAACTATGAATGTTTTTTTATCGGCATTTAAAAAAGGTTGCTTTTCTGATGCAGCGAAGTGATGCATTTACGAACATTTTAAAAATGTCTATTTTTTCGAGTGTATTTAATTGTTTTAACTTATCGATTTTTAAATGTACACACAACATCGAAGGTGTTTGCTTGGTTTTCTTACATTCTTCCTGAAATTCATTTAACATCTAAATGCGTTTGCCCTGTGTTAGTGTCAACCATATTCATGTTCCATAAATACATTTTCTTGCTATGTTTGCTACGTGCATACGTGTATCTTTTCAATATTTTCTCAAGCACTGACTGATGTTTTGCAACTTGAAAGAAGAAAAAAAAAGAAGGAAAACATCTTTTTTCTCAAATGGGAGGCAATTATTAAAGAACATGAAAAAAATATATTGCAATAGTCGTACACCATTGCAAGTTGAAACATTATAAGAAACTGTAATCAACGGCAATTCCCAGTCAATGTTGTCATATTCTATGGATGTACATATGTACATTTGTGGACAATTATGAAGGTTAATACTTGGCCATGCTCGATATTAAAAGTTCAAATATTGTTCGATTGCAAAATGAATTCTTAAATAGTATTTTTACCCTCCTCCCTTTCACCCATTTGAATAGAGTTTTTTTTTTTTTTTTTTTTATGTCACCATTGATTGCAAAATTGTATTACTTTTGCTTCACTGTCTTTGTAATTTTAATTAGATATGAAGTAAATATTTGTTCTTTTTATAATTTTAATGTGATTTCCTTTTTTTATCGCAACATCTTTTCAGGTTTAGCGTATGATAGCGATAACATATGCCTGACAGAGGAATGCGTAAGGACGGGTAAGTTTATAAATTAATTTTCTTTTACATTTTTTGTAATTTTTATCACAAATTTTCCGAGCGTTTTCTTAAGTACATACATATCGTTGGTCTCATGTAGAAAGACCTTAACGCACATAACGCAAAGGCTCATTTTCATAAAGTTATTGGCGAAATCCGTTTCGAATATAAAGTCTATGAGAAGTTTCAATCTTAATCCACTAAAAAAGTCTTACACCTCTTCATTTGATGATTGATTCATATTCAAAAAAAAGAAAGGTGAAAGGTTAGGTTGGATAGAAATGACAGTGCGAAGTTCCGCTAAACAGAATCCTCGCCGCAGAATCAACCCGAATATCTAACGAAGTTTAAAATACATTCCAGTTCGTATAATCTGTCGAAGGTGGTGGATCCAATTTTGGCCAGTCGTCTTTTTGCCAGTGCAGGGGAGTGACAGAGAAGGTGTTCTACATTCTCCTCCTCATTATCGTTATCATAGTGTCCGGCTCCAATACGCTGTTCATGCCTGCCGTGCTAGTAGGGACATGGTTCGGCCGTCAGCCATGAGCGGCCTTAATTATCTGGCAATTTTGCATCCAGAGTTCTCGGCCCATCTGTTATTAGCAATATCAATAGTCGATTTCCAACAAAGGTCGAGTTTGCAGCAGAGCAAAAAGGAAAAAACTTTCTAGCAAATGTATAAGGGAGACTCGTTCTTATTCCAAATAGTTTAAAAAAGTCGAACTGAAATCTATTGGTGTTTCCAACAAAAGCCATTTCCAACAAGTAAGAAAGAACAGTCGGGTAAACCCGACTATATTATACCCTACACAACAGTATTTTAAAACACATTTACAAGAGTGCACCCTATTCGGGACCCATGGAAAATCGTGCTTATGTGTCCATATAAATATGGATCTATCTATGTTTACAATTTCATTCAAATTGGTTTGATAGTTTCTGAGAGGCAGAAATTGCCCCTATCTCCGCTCGTGGTCCTACGATTCGGCCCATTTGGTCCTTGTGGCAATAAGAACCTATAAGCCAAATTTTATTAAATCATCTCCAAAATTGCGACCTGTACTTTGCGCACAAGGTTACATGGACAGCCAGTCGGACGGACATCGTTAGATCAACTCAGAAAGTGATTCTGAGTACGTTACTTAGAACAACGATTTAAGCACTAGTGAGGTAGAATGTTGTCTTCTTTTACCCGATACCAAATTTAATAAAAAAAAAAAATTAAATTAATTAAGCGCCATTTTGAACACGATTCAACCCAACGTGCGGCGATGACCTGAATTGTGTTGCACTGAGTACTAATCACTCGCATTAATTTCATTTTAAGCTTAAATCTTTTAAATCAAAATATCAATCGTTCATACGAGAAAACCCTTATTTTTCAGCGGCTTATTTACTATCTGCTATGGATACTTCAGTTAATCCATGTGAAAACTTTTTCCAATATGCCTGTGGCACATGGAATAAAGTGCATATAATACCAGAAGATCGAAGTTCTATAAGTACATTTGAGGTTAGCTAAAAATCTAAACAATTGATTATCTACAAAGAGCTAAAGCATTAATAAAAAATATGATCTAATCTTTTTAGGTACTGGCCGATCAACAACAAGTTATTTTAAAAGGCGTTTTGGAAGAACCCATTAATGATATGGATAACCAGGCGACTATTAAGGCGAAAATGTTTTACAAAAGTTGCATAGACATACGTGAGTAATTTTATTTTTAAATAATTGGGGGTTTCACCATTTGTGCTAACAAGTCATATCGTTATAATGTCATCTATCTACTTATATATGAAAGAGTTGCATGAGTGACTGACTGACTGACTCATTCATCATCGCCCACCCGCTGACCCTAAAAACTTGAAATTTGGACTAGCGATTGGTCACTTCCCAAATCGATCCACTAAGACGGGATTTGTCGAAATTCGAATGTTTAGAGGGTAAAAAAAGGTAAAAACCGGAAAATTTGGTAACCTTATATCTCCAAAACTTAAAGAGATGCAAAATAAATGTAAAACTTATCGTTGTTCTTTAGAAAAATAAGCGGACAGGTGTCTGGTACTTTTTTGAAATTCGGCTCCGTAGTAAACGGGTAAAATCTGAATTTAAGTACTTTTTTGCCTCCCCATCTATCCTTTGAACCAATTAACATAGAAACAAAGTTAATACCAAGGTATATTTACACAAGGTAGACTCATTTGGGAGTGAAGACATGCTGCTCTATAAAAATAACCGAGTGGAACGGAATTGTCAAAATTGTCTTCATATAAATTTAACGCACACATGTACAAATTTTGGCTCATATACACGGAATTTGACATTGGTGTTCCAACTTAGGTAAACAGCTGACAAACATATGGGCCAACGAGTTTACCTTGTGTACATATACCTTGGTTAATACCACATTCGAAACTTATAAAAAAAATACGTATACGAATTTGGTACTTTTTTTACAAAACATTTTTCTCCATTCATTGACATATTCGTACTAAATGGGCTGCCACTGCAATACTGAAATTTTTGATACTTTAATGGGGGAAAAATATAGTACCCAAAAAAGGAAATACGGCAAATTTAATATTTTTCTTTAGCTTTTTGGTTCTACTAAAGTTAACCCTCTACTAATGCTAGAATTTTAACAAGTTTAAACCTAGAAAAATAAACTTTGACATAAAAATATGTCCACGAAGAAAAAGGAGACGGTAACGAAGTAGCGGGTATATGCTAGTAAATAATATTTTACAATTATTGAAAAAAATGTTATCGTGTTTCAAACGAAATAAAAATTTTAATGCTGTATTTATTGATTCTTCATAACTGTACAGTAGATAACTAAATTATAAGCGGCTGCCCACAGCAGTCATATACATATATTTCTTGTAATTATGTTAAGACATATGACTTTATAACTTAATAACTACCTTGTGAATCCCCCAAATGAATTTAGGCAATTACAATTTCTTCTTCTCTTTCATTGCCAGCTCAAATACGTAAAATCGGTGAGGGTCGCCTTAAAAATGTTCTAAGATCTTTAGGAGGTTGGCCTGTCATAGACCCCGTTTGGAAAGCTAACAATATGTCAGTTGAGGAATTGATTGGCATTCTTAGGGGTACATATGGTGAACCGGTTTTAGTTGAACTGTATGTTGGGGCAGATGATAAAAATTCTTCTACACACATTTTACAAATTGATCAATTTCCCTTGGCATTGCCATCAAGGGACTATTATCTAAAGTCGAGTAGTGAACATGATTTAAAAGCCTATCATCGGTATATGACCCAAACGGCCATACTGATGGGTGCAAATCCTCTTACGGCAGCCGAAGAACTTAATGACGTTTTACAGTTGGAGGTGAAATTGGTAAATGCTACGCTACCAGAAGCCGATCGTCATGATACCAGTGCCATTTATAGGAAAATTAGTTTGAAGGAGCTCCAAGCAGAAGTGCCACAAATCAATTGGACTTTGTTTCTGCAGACCGCTTTGGGCCAAGATATAGTTTTAAAGGAAAATGAGGAACTTGTCAGTTATGCCATGCCTTATTTGGTAGACATGGGTAAAATTCTTAGGGAAACAGATGAAAGGGTTTTGCACAATTATGTGCTCTGGCGTTTGGTCATGTCCATTATGACTCACATGATTGACGACTACCAAAAAGAGAGAGTAGAGTTTCGTAAAATCCTCTTAGGCATACAGACTGAACGTGTGCGATGGTCTCAATGCGTTGACTGGACAAATAAGAAACTGGGCATGGCAGTGGGTACCTTGTTTATAAGAGATAATTTTAACCAAAATAGTAAGGATACTGCTTTAGAGATGATCCACACCATAAGAGAGGCCTTTAACGAATTACTTAGTGAAAACCATTGGATGGATGACGAAACCAGGGCGGTAGCTAAGGAGAAAGCAGATACTATGAATGAGCGTATAGGATATCCAGAGATCCTTACAGAAGCCAATGAATTGGAAAAAGAATTCGCAAATGTATGTGAAGAAATAGTTTGCAAGTTAATTTATGTTTAAAGTTTTAATTGCAGCTCACTATAGTTCCTGATAATTTTATGGAGAATGTTCTAAGTATACTTAAATGGGAGTCGGAGAAAAATATGCAGCTATTAAGGCAGCCGGTGGATAAAGAAAAGTGGACAACAGAGCCCGCGGTGGTGAACGCTTTCTACAATCCCAATAAAAACGATATTGGTAAGAATTTTAAGGGAAACTTGCTTGCAACACAACTTAATGCGAATTGAATATTTAGTATTTCCTGCTGGAATTCTGCAGCCCTTGTTTTACAGTCAACATTTTCCAAAATCTTTAAATTATGGCGGCATAGGTGTGGTAATTGGTCACGAAATCACCCATGGTTTCGATGATAAAGGTAAAGATTTATTGCGTTCACCTGGGTCAAGTAATTAACGTAGCCATTCGATTATATTCTTAGGCCGGCAATTCGATAAAGACGGCAACATGATGCAGTGGTGGAATAATGCCACAATAGAAGCCTTTCGGGAACGTACCCAATGTATTATAGATCAGTATTCCAAATACAAAATCGATGAAGTTGGACTATTTATGAATGGACGCATGACACAGGGTGAGAATATCGCCGATAATGGAGGACTTAAACAAGCTTTCAGGGTAATCTTAAAAAAAAGTTCACATTTAGAATACAACTGATCTCATTTCCTTTAACTCCAGGCCTATAAAAAATGGGTTCAACGTCACGGTCCCGAACAACGTTTACCAGGCCTTAATCTAACACACGATCAACTATTCTTTTTAAATTATGCCCAAATATGGTGCGGTTCTATGCGTCCAGAAGATGCTTTAACTAAAATACGTTCCTCTGTACACTCGCCCGGTTCAATACGAGTTCTAGGTCCTCTATCAAATTCAAAAGACTTTGCTGAAGCATATCAATGCCATCTGGGTTCACCGATGAATCCCATTGAAAAGTGTAGTGTGTGGTAATCAAAAAGGAAACATTTTTGAAATGGAGCCTGCCAAAAGCTAGAAAGAAAAATATTTTAGATAAAACACACACACATATACATATGTACTTAGATTTCACATACACACACACACACACACACAAAATCAACAAACCAACTAAGAAACCCAACATGCATTAATACACAAAAACTCTAAATCCCTTCAAATAAAACTAAAAAAAAAAATAAATGAATAATATAAATATTGCATTATGGTTTTAAGTAAATAAAAGTAAAATATACTTAGTAACGAAAATTAAAAAGGATTTATTACACAATGGAACAAATTTGAACTTTGTTTGTGTGGTCTGGAATTTGATTGCAAATTTTTAGCAATTTGAGGTCGCTGATTTCAAATCTAATCTCCATTTTTCTCTATCAGCTCTATTTTTCGAGATATACCGTTATGGCCAAAATTAAGGCATTTTCACTACATATATTGGAATAACTATCAAAAGTAATTTTTGGGAATACAAAATTTTAATTTTAAAAGATTTTGTAAGTCGTGCTTTATTACCAATTTGTATTCTTGATAAAAACCCTGTAATTTATTGTTGATGGGATAAACTATTCCTATGCGCATTTCACAGGCTGTTTAGGCCAGATCGTCAGGAAACTTCTTCCAAAGATTTTAGAAAATCAAAAGATATTAAACCAAATAAGACTGTTAAGCGCAAACCAAAACAAAGTGCAAGTGCTACTGAAAGTTCTGAAACTGAGCCAATAAATGTAATTCATGCTGATGTCACATCTTTAGAAGAGGAGTAGCCTCAAACATCAAAAAATAGTTTACAAATTGGTGATGTGTCAGACTTAGGAACAAAAGAAAGCGGTCCACAGAAACCAAAAATAGCTTTTAATAAGACATTTGGTTATGGACAAAATAGATCGTTTTCTTCAAAGTACTATGACACATATGATTGGCTTGAATATAGTGTGGAAAAGCAAAAGGCATTTTGTTTTGTATGCCGCAATTTCGGTTCAAAAGAATGCCGGCAACAAAATGAAAAATATGTAGTTTCCGGCTATGAAAAGTGGAAAAAGCTTAGTGAAGCCCTCAAAAAGCACAACAATTTTGTCACCCATATGCAAAGTATTCAGGGATACAAAATGTTTCAAAGCTCTGCAGAAGATATTCTAAATATAATCCAAATTTTTAATATTTTAATCAGGCTTAAGTTCATCAAATTTAATTTTCATTAAACTATTTTTAATAAGATAGGAATTTTACAACATGAAAATTAATTTAAATTGTTATTGATAATCATTCATTCTTGACTGACCTGAGATTCGAACCCAGGCGGCTGGTTACCATGACATGTTTCGATCGCAACCACTCGATCTCCTCAGATGGATTTCAAGAAGAATTCTTGACATAAGTACGGAAAAAACAGAAGTTAGGAAAAACATGTAAAATCAATTAAAATTGATAATCATTCAAAAAAGCAAATTTCGATCTACCAAAGGTTAAAATACAATTTGGTTTATGGATTGATGTTTGACTATTGACGTCAGCAGTCGTCGATATCTGCGAGTGTAAGACGGCAAATCCATCTGAGGAGATCGAGTGGTTGCGATCGAAACATGTCATGGTAACCAGCCGCCTGGGTTCGAATCTCAGGTCAGTCAAGAATGAATGATTATCAATAACAATTTAAATTAATTTTCATGTTGTAAAATTCCTATCTTCATAAAAATAATTTAATGAAAATTAAATTTGATGAACTTAAGCCTGATTAAAATATTAAAAATTTGGATTAAAAACCATAAATAGTTCAACAAAATAACCACAATTCTAATTATTCTAAATATATTTTGCAAAAAAAATATAAAACTTATCTTTGAGTGATGCTAAATATGATTAATTTTTATACTTATATCAATTAATCTTATTGTTTTGTTATAGTTTTTGTTTTGTTATATTTTATTTTTTAGTTTTTTAATGCCTGAATTTTTTATTTTACTGTTAAAAGACTAAAATAGGGCCTGTTCGGAAATGCATCACTGCGCTGCAGCCTGCATCAGAAAAGCAAACTTTTTTTAATGCCGATAAAAAATAATTTAAATTTTTTTTATTGTGTGACTATTATTTTTGTGGAGTATTTGACAATTTTTTGGTTCACATCTACTTCACTGATATATATTTAAGCATTTGAAATCACTGATGCAGCGCAGTGATGCATTTCCGAACAGGACCATAATTTTAAGATTTGTTTTATTGAACTGAATAAGTGTAATTTTTTTTTAACCTGATTTTTATTTAAATAAAAAACGAAAAGTAAACATTTTTTTTCGAGGGTCTATAGCCCCCCCCCCCCCCAGAAATATGGTCTAGCTACACATAACGAAAAATGTGAAAGAGGTACAAACAAGGCGAATTCATTACAGGTAATCTCGCTACTACAACAAGTACAACTTTACAAAAACCACAAGCAATTTGTTTTTGTATAATCATTGTACAATGTCAAAAACAAATGATTCAATAATCAGTAATAATAATAATTTATTAATAAAATACATGCTGCAAATGCGCAAAACTTTGTTAAAATGTATGCAGAAAAGTGATTGGTGAAAAAATATGGCAAAATTGCACTTTACCTTTAATTTGAGTACCCACACATATCACTAAGTGGGCGCGGCAGTTTTTTGGGTCCAGGAGGCCCCACGGGCCTCAGCCCCCTTAAATTTTAATTATGTTTTTTTTTTCTTTTTTTATTCTGAATAGGGTAGCATATTTTTTTTATTTTTTTTTCGTACGCCCCGTAAAGTGCACTTCAGCCAAAAATATTAATCCCAAGGCGGTAAAAACAAAGCAGACAGAATTGTTTACAAAAAAGTGTTTATTAACATTAATAGTGAATTAAATCAAATAGTTGCGTGTTCTTATTGGCCGGGTTATATGATTATGCTTTGCAGAAGTCTAAATAAAAACGTAGCATAGCTTTTCGAGAGGTGGGTGGAGGTGACCAGAGCAGCAAAACACCTCTTACATCTTCCGCGGATCCCAATATCAAACCACAGGTTTGTTGTTGCGTTATGGCCAGAATGTAAAATTAATGATGCTGCTGCCGCTCAAGTTGTTCGTTTAAATAAATTGGATTAGTGTATTTATATCCACACAATAGTATTATGGATTTGCATTGATGTTTTTAACACCTTAAAATATTGGCCCTAGACCCACCTTAAAGTTAACCAATCGACTCACAATCACTTTCTGAATCGATCTAACGATATCCGTCCGTCCGGGTGGTTGCCCACGTAAACCTTCTGCAGTACATGTTGCAATTTTAGAGATTATTTGATGAAATTTGGCACATAAGTTGTAATTGGCACGAGGACCAACTCTATAGAAAATGGGGCGAGTCGGTCCAAAATTTCACATAACCCCAATACAAGTATGTATCTTTCCGGAATGGGGTCTTTGGGTCTTAAACCATCTTATTGCGTTGGTATTAAGATTAAATTGGCTCCAAACTTATTTTATAGCAATCAAAACCATCTAAAAAAATGTTATTGGAATCGGTTCATATTTGCCTACAACTCCCATACAAATACTTTTCCCGAAAACAGTTTTAATGCCATAACTTCCTAATAAATGATGGTATTGAAATTAAAATTAGCGACAATGAGTTTAACGATAGCTACTATGACATGACAAAATGTTGGGCTGCTGGGTCTAAAATGAACAATAGGTCCCATATAAACCCCCTTTCATATTTTTTTTTGTTTTTAATTTTATTTTATTTTACTTATTTGTAGCGGGTTAAATTTTTTTAAAAGAACATCAATAATTTTTTTGCTATTGATTACTTAAGTCCCCAAGTACTTCACACTTTTACAACTCTAAAAAATTAACTTTACAAAAAATATTTCAGAAGTTTGTATCACAGAATACACAGAACTGTAAAAAGTGACGTGTGAAAAAGGCCCAAATCAGTTGCGAGGGCAGCTTTCGAAGAAAGAGAAAGAAAATGTTTTTTGGTAGTAAAGTGGCAATGTGCAAAAACAGGCCGCTACTATCAACACGAATTGCGTAATCAAAACAAAAAATGCAAAAGGGCAGCTTTCTTAGAAAGAGACAAAAAAAAAAGGCAAAATCTTCCGTCTCGTGTCAGTTCTGTATATTCTGTGGTTTGTATTTAGCCAAATAAATGCTTCACAAATAAGATTAATTTATTAATAGTTATTAACTTTTTGTTTTGGTTTAATTTTTATTTCAACTTTTCTTTTATTTAACAATTTTTTCAAAATTTATATGCATTTTATTTGTTACTTTTGTTTGTTTACCTTTTGAAACATATGTTTTTTTGATTTATAAATTTTACTGCAAACATTTCTGCAGTAAAAATTTGTAAATACTCAGACAAGAACTGTCACTTAACGCTCACAATTTGTGTTCTTATTTACTGTATTTTGTGTACTCGAACGCAATTTCGTAAAATGCAGTAAAGTTCAGTAAAAAATAGTGTTTTTGAACGCAGCTAATTTGAATGTATATCTAAAATAGGTCTATTTATATTTAGGTACGTGATGGGAAAATGTTTTGTTTTGGTCTTCTTGCATTTTGCCTTGTAAGGAAAAAAAATTTAAATTAATTAACAGCCAATCCCACGATGAAACGCGTTAACGTTAGCATAGAAAATAACGTTTAAAACAAAAACAAATTTAAGAAAATTTAAATTTAAGAATTTGTTTTTGTTTAAAATGTAATTTTCTATGCGACAGTTAACGTGTGACATCGTAGGATTGGCTGTAAGTTTTGCTTTTTTAGTAATTTTAATTTTCAAATATTTTAATACTTACCTAGCGTTTCCACATGCAAGTACAAGTTCGAAAAACTCAATACACTCACATTTTTTTCACTAACATTCACACAATTTGTGTACTTTCAGCCAATCGGCTGTTTTCTCGATTTTTCGTTGATAATACGTATACACTACTTGCAAGTAATTACTTGCATGTGGAAACGCCGGGTTATGTATGTACATTTAAAGTTTTATTTTGAGAAATTGGGCGATACTTTTCTCTGCTTACATTTTTGAATTCTTAACCTCCGATTGAGATGTTTTATACGAAAATAAATTCGACATTTGAAATATAGTTGTTTTACGTTTTCAGGTAGCTCAACAAAAGTGCTACTTTGCAACAAGTCACGCTTAAGATGCTGGCAATGGGATATTTTTGTTCCATTCTTCTTATGGAATATTGCCTCTAATATTTTAAATTTAGCGAGGAAGCTTTGACTCGGTTTTCTTAGGGAAACTTTAGACACTTGGTCGACCCAAGTAAATGAACTCTCCAGACTTCCATATTTTTTAAGATTTAGCTTTTTAATAATATAGCCCGATACATACTCAAAAGCATCCTCTTGAAGAATACCAATGTCTTGAAAATTTGATTCATCTAAGTCGACAAGTTCCACTTCCTCCGGCAGTTCATTCGCTTCCCCTGGAAGTTCTTCCATTTCTTCCGAAAGCTCTTCAATAACATTTTCTTTTCCTTCTTCTACTGACATTAAACTTGAGGTGGACGCCTTGATCCATTCAGTAGTGTCAACCTCCACATTTCCGGTGCCATTAATACGTTCTGTATTTCTTGCTATAAAAAGAAGACACTTCTATCTTTAAGAAATAAAATAAAATTTCAAATAAGCTACCCAGGATGTACTTTCGATGCCGATATTTGAAATCTCTTGGTGAAGGGTGGTCATTTAAACCACCTTTGCTTCTAATAGCTCCAAAGAAGTTTCCACCACATCTTGGTTCAACCGATTCGTCACCAAATACGTCATGTTGTACTTTTCTACATAACTGTGAAACATTATTAAGGCCTTGTTTGACATGATAATCCCTTTTTGAAAATATTCCAATGTTTTTTTTTTCCGGGAATCATCGGTTTGCAACATATATCCGTCATTTTATTTAAAACATAGTTTTGGGATTTCAGGGATATTCCATACGCTTCCTATGACAGACTCACAAATCAAAAAAGTTTTACTGTGAAATAATAACCTTTCCGGGGTATTTGAAATTGCTTAGTATTGACTTATGGACATCAATCCAATCATTGACGGTCTGGAAGTAATCAGCTGTCTCAATTGGGTTGCACAATTTCATACCTAACGAATAACATCTTCTTATCGCATTGGCCGTTGTATGCGAAAAGAGCTGTGCAGCCAGCTTAACTATTTGTCTTCCTGAAACAGTTGTTGGTTAGCCCATAAATTAATTCAAAAGTTTTGGATATTTACCTGCATCTTTAACTGAAAGATGTTCTTCATTCAATTTGAATGTGATAGAAACATCTGATTTTGTCGTTAAGTTTAGCAAATCTGCTATGGTGCGTGTGGTTAGGTATTGCCCATTGACAATTTGCCCCTATCAAGAAAGTGGTTTCGTAAAAGTTTTAGCAAATGTGGTGCATCCGAAAAGCAGAAAACTTTCTCATTTCCACCAAGGCTCATCTAAACGAATTTATATAAACCAGTTATGAAATCTGTATTGATAATTAGTATTTTTAATGTTGTATTATATATAACTAAATGCCGAGTCTTAAATAAATAAAATAAAATTAATTTCTTGCTTTTAAGAATAGAAAAAAATTAAAAATTATTATCAAATTAAAAAAAACATTAATTATTATTAAAATAAAAACTAATGGCGTATAATTAATCATTCAAAAAAAATTAATTATTGTGCTGTTTTCACAACACAAGTGACTGAACGTGTAGTAAAATTTATATGGGAAACACTCAAAAAACTGAGTTCTTTTCATATAAATTTCACTAAACATTCAGTCACTTGTGTTGTGAAAACAGCACATATTACTAAATTAAAAATTAATTATATTCCCCGCAACCGTAATATTTATCTAAATCTTAAAAATTACATTGAAAAAAGCAACAAAAAATATTTCATTACCCATTTTTAAAATAAATCTGGTAGCGTTGAATTCCTTGTTGTAAAACTTTGGCTATTTTTAGAAGTTGTGTGTTGTAAATGTTTATTTATATTGCAAAATTACTTTTAAATTACCTGGTGTAACATTTAATTCTTTGTACAACTTACGATTTGTTGATCCCAAATCGCATACCAAAGCTACCACTGGAAATGCCGCGCTGCTTAATTGACGAATAATGTCATTTATGAGCTCCTTAGTCATTTGACAGTCAAGGCTGTAGAATACAGGCTGCTTCCAGGAGCTTCGAAGACCACGAGCCATTACAAATTGTACATATTTTGCGGGGCTTTTTACAACATCGTTAACTAAGTCGTACTCCTAACTTTCCTCTACACTCATTTTATCGAAAGCAAGTACGCAAATTCTATCCTCCAGGTTAAGGTTGGTTGTTTGCCGCATAAACTCTATTGAATTTTTAAAACTCCATCAGTAATTGGAAATTTTGCGCACCAACGATGGAGAGTTGATTTATTTGGTAAAGGAAATCCTTTAATATATAAATGGTTGTATGCTCTCGGTCCCGTTGCATGCAGACATATGGCGTTGGATATGTCTCTCCATTTCCACCTTATATTACCCGGAGACATCATTTAGCGCATTTGGACTTCTGCAAATATTTTGCGCACTCCTTCAAGTGCTACATTTGCTTGCTGAAGTTGCAGCTTAAGGTCTTTATTTTCCGACTCAAGTTGGTGGATTCGATCTAAACACTTTGTAAGTCGATCAATATAACTTGATTGTTTTAAAATCGTTTTTTGTTGTTAAATTATTATTATATATTATACTTAAATTATATCACTTGTTAACAATTTATTATTTTTTTAAAACTTACATAGTTTGGGTCTCTTGTTCCCTATACATGCGATTTTCAGACACTGAAGAGACTTCTCCGACTGGCTTTTCTCTTCCCAAACTTCCCAAGAAAATGAACTGTCAAAAACAGGCTCCGTCATGATTTGGTATTGAGAATTGGTGTTTTGGCTTAAAAAATCATATTCAATAATGTAGTAATTAAAGACGTTGCAGGAGGATTCATAAACAGATAGGTACATACATATGTATAGCATATGTCTATACTTACCAATTATTTAAAATATTTTCGTAATTTGTTTGAACTATAGTGTTTTCCTGTACGCTGCAGGAGCTACATACATGTATTCATTTGGTGAAGAATTTTTTTTTGAAAAATTGTATTAGTTTAAACATGCATATAAATACCTTCTCTTAGTGCTCTTGTACCAAAGGCTCCGCGTTGGGCAAAAGTAACATTTTCTTTTCCGTGCGTATAATACTCGCCACAATTTCGCCCCACTTTATTCTGCGTCCATTGTCTTTGGGCATGCTGAACAAAGTGCCACTTCCTTTTTCGAAACGTTTTTTTCCACAAGGAACACTTACGCATTTTTAAATTTTTTCCGTCTTTTTAAATTTATTTTCCGTTTTTTTTTAATTTATTTTCCGTTATTTTGTTTCTATATATTTTCTGTTTTAAACTTTTTTTCACAATCGGATTTTTCAGTTTATTTTAAATTTATTTTCATTACACTTTTTTTTAATTTATGTTGAAATTTTTTTCCATGCCTGCTGAAGTTTTTAACTTAAATGTAAAAAAAAAATGATAAACAAATTTTGACATCCAACAATGATAAGGCGAAAAAAAAAAGTTATCACCTGGGCTTATAAGTCCACCTGTAATGAATTCGCCTTGGGTACAAATAAACAAACTGAATACACTGAAAGAAAAACACTTTAAACTTCATGGTCTTTTTTTAGCGACAATTGGTTTGAAAATAGAACTAAAAAAATTCTCTCTACCAGTAGAGAAAAATAAATTTTTTTCACTTCACATCATTGCTGACGTGGAACAGTGTATTCAGGGAATAAAAAACGTAGACAAAGAAAAAGAGGTAGCTAGAACAAAATTGGCGAACGTGGTTACTAACTTTAAACGTAAATTGATAAATACGCCAAAGAAAAAATTTATTATCATAGTTTTTGAAAAAAACGAGGAAATTCATTAAAGGCCTTTACACACTATCCCACAAAGTCTTACGTATTTTTCAAAAATGCTTCCCTGATCTAATTATTCTTTGAACATATTCAAAAAAAAATAACAACTTGTTGCCATTAGCAAAAAAAATTGGTTTTCCTTTACAATTAGAAATCTAATTGACTTCTGCTTATGCAATTAGATATTCAATTAGCTCGAATTACAATAAATTAAATATCCTAATTGAATATCTAATTGCATTAGCAGAAGTCAATTAGATTTCTAATTGTTAAGGTAAACCAATTTTTTTTGCTAATGGCAACTAATTGCAATTAGTTTTACCATTGGAATAAAAATTTCAATTATCTAATGGGAATTAGTTGAACTAATTCTAATTGTTTGATGAATTAGAGCATTTCACAAAAGAAGGTTAATTAGCAATCATTAGCATTATCTAATCATTACTTAACATGTATGGGTATTCTATACAAACTAGTGGATCTTGGTATTGATCCATTTCTTCTAAAATTATTGAATAGCTACTTCTGCCAACGTGAATTTGGTATACAAATCAACAACTCCTTTTCTGATTTTGGATCCGTAAAAAGTGGTGTCCCACAAGGCAGCGTTTTAGCTCCAATCTTATTCAACCTTTTCTATAACGATTTTCCACACGAAATGACTGATTCAACGGCAATTTTATACGCTGATGATTGTTTTCCCACGATAAATCGCCTACAAGTGCTTTACAAAAGTCAGCCCATCATCTTCAAACTATTAATACGTATTACGAAACCTGGGGCATCAAAATCAATGCTGCTAAATCGGAGGCAATATGCATTAGAAATTCCTCGGGGAAATGTCCGAGGTTTGTGGTACCAGAAAGCAAGCGCCTTCTTTTAGCCCTTGACGGTATTACTATTCCATTTAAAAACAACATCAAATATTTGGGAATCACCTTTGACAAGTTATTTAAATTTAACAACCATGGCAGGATGCTCCTAACCAAGGCGACACAAATTGCGGGTATGCTTTCCAGTTTATTAAAAAGCTGACACCTTCCAAAAAATACAAAATTACTACTGTACAAGGCAGCCATCAGATCAATTTTGACGTATGCTTTCCCAATATGGTTTACCATTTCTCCTACTGTGTCTAGGGAATTTGAAGTTTTTGAGAGGACGATAATAAGGAAATGTATCAATATGAATTTCTCATCATATAACAAACGACATTCAAATGCTACAATCTACATCAGGGGTTCATTGGTCCCATTTTGTTCATATGCGCTTTCTTTACAAAGGCGATTTGTGGATAATCTTGAATCTCATGACAACAACCTCTTAAACGATATATTTGAGTATGAAAAGAATGTTAATTGGACCTCTTCTGGTTTTTTGTCTCCTATTGGTATCCTGCACGAGGCTCCCACAACCGCAATACATCTACCTGCATTTTTTACCGAGTCCACTCCTGACTCACATAGAGGCTGAAAATACGCATGTGATATTTTGAACCTGTTTTTAATTGTTATTGTATTTATTTACATGTAATTTAAATTTATATATTTTATAATTATATTTATTCTATATTTGTAAATGTTTACTTGTATTTTTTAAGTAAATAATGTCGCGAGCAAACATTACTGTTAAATACTTTAACAATATGATATTTTATGCACAACCTATTCCTGTTTAGCGCGTAGCTTACATATATCTTTCATTGTATATTAGAACAATACAAATATAGTTCTAAGAGCATAAACTTTTGTGATACTGTCGCTTTGTATCTAAACATGTGTTTCAAAAGACTCAATAAAGGTTTACTTTACTTTACTTTAATACAAAGGAACACACTAGATGGCGTAAACGTTAAAGCGTTTCTACGTCGTACGTCGTCTTAGATCTAATTCTATACCGTACGCCGGATACGACCGTATTGTCATAGAAAAAGAAAAATTAAAAATATAAAATGAAATTATTTTTGTTTTTTCAAATTGAATATTTAATAACATAATAAAAGGAAAGAACCAAGGCGAATTCAACTACAAGTGGTGTCGTTACCACAACAATCCAACAGCAACAGAAACAACAGTGTTTTTTGCATTGCATTGTTAGTGTTTACGGCTCGAAATGTCAACCATTCTTAGCAAAACACTAACAAATAAGCTCGAATCAAAATCAGATGCCGTTTCGACACCACCTGTAGTTAATTCGCCTTGGAAAGAACTATGTATAAACAATAATTTGAATAAATTTGTAATTTTTTAATAATTTCAAAAGAAAATAAAATACGTTTACGACGGCATTGTGGGTAAGTGAAGCGTGTTTCGAAAAATTTACGGCGTTACGTCCTACGTTCATACGACCCAATTGTGTTAATAGCATAAGTCATTCAAATGAAATTTTTAACAGTTTCGGAGTTATTTAGAATTAAAATAGGGTTTTTAAGGTAATATTCTCTTATGAATACAATTTTAACGATTTATGCTTAAAACAGGTTTGAAATAATGTTTAAAATGTTTATGAAAACGGCTGTTACTTGGTGGCCACACAATCAAGTTTTGCTTTTTAATTCATTTCAATTTGCAATGCCCCTACAAATAATATTGGACCACCTGATCCATTTTGATAAAATGGACTACTTCATGGACTGGTCCGATGTAATGCAAGCATGGACCATGTCATTGTTGAAGAGTGTTTGTAGTGAGACGACATGTCTTCGTTTTTTAACGACGTGCTTTCGGTTTTAAACGACTTCAAAACAAATCCTCTTGAGTATACCATGGAGTAGTTTTAAAACTACTCCTTCGTAGTCCAAAGCTGGGTTATATGGTCCTACCCTAGGACATCGTAATGTTAAATAGACCATGTTTTTTCCATACGTTTGGGTTACCTTTGGACTAGTCCAAGGAGAATTCATAACAGGTAAGTGCATCTCTACAACTACAAAAAGCCCCATGTATTTTGTTTTTACAATTTTATGGTAAGTTGTCAAAATTTTTTTATTGCAAATTAAAATTATCACTTTTTTATAAAAGAAATTATTAAATTCACTTCAATCATTCGCAGTTTTGAAATTTTTTCATTATAAAAATAATATTTTTAACACTTTTCAATCAACTTCTTCTCAAAACAAAATCATATTTTGACGTTTCACCATTTTTTGTAATTCGCCGTGGAAACAGCTGATGAACGGCTGACGAGATGAGTTTACCTGTTTGAATTCGCCTTGGACTAAACCTTGTACTTATTCTACCATTATTAATGCCAATTTTAAATATCAATAATCTCTTAATACACTTGCAATAAAATTTTTCAATTTTACGTATTGTACAATTATATCGCCAATGTGTATGTGATATTCGAAGGTGGCACAATATATTGGCAACAATCAAAAGACTTGATTTTTATTGCACAACGAAATTAAAGAGGCGAAAGAACGAAATTGGCAACATTGTACAATGCTGTTTATGTTATTCCCAAGGCCTATCCAATAGGTCTGCTTACTTCTACAACAATACAAAAAACAACAGGCATTTTGTTTGTGTAAAATTCCTCGCCGTTATCAAAATCTTACTACTACATAGGCAAAACAAAAGAAAAAATGTGTTTTGTGTGCATGTATGTGTGGCAAAAAACCAAAAAAGGGATAGACCTTGGTTATTCCTATAGGTTATATTCACATTTTTATTGAATGAATGAAACCATTGTGCGACTTATTGTACAATATAGGACAAAATGGAAATATGGCGAATATCAGCTATAATATTGCAAGTGTATGGGCCGCTTTACACTGTAATTTTTAAAAATAATAAAAAACAATTACTCTACTTGAGTTATGTTAATATTACCTTGAATTTATATTTAATAATCGTATCGGCATAAAGGCGTATCGATTCATCACCACTTAAAATACCGCTCACTGTAAACGACAAGATTATTGCAATAACAAACCGTTGCAACCTTAAACGCACCAAACACTGAATACCGGAAACAAACAAAAATTAAAAAAAGAAAATGCGTTATTTAAAAAATTGTTTCGGAACTGGCGGCGCAAAAAAATAATTTGCTCACGCAAACTAATTGTAACTTTGCTATTTTGCACAGTTGCAAGGGTAAAAAATGAACGTAAATATGTACCTTAATCAATTCCTTAATGTATTTAATACGAAATATGTTTATTTTGTTTGCCTTTGCATTTTTTAAATAAAACTTGATTTTCTTATTATAATTGAAAAAAAAGAGATTCATCTCGTTCTTTTATAATAGGAACACCTAATTATAGGTACATATATAATTGTATTTAAACATTTTAACTAAGTAATATTACATTAAAATACTATCAAGTATGTTTTTCTTGTTTCTTTTTATTACCCCTATCACTTTCGCTATCAAAGCAAGGTCAGGGTAATATGTATCACACATTATTTCTTTAAAAACAAAAGTAATAATAATTAAAATAAGGTACACACTACGTTAGTATGTTCACAACATCGGAGTAGTCATTATAATCATCATAATCACAATAATGTATCACGCTGTTAGGTGTCCTCCGATGGCGGCATTTGTTGCACCAATTGTCGCGGAACGTGGATGAGACCAACTTTGCTCTTCAGCACTACTGAACATTAAATAAATGAGATTTCCACCAATATTCAAGCCACCAGCCAACCAAAATACTTTACGCCATTGCACCAAAGTTTCATTGTGATTTATTATGGTGCCAATGACATATGGAGCCAAAAATCCACAAATATTGGCTGCTGAATTCGTTATACCATACATAGTTCCAGCATATTGGGGACTTAGGGAAATATGGTTCATTTGATTACCGGCATAAACAGCACCAGCCAATGAGCCGACACCGGCGAGCATAAAAGTGACCCATTCCCAGCTGCAGCCCACATATCCAACACCTATTAAAGCCAAGGAAGGTATAATGGAAGCTACGGAATTCCAAAGTTTGTATGAAGACAATGTAGTGATATATCGCTTCTCCAGTAGCCAATCTGCAAGAGCAGAGCAGGCAATTCCTACTATCCAGGAAGTCAAATAGGGTATACCATTAAGCATAGCATTGGACTGTATGTCGAAGTGTAAAATGTTGCTTATATAGGTGGGCAATTCGGTAAGCTGAGTGTAAAAGGCCCAACTTTGTCCGCACTGAGTTATCAAGATGGCCCACAGAGGTATTGAAGTCATAATCGACCACCATGGTATGCGATTATGTTCTGCTGCTACTGTTTCTATTCTATAGTCATCAGTATTGTCATTCATATTGTGAAATGCTGCTGCCAATCGGTTACTGCTGGATTGTTGGGCCACTCGAATACTTCTTTCTATGTAGAGTCTTTCTTTTGTTGTAATTCTAGGGTGTAGTGAAGGTCTGTCATACACCAAATACATCCAAAACATAAACCATATAATGCCAACTATGCCGAATAGATAAAAGGCCAAAGGCCATCCACCCAAAAAGTCCAAGGAACATAACCAACCTGTTAAAGGCATAGAGATAACTGTGCCGATATTAGAACCTGCATAAACAATGGCAGCAAACTTATTTCGCTCCAATGGAGGAATCCAATGAGCCAACATCGCGTGCATAGCCGGATATGTAACACCTTCCCCCATGCCTTCAAGGACACGAACAATAATTAGAAATGGCAAGTTCCAATAAGCAGCAATAGGCGTAAGCAAAGTAAATAGAGCGGTTATAAGTACTCCATAACCATAGATAAATTTACCACCTATTAATTCGGCCATACGTCCTCCAGGGACTTGGGTTAAAACGTAACCATAAAAAAAGGAGCCCAGCACCAGACCTTGCGTGGCTTCATCCCATACAAAGTCCCCTTGAGGTAGTTGAGATGTTTTATTTTTGGTAAAATCATCTATGGGGCATGTGTCGTCTACTATATCCGATGAATTCTTCTTACCATGAGGTATGGCTGTTTGATTTACCATGGCCACTATAGCCACTGATAAATTAACGCGCATGGCATAAACTACAGCAAACCCAAGGAAGCCCATTAATCCAAATATTGTGCGGGTATTGATGCAATCATCGCCATCTGTTTAAAAAAATCTTTGTGAGTTTATCAGTTCTGGAAATAAAATGGGTGTTTATCAACTCTGCTAACAGTAACTTGCAACAAGAGAGTAAAACTAAATTTAATAGAATTTCAAAAAAGTGAGAGAAAAGCTGCAAAAGCTGCGGTAAAATATGACTAAGATTTCTGCTCAAACAAAAACACTTTAAAAAGGAACTGCACGCTAGGAGCTAAAAAGAAACATACTTTTTTGGCCTACCTATCGTTGGCTCATTATTGATTTGACCTACCGACCATTTTTATAAAAATTGAATTAGGTCTGGGATATAGCTATTTTAAATACCCCCTTTCTGAATCCAAAACCTGTTTCACGAAATTTTTAATGGTTTGTGAGATATTAAGCATTAATTTTGCTCCATATCCACTACTCTAAAGTTTATTAAGTATTGTTTTGCTCTACACGCCACTGTTTGGCGAATGCTTCAAATTCCTCATACAAAAACGAACAAAATAAATTTCACTCTAGCTTTGCTTCATTGCTTTAAGAAAAATAAATAGTTTAAGCGAAAGCAAAAAAAAAATTACAAGAAAATACATTTTTGTCTGGGTTCATACTTTGAAAGTTTTTTTTAGAAAGCCTGATTTTACTGTTGAGAGGGAAAGGCAACATGCAATTTTTCTGTCCCCTCTCACCAATTAAATCACACTTTCTGAACATATTTACTTTTAAGTTCGTAAATGAATGTTCACAAAAATGTACATTTTGCTTCAAAACATATGCCAGAAGCAGTGCTGGAAATACAAACAAATCTATCGGGTATATTTTCAGAAAACTTCACGTTAACCTTCATTGTCCTTTTTCTCTATTACGACTTTTTGACATACATATGTGCCAAACCAACAATGAGCTGACGATATTAGTATTATATTATAACAAGATTAAGCTAAAACATCAAAATGTTTGGATATGTTTTTTTGAATACAAGAGCTTTTAATCTATTCTATGATTTTTTTTAATTAAACTATTTTTTGCATAACTTTCTTTTTAAATTCTCTAAATCGGCGACACCACTTTTTTGTTTGCTTATGCTTTAACAGCTGTTTGATAATAATTTGCACGAAGAAAAAGTCTGGACACTTTCGTGCAAGACGACTTTTATACACTTAAAACCGGTTTTATTAAGACAAATTTTGAGTATAGAAACGATTTTCGCGCAAATTGTGATCTAGAGGGATCTAGCTAGAACTAGAGTAAAGAAAGACACATACTATGTTCTGTAAATAATAATTTATAATTGAAATAAAACAAACTTTTTCTTAATGTGTATTTGTTTTGTTAACAAAAATATGAAACAACTGTTTAAATAATTTTTGGAAGTTAAAATTTTACTAGCAGAAATTAGGAATTTAAAAAAAATGCTTGTCTTTTAAATTTTTACGATCTTTATTCACTCTCTCGTTGAAAATTGTTGCAAATTTGTAAAAAAATTTAGTTATTGAACAGACCTAGTGTTCAACAATTGCGTTAAAAATAATAGCAGTGATAGTTATCATCAGATCAAGGCAAATAATTGAAAAATAAAAACCAATTTAATGTCCTTTGCAGCTAAAAGGACATTTGCACGGCAATTAGATCTTCGTTCGGCAAAAGATTGTCAAGCAACAGCTGCACAAACCGGAAGATTTACACCAAGGAAAACGAACTTTCGATGACAGCAAACCTGTTACATGGGGTCTTCACCTGAGAACGTGTAAAAGCAAGTAACAAATATTTTACTATAGTAAAAAGGCGATTATCAGGCATGTTCTGAAAATCACAAAATTTCAAATCACTTGTGATTTTAAAATCACAAATATTATTTAAGGGTGTTTCGAAAACCACAAAAGTTTTAACTTGGTTTAAAATGGTGGAAAAAATAAGCATGTAATTTTAAATCGGTGACCACTTAGCTGAACGGGTTTAAATCACAATTATGGAAAAAGTTTTTTGGGCAGAACACCTTTCTTGTGATTTCAAATCACTTTCACAAAAAATGATTTTCAGAACATGCCTGTATAAAAAATACTCTCAAAAGTTAACAAGGAAATGAGAAATATGTACATGCATCAATGAGAGTCAGAACAAAATTTCTAGTGTTCTGAAACCTTTAAGGAAATTTCAAGTCAGAATCGCAAATGTTAAGCGTCTTGCGATTGACAGGACATTCCCGATTGTTAATTTTTTTAATGTGAATTTGGGATCAGTGATGGGAATTGAAGTTTGTGATTTCGGTCCGAGTTTTAACCCGAATTAGTACCAAGATTATTTAAATAGGCCCAATACTGTATTTGATATACATAAAGGGTATTCACGTCACAAGTTGCACCCTTGCAAAAAAGCAAAAGTGCAAACACATAACAACAACCACAAAGAAAATTATTTACGCACAACTAATTGTCTGTGTGGTTGTTGTTATATTTTTGCACTTTTGCTTTTTCGCAAGGGTGCAACCTGTGACGTGAATACCCTTATACATTTAAGCTTGCTGCTCTGAAGCTAATTCGTGGACAATTGAGAAAAAGCGTCTATACAAAGAAAAGTCGTAAAAATTACGTTAGATTTAATCTGTGCTTCATTTTATAATTTGTGAAGAAAACTGTAAATTAGTTTTGCGTCAGTTGAATAGAACAGAATACACACAAAACAATTAAGTTTTGTTAATTAATTTTAATTTTTATTATTACATACTTCCTCCTTTCGACAAAATTAACGAATAAATTTATTAAAGTGTTCTTTGTATGAAAGGTATTTACTTTAGTGAATTGAAGAACTTGTACCTACAAATCAATTTTAAGTTTTATTAATAAATAACCAATTTTTATTCGGAAAGCTATGAGAATTGAATATCTCATCATTGAATTGTTTTTCCCGTAAGTGAAAAGCTGCTGTCAGAGTATTGTTTTAAAACGTTGCTTTTTAACTTTAAACAAACTGTAGATCCTCCGCACTTATTAAACAAAAACATTAAAATATTCACACACAAAAACGAAATCATTTATTAACAAAGTTTTAGTGTTAATGAATCATGCCAAAATAAAGTAAAGTAAAGTAAATATACACTTTCAAAAATGTATACACACACACAAACTGCTGTGTCTAAATATTTACATTCGAATGCCCTTAACTACATATTTAGAATACTTTTATCACTGCTATTATTTCGCGCTCAATTGTACAAATAAATTCACTTACCCTCATTATTAACAATTAAATTACGTGTATCCAATAAACCATCTTCTTCATATAAACTATCCTCTTCCTCATCTTCGTCATTATCTGCTCCTCGAAAGCCATTCTCAGCGGCCATTATTTCTCTTTGAAATTGTATACGTTCATCATCATGGAATTCATTGGCAAACATACTGCGTTGTTCACCATCATCAATGGAGAAAACCTCTTCACTATTCTGAACATCTGGTTGCCATATGTAGGCTGTTTCTGGTTCTGGTGTTGTTGCTTCAGGTTCTGTTGTGGTCGTCTTCGCTAAAATTTCTTTATTTTGTTTTGGTGTCACTTTTCTCATTGTACTTAAACTTGCGCATTTCCTTCTATTTCCTTTTGAATTTTCGAAATTCTTACGATGATTTTGTTAATATTCTTGTTAAATTGAATGAAAAATTTACCAAATTATTTGTTTTTTATTCGAAACGTTAGCCACAATATTGCAAAAGAAATAGGTATTTAGCAGCGAAGTTTTTAGTAACAGCAACAACTACATATACATTCGTATACTTATGTACTTATATTAAATAGAATGTCTTAACATTTAGAGTGATTGTTTAATAATAATAATACAAATGCCAAAAAAAAGTATAAAACACCATTTAGATATGCTCGATGCAGAGTAAAGACATTATCGAAACGTAACAGAGCAACGGGACAACAGCAACTGAAAACCCATTAGAAACTTGAGAAAGCCACGACACAACTTTTTTTTTATTAAAAATGTTTGAAAAATTATAACAAAATATTTTTATTTTTTATTCATATACTCTGCTCTTTAGAAGAAAAGAGCAGGTATAAATATTTAATTTTAGAGAAAAGGTCAGAGGGGAGGCGGTGGTTGTTTGACTGGTGGTGGGAAACAAACTTACGAGTAAAACAAAATGCACACAAATATAAAACAATAGAGTGCCTATTATTATGAGGCAATACATATCAAAATCATGACTAAGAAAATGTTGAAAACTTCAAAGCAGAATGTCAATGTGTTAATTCATGAAGAGACTTTTAATCTGTTTCTAGAAAGAAAAAAAAAAACATTTTGGGAAATATAATTATTCAAATAAAACTGTAAAACTCAAAAGCCTTAAGGCCTAACCAAAATATACATAGCCTTGCTTGACCTTCTGTCAAAAATTAACAAAAACAAAATAAAACAAACATTTGATTCCGTACGGAATATGCGATTAGATTCGCACTTTGCTTTAGCAAATGACAGTTTCATTTAGTTCAATATGGTTTGCCTCAAATAATTAACATGTATTCGCACATTTGCTTAAGCCAACTTAAGCACATTATGGTTGGGAATTTAACCGTAATAATATGAAAGCTTAAACTAAACACTAAAAACAAACAGTTTGTTTATATTTTCTTACAATCCCGACTACAATTGGTTAGTTTTTTGTTAACTATAATTGTAGTTTTTTTTTTTTAAACTTAAGGAATTCTTTTAAGCTTCTGTTAAAATTACAAGATAAAAAGAGAACACTTTTAAAAAGAGATGAGAGTATTACAAACCTTACAAGTTTTTTACATATATAAATTTATTTTGAATTATATCAAACAAAATAACGCAGTTAAAGCAATACGCCCCCATCATACACTTATTCATAGTTATTTAAAATTGCGTGTAACGGTTTTGTTATGCCTATTAAACCATTTTAGAAAAATAAACTAATCAGCCATGTGATGAAGTCCGATCGTTTTTAACAGGTGTAATGAATTTCGAGCGATCTTTAAATCCAATTCTGAATTATGGTCTTAATTAACACATCTACATACATATGTACTTATATGTATATATAAAATTGTAACGTTACTGACTCACTGATTCATCATCGCACAGCCTAAACGCCTGAAGCTAAAAACTTGCAATTTGGACCGGAGGTGGGTCTCTCCCCAAATCGGTCCACTAAGACGGGATTTTTGGAAATTCCAATGTTTAGGGTGTAAAAAATGGTAAATTCGGAAACCTCTCACCTCCAAAACTACATAAAAGAGATACAAAAAAACTGTAATACTTTTTTATTTTTATTTATTTAAGAATTTCTTTTTTATCCTACACAACAAGATATAAATCTTATAGTTAAAGTGCAGGAATTAAATTAGTTTAAAACATAAATAGGTTATCACAATTCAACGATAAAGTTTGAAAAAACAAAAAAAAAAGGTACAATATACCAAAATGGCAAGGAATTAAACATTTACTCTAAGGAATGATTACTTTATACTTATCGTTGTTCTTTTGAAAAATAAGTGGACAGGTGTCTAGTACTTTTTTGAAACTCTGCTCTTTTAGGGTGAAAACGGGTAAAACCTGAATTTTAGTACGTTTTTGTCAGCCTATCTATCTTTTGAACCAATAAACCTAGAAATAAAGTTTATACCACATTCGAAACTTATCAAAAAAATACAAGTTTGGTACTTTATCGAAATTCGGTGAAAATTGTAACTATTTTTGGTCCTTTTTGGCAAAACATTTTGCTTCATGCATTGACATATTCGTACTAAATTATGGGCACCCATTAAAATACTGCAATTTTTGATACTTTAAGGGGATGGGGGGGTTAATAGTACCAAAATGGGAAATACGAGAAATTAAAAATCTTTCTTCAGCTTTTTGGTTCAACAGCTGGTATTTTTTAAGTATTGTTAATATTGGACCTTAAACATAAAATTAGCATTCAACGCCCTGAGGGGATACGAATCTATGAGGGAACTTTTTTGTTCATTTTTGTATTAAAATTCGTTTTCCATCATAAGAAAGAGTTGTTTTGTTTGAGCTTGAGCTTAACTTTTTAATTAACTTAACTTTTTTAACTTCCAATGTAAATAAAAGCAAATCGCCTAGAAACAGGTTTACTGCCAGTTCATCTATTTGCGCACGAAGACTTCGATCGCTTAACTTACATTTAAAGCAAAAATAAATAAAACAATATTTTTATTATTTTACATGTAAGTTAAGCGAACAAAGTTTTTGTTTGAAATCGATGAATCCGCCATTAGTATATCAATTTAATCGTAATGTAGTATGTATTTTATAAAATTAACAATGTTTTTCATTATAGATAGATATTCTGATTGAACAAAATTACAAGTAAAAGCAGAAAAAAACATGCTCAACTTTAACAATAAAATATTTTTAATACAAATTTTCAGTACAATAAAAAACTTTTGTAACGTGCCCAATTGTTGAGGTTTATTTTTCAAATCAACGATCCATTACTTCGACTCGTCGATATTTTAATGTGCGTTTTGATATGACCCTTATAGAAATGCTGCGTTTTGACAAATTAACTAAGTTAAGAATTATCAGGGGTGTGCTGAAAATCGAAACCGTTAAACGCAAGAATTTCGAAGTTGTTTTTAATGCACTTCTAATCTAATTTTTGTTATAAAATTCTGTTTATTAGAGAAATATTTATCATATAATTCTTTTATTGCAGAAATCTTATTAAAAACCGACTTCATTACAATAATATTGTAATTTTAACTTTCTGTTTTGAATTTAATAAATTTAATTCTACTTATGTATATTATAAATGTGAACGTTTGTATGTTTGTTAGTTTGTGTCTTTATCACGTGAAACCCGCTAACTAGATTTGAATGAAATTTGGTAGACTTACTTATTCTACCATGATTCCTATAATGTTGTTTGTTGAAATATTTTAACATAAAATAAGTTTAACATAAAATAATAATTGTGGAAAACTACATAAAATATTTGTAAATTTTTAAAAGGATAATCCCTTTTCTTTAAATCTTTTACGCGAACGAAGTCAGGGGTAAAAGCTAGTAAAAAATAATAAGCACTTATTTATCTGCTACTCCAAAATTTATTCCGAAGTTATTTACTGCATAGGCGAGGAATTGTTTTATTCTGATTATAATTATTGACATTTGGTAAGTTTTTAAACATAGATTTAAATATGTAGAATATTAAAAAAATGGAATTGTCGCGTTTTATTATGGACCTCCTCAGTTATTGTATTTATCTAAAGGTTGCAGGCGTAGTGTATGTTCGTAAGCTTAATTGGCAAAAATGCTACCAATTGGGAACACAACGCTCTTTTGTACTCCATCATGTTGGAAAGTTTCGTAGTGATAAGATATATCCAAAATTACATAGTTTTTACCTTGAGCAATACTTTCTTCCAAAACAGTCAACGCTACTTGATGGCAATTGATAAAGAATTTTTTAGATTTAAGTGCAGCAACAAATTCGTAAGCATAACCATGATTTTCATGCCATAAAGAGACCGTGGTAAAATTCAGCGATTCCTTTTTCACTAAAGCAATGGCTTCTTTGGCTGTACGGAAAGTATGTAAGGTAACAATTCCAGAGGGTGCTGTGGCAGACAATTGTTCATGAGTGAAATCACATACCAAGGTGGGAGATAAATTATCATTCTGCTTTTCTATAGTTATTAGTTGGGCATTTAGTTTCTTGGCAGTATCCAATGCTTTAACATATTGTTCAAAGCTTTTTGCTGTATCGGCGACAAATGGTTTAAGTTGTTTTTGTAGTTTGTGCACAAAATCTTCCTTTATGGATTCTTGCACCAAAACAGTGGCAATTGCTTTTTGGTCAAAGGGTGATTGCAAAGACTTGTTTAGATGGTAAAGAGCTGCATTAATATCACTGTTGGCGAATACAATTAAAACCGATGATTGGTGGACTCCATCGTTGCCACTTGTTGCAGTTGAAGTCTATTTTTAATGTTTTGATAACAGCAATTAAAAGAGGTTAGGTACTTCATTATCGATAAAAAAAATTTAGTTTTAAAATACTTACAGCCTTTAAAATGCTAGTTTGAGTATCAAAATTCATGTTATTAAACAATTCCTGAGTTATTAACACTTTTGACATTTTTTGTTTAATAAAATAGTAAATAAATGCAATATGTACAAGAAAAGGTGTGTATGAAAAACCAAATTTGTTTAAATTTACAAGAGTTGCCAGCCTCTTAAATGTAAGAATAGAACAAGAAAGTATTATCGAACTTTATATTGCAATACAACAAAATTATTTAAGGAACATAAAGAAGTCAATTCGCCTTGAGCATATACATTTAATTTACTAATATGTTAGTTTTTAAATGCTTTAACATTTTTTCACCTAATAAAATTCCTACAGCTGATGTCTCGCCTCAATTTTTACCATTTTCACATATTTTACATTTTCATTTCTAATTTAACACTATTATAAATATATTCAAATTACTATTTTAAATATTTAAAAAACTTGATTTTCACTTACCTTGAATCAATTCATTGGGAGAAAATTACCCCAAACACATGTAGAGGCGTCATTACACCAAAAACGTCGACATCAAGGTGAATTTAAAAAGTTAAACTCAACTCGTCAGCCGTTCTCCAGATGTATCCACGGCGAATTAAAAAAAGTATGTAAATGCCAAATTATTTATAATTTTGTTTTGAGAAGAAGAAAGTGCTAAAAATATTATTTTTATAATAAAAAAATTTCAAAACTGCGAATAATTAAAGTGAATTTAATAATATCTTTTATAAAAAAGAGATAATTATCAAAATAATTTTCGTGGGAATACAAAATTTAATTAAAATTTTTTTTTTTATTCGTGCTTAAATCCCAATTTTTATTATTTGATAAAAACACTCAAATTTATTGTTGATGGGATAAGCTATTTCTATGCGCATTTCACTGGTTGCTTAGGCCAGATCATCAGGAAACTTTATCCATAAAGATTTTAGAAAAACTAAAGATATTAAACCAAATAAAACTGTTAAGCGCATAAGAATTACCACAACAGTTCTATTTGTAACAATATCAAAGTTTAAACAAAATCATCAACAATAAACTCTGAGTTTATCTCTCCTTACATTCCCCACTACAATTGATTGCGGTAATTCGTATACGCTTAACAGTTTTATTTGGTTTAATATCTTTAGTTTTTCTAAAATCTTTATGGATTAAGCTTCCTGATGATCTGGCCTAAGCAACCAGTGAAATGCGCTTAGGAATAGCTTATCCCATCAACAATAAATTTCAGTGTTTTTTATCAAATAATAAAAATTGGGAATTAAGCACGAATAACAAAATCATTTAAAAAAAAAGAGAATTTTAATTTGCAATAAAAATTTTTTGACAGCTATCCAGTACTGTCACAACCAATACAATTTTTGCAACCAAAATTTTTGAAAGAGTTAGCAAATGTAGAAAAATTTAAAATGCCTTTTTTTAATTCGCTTTTTAGCTGTTGATTCAACAAAAATTGGCAGGACTGTCAAATGTGGCGCTTTCTTAACCCTTTTGTCGAAATTCGCGCTTAGCGATATGCGAAATGCAGTTTGTATAAATATTTTTTAATTTATATATGTAAGTATGTATATCTAAAATATTAAAAAACTTTTTTCTCTTATTTGTAAATTTTATTTAAAATTTATAATTCTAATTATAAATAACTGTTTCAAAATTTGTTCTATTTGAAATATTTTGTGAATCACTTTAAATATTATGACGAATAAAAACAAATTCGCCTTTCGTAACGTACATTAAATGGGGAAAAAGTATATGACTGACAGTCAAAAGTTGTTTTTACCAAATAATTATCTTAAAAAACATTAAATAAGAATGCATACCGACAATTTAAAAATAGTAAAATTGAAATTTTTAACTTACAGCCATTTCTTAAAGAAAATTTTATAAATTTTAAAATTATATTGATAAATCAATGTATTTTTGCAAAATCTTTGAAATTCCTATGTATATTTTCAAATATGTATTTCAATATAAATACTTATGGAAATTATCTAAATAACACTTAAACGACTTTTGTGTAATGTTTCAGTAATTTTCTGAAATCGATTCCGCATGATTTTATGCACTTCCTACTTTAAGTACTACTTATCTTTACCACTCTTAAAATCAAGAAAAACTACGCTAATTAAAAAAAAAATTATTGAAAATCTCCATTGATTAAAACTTCATTTATTTTCGATTTAAGAACATATCGTTTTTATCCTTTTATGTGTTTGAAAAAAAAAAAAACCTTCTATAGGGTGGATAGGTACCTGGGTACCTTCATGCAAATTGTATGAGAAATCTAATTTTTTGTCTTGTATTGTACAAAATATCGATGGTTAATGATATAATATTAGAATTTTACGCTGGTTTTCCCCTTTTCATATATTTTTTAAAATCCTACACCCAAAAAAAATTTGTAATATCAGAAACTTTTCGCACCCTTAAAAAGGTGAATAGGTACCTGGGTACCTGTATACGTTTTATATGGAGCAACTTGGAGGATCTTTGCAGAAAAAGTTGCTAACTCAGCAAGTTTTTTGCTGAATTTCGCACCATATATTTTTATGTGTGCAGCTTACTTTGATGTTTTGTATGAAATTATTTTAAAGCTGCCCAAAAATATGAAAAATGTGCAGATATACAAAATGCACGTAAACAAGGATTTTGAAGAATAATTCCAGAAAATATTTATTTTGGGAAGTTAAGTCAAAGTGCAGCTAACTTTGATTTTTTGCATGAAAATAAATTTAAAATGCCAAAAATGTTGTGCATTTATCTTAAATGTGCATTAATCACATAGAATCCACTGAACATACCTCAAACTGAGTATAATGTAGAATCGTCCAATCTGAACGTGTACAACCGACCATAATTTCTACTTAATGTTAATCACATTTTGCATAAACCCTAGTGCAAGGCGAATTGACTAGAAGGTGAGGTCAACTCTACAACAACACTGCTTCCATGGTGAAATTATTAGAAGGTGGCAGCACTACGGAATGTATTATTTTTTGCTTAATTCGTGGTGAACTTTCATTATGTCAAAATTATTTGTTTTTTTACGGTAATGTCAAAATATTGTTAATTTTTAAAATAATTTGTGTGATAAAAAAAATATTTGTGCGGGATTTTATTGAAAATATTGTTGTAAAATTCAATTTTAAATGAAAAAAAGGACGTATTGTTTATAAAACGTGTTTTAGTTGTCGAAGAGGACAAATGAGTTTTATTTAAACAAAATCAATTAAAATTTTAAACTTAATTGAATTGTGGAAAAAGTTTAAAATATAACTTTAGTGGAATAGCTATTGTGTTTAAAAGTGCTTTTTAAATTATAACAAACAACAACTTGTGTTTAATTAAAACCAATACTTTTTAAACGTTACATTCTGTTGTGAAAATTGCGTAAAAAGTTTGATACATAACTTAAATTAAATACGGCTTGTGTAATAATAGTGACTTTTTAATTGTTGTTTTAAAGTTTTACAACTTAACTTTTTGCATCGTGGTGGAGAACCAACCAAAAAACTCATTTCCAAAACAAAATAAACATAATTTGAATAGTGAAACCTTTGTGTTTGCTCTTTAAAAATGCGTTAGTGTTTATTATGCGGCAAGGAAGATGTGCCTGGAAACGTATCAGTATCCTGCAAATTAGTAAGTGTGTTTTTGTTATATATCGTAGAATAGGCCTACAGGGGAAACCACGTTAAAAAAAACGCGCTAAGTACACTACCTCAAAGGTGGCGTGGAAATGTGTACACTTTTATATTTGCATTATATCTTGATCATAAAGAGGGTATTGTATTACAGTTATTTAAACTAAAGACTATTTATATTTTGTATTGTTTATTGTCAATAAATCCTAAAATAATTAAAAATAATTGTTATAATTATGTATTTTCTTTAGTACTATGTACTAATTTATTTTTTAGATATTAAATTTCTTTTACACTTTTTATCATTATTAAGTAGAAATTTGTAAGCCGGTTATGGCCAAAGGGCTAGGTTACTGAAATTTAATAAATTAAATAAATAAAAATAAAAAGAAATGCGTTGTCTTTTTTTATAAACCATACATAAATTTGAAACTGACTTAATAAAACAGTAGTAACGTTCAAACTTGTAATTAAAATAAAATGATGATTTCAATTTACAATTTTCCTAATTGTTATATTTAATATTTTTATTTAAATGAACTCCGAAAGAAACTTCCTCTTTTAATTTCATTATAACCTATGGCAATAGTTATCGCACCTTTGTTTTTCCATTTGCTCTAATTTCTACTTTGTTCATAAATAAATTATGTTTAAAAAAATGACTAGAAAGTTATTTGATAATATCAAAAACAGAATATTAAGAATAATCCTTTAAAAAATGAGGTAATTTACAAAATAATAATTATAAAACAAATTAACCCAATTAGAATCAACATCAGAGTTAAAGGATAGTTATAGTAACGTTCAACTTTCATTTACTTAAACACTTCTTTGTACGATAAAATCTTAAGCCAAATAGTGTATTCATCATATAACAAAATGAATTTAAGTTATATTTTTAGTTTGCAAAAACTTAGCTACAATAACGAATACAAATGCACTTGTTAAAAATAAACTGCCAGGCAGAGAACGTCTTAAGAGGAGGTTTGCGTCACATTCACGTTGAGCAAATAAAATTAATTCAGATTCAAAACTTTCATAATTGTCCTTATTTAAAAATTGTTTACGGTTACCTCCCAACGTTTATATAAAATAGAACGACCTTGAATAAATTAAGTAATTTTCAGTAGGTATGGTTTATTTGTAATAATTTAAGGAACTCACGATTTACTGTTGTAGTTGGACTAAAAACGTCTGACTGTGGCAAATATGCTATTTTGGCATATGTCCCATTTAAAACTTCCATACTTTTCTCTGCCGCAATCATTGCCACCATACCACTTGGCGATGTTGTTTGAGGCCTTTCTAATATAATGCCCACAATATCAGCTATAAACTGTACAAATGTTGAATTTTCCAAAACATCACCTCCGAACACTAACCGTTCAGTTATATTTGACCAATTCCAAGTTTATTATTTACTTGCATCCATAAAATTTAATTTATTGCAAATTGCTTGCATTTTTTTTAATGAATGACGTTTCATTAACAAAAATATTTTGGTGTGGTGAAAATCCATATTTTTGACATAATGGACTATTTTACACAAACAAATTTGCCTGTTTTTGTTGTATTGTTGTACAACAACTCCTAGTGCTGCCACCTTCTAGTAATTTCACCATGACTGGTTCTGTGGTCGGGTTGTCAAAAAAATTTCTAGTAAAAAAAATTGGTTTGTTTACATAAAAAACTAGTTTGTATACCAACTTTGACAAGTCGACTACCGAAAAAAACACCATATGTTGACTTGACCCCACCTTCTAGTCAGTTCGCCTTGCCCTAGTGTGAACATAGCATTAGAGTAAAAAAAATAATTTGGCAGCACTAACGACAAGTTAAACGTGTATAATTAAGGCTGCCTGATGTTTTATATATTATTAGTAACTGCTATTTCCATTTAAAAATCCTCCCAAATTCCAATCATATGTTTCCAGCGTTTACTAACAATTAATTTCTACTGTTTCATTTCTCTACAATTTCATTGTTTCTAATATGCTCATAATGAACTACTGCTTGTTTGGTGTTAATCCCCAATATAACCCCTCGTATTGTTGTTGCGATGTAACAAATACACACACACACAAAATCTAAATATGTACATAAATATTTTTTGTACACTTGTGATTACGACATTTTTACTTTATAGTATGTAGGTATTCTGCTTTTTTGTATTGTTATTTGCATTCATTAAGTTCACTGCTTTAGTATCAATCTCTCTACTGGTGTTTACTTCAGTCAGTTCCATTCAATACGGTTCGGTTCAGTTTAGTTCTCTTTTAAAGGTCTGCCAACAAGTGTGTTTTCTTTTACATAGAAAACGTTATATATTTTAAGTGAATATTTCACTACTTTGCTTAACAGTGTGATTTAATAAAAAAAAATTATTAGTACAAATTGGAACATATTGTGCAAATTTATTAATAATTTGTTGTTAATTATTTGAGGCTAAAATAAGAAGAGCAAGAGTGAAAATCTCTAAATAAATGTTGCAAAAATAACAACAAGCTCTTAATTTATAGAAAATAGGTTGTTGATATTAAAAAACAACGATAAAGAGAGAATACATAGGTACATAGGTATAAAAAAAATTGTATGAAGCAACAAAAACAAAAGTTAAAATAAAAATAACATCATCATTCAAAACATTTTAAGCAATTCTACAATAGAATTTAAATAAAATAAAAAAAACTTGTACACCGCACATATTGTTGTTGTTTTCATTTTATGACAATCATGACAGATATCAACGAATTAATGGGATCTGCCTTTGTGCGCGTTAAGGTATGTCAATAAAAATATAATAAAAAATTTTATTTTTTTTTGTTAAAATTTTTTTTTAAATATCTCTTTTATTATGTATTCTGTTATTATAAATACGGGGCGTTTTAATTTAACTTATAATTTAAACAATTTGATTTCTTATTGTGTTTGATCAAATAAAACTCCCAGTTTACAGCTGACATGAATTGCGGTTAAAACATCATCATGTTATAACAGTGTTGTTAAACACATGTTTAAACAATCGTAATAAAACATGAGAAAAACTCTAACATGAGTCTAGACTTAACTCTAACATCATATAAGCCATCGTCCAGACTAGCAATTTTTTTTAAATTCCAGTGTCAAGCGTACGAAATTCTATTCTTGCAATTTTTTTATTTTATCTTGTCTTACCTCCTTTTTATATTTTTATATAAATGCAAATACAAATACAGCTAGCTTGAAGTTGAAAAGTGTGAGAATTACAAAACAGAATTCCAGAGTACATGAAAATGAGTACCCCGCTTCAATCTTTTCAACTCTCCCAGCAATAAACTAAATAATTGCTGCAACAAAAATTGCAAGTCTGGATTACTTCGTGTTAATGTTAAGCATGTTATGTCTGTTGTAGACTGGGTGTAATAAACAATTAGTCAGCCAGCCTATCGAATCGATATCGATCACTTAGTTCATTATTTTTTGCAAATTCTACCTCTCTCTTTCACTCCTATTTTGTAAAATTATTTAGTAGTCCGTATTTTTTTAATGACAGCAGCGGTGGCAATCTGTTGCAGTTATTTTTGAATTGAATTTGACCTCTTTTGTACATTAAACCCTACACCGCCGTGCGGTGGTAAACTCCATTTATGCTGACGTTTTGTAATATTGGTTTTGAGCCCACTTCTGAATTTATTTTACAACGCCCATCCGTCCGGTAATGGGTACCACTTAAGGTTTATGAAACTGTCATTAGCTTAAACAAAGTGCGAAACTGATCGCACATTCCGTACGGAATCAAATATTTTTTGATTTGTTTTTAAATACATTTGAGAGACTTTTTGTTAATTTTTGACAAGAGGCTATGCTATCATGGTTGGGCCTCAACTTTTGGGTTTTCCCTTTTAAAATTAACGTTGGCGAAACAGGATAATTTTTTTCTCAATATGTATATTAAATTTTAAATACTACAATAAAAACTGTATCCTTGCTTATAATTGCATAAGCATAATTATCAGTATTTTTAATTAAAAAATAAAGATTGGTAATTAATATTTCTAATATTTAGAAAAATCTCTAAAATAAAACTTTTTATTTAAAAAAAGTTTTTGTAGAAAATTTGTTGAAAATAATGTAGAGAAAGACATTTTTTTGTGTATAAAAATATTTGAGTTATTATAGACGACGTAGGTGCTTAACAAAAAAATTAAGCCAATACTAGTGTAGGGTACCATATAAAAGAGAAATCCCTGACTACACTATTTTGTTAATTTAAAAATTTTTTTTAATTGCTACACCACCACATGCTATTTCCGATGGCGTTTTAAATTGTTTTAATTTTTTGAAAAAATTGTTTTGAAATTTCGTCTGTTATCCAAATGTTTAAATTCTCACGTTTTGTTGTTGTTTTTTTTACCCTTCACAACAGTTGGAAAGGGTATATAAAAATTTGTCATTCCGTTTGTAATATCGACGATATTGTTGTAAGACCCCAAATTATACTGTACAGGGTGTATATAATACCTTCATTGAGTTTTACGCCATAAATGAATGCCATTATTGGCGTATTATTATTAATACAAAATTGTTATAAATACATATTGAGTAAAATTAAAATGCGACCCTGTCACAAGTGTGTTTAGTGAATAAAACAAAAAAAAATACAAAATTTAAATTTTTTGGGCAAAAAATATTTTTTTTCTTCATACATTTATTTATAACTGCGAAACTGTTGCTTATGTAGCGAAACGTTGTATGAACAGATTAAAGGAATTGTAATTCTTAATTTTTTTCAGCTTATTCGGACTATTGGTTCTCGAGTTATGATAACCAAAAGAGCCTAAAACGTGACAAATGCCCCTATACGATACTTACTAACTTCAAATTAATTTTTAAATTATTATTTGAGCCACCTTGACCAAACTAATGATGCAGAAGTTCTTCTTTTTTGGTCTACTTTCATAAACAATTATCAGAATTGTGTCCCGAAATCATGTGTTGTCTTTCAGGGTTCTCATTTACGCTCTATCAAACTCGTTAGATATTATCTTAGCTTCGTACATCAAGCGGTATACTTCTCAGAGATAAGTCACTAACAGATCCAAACGGCTGAAAACGAGGGACTTGATTGCGTAATAGATTCCTGATGGTGCTTATCTGGTGTTAACATATTTCGAATTTTTTTTGGGGTTTGAATTGTTGAATTTTGACTAACGAAATAAAACGCAACAATTTTTGCTCATTCCCCAATCGTTTACATGGTTGCTGAATCTCCCAAATGTTGTTTCTAATACTGAAAAATAGCAAAAGAAAAAATTACGAAATAAAAAAATTATATTAAAACTACAATGTTCTGTGACTTATGACCCAACCTGTGCATATTATGGGTCCTAATGAGTAGGGAAGTGGATTTAAAGATGTCCGTATGTTCGTTAGTATGTTGAAATTGGTTTTGAAGACCCCAGAAATGATGGGGACTAGGTTGTAATATATTTTTGTCACATATATTCCGTTTAATTTTACTATTGAAATACAGCCAGATCTGTCCGTAAATATCTGAGGTATGAGCAAACTTAAATTTTACCAATAAATGCCTTTTTGTTTTTTTTTTGTGCTAAAGATTTAAAATTAGATGTAATCATTTGGTTATTAGCACACCATCTCTAAGCAATGGGTGGCATTGGAGAACTTGCGTGCCACTTCCCAAACAAAATCATTACGCCGGCTTAATATGCAAACCTGCTAAATCCACTTTTTAAGTAAATTGAGATTTTGATGCCGTGTGGTAGAGAAAGATACGCCTCGTCGGCCAGCATGCTGTTTTTCTTCAATTTGAGTCTTGCAGTGTGTAAAACCAACTTTATTTTTGGTTCTTCTCTCAAGCTGCACATACATATGAAATAAAAAAAGTTTTTTGGCTCTCCTATAAAATGTGCTGAAAGGGAGTTCGCAGGTTTGCATACTAAGCCGACTATTATACATTTCTGTATATCTGGCGAACGGCAAAAGCCAAAGTTTTCAGATAAGGATCAAATATCTTGGTTATAAGTAGACAACATTCGACAAAATGTGGGTGGGATTTTAGAAGTGGCGTGGCACAAAATAGAGTTATTTATATCCAAAGAACGGTTAGAGAAAAACTGTTCAAATTTGGTACACAACATCTTTGTAAAAGTGACAAAGACATTTTCCATAGAAATAAAAAAACTGATTTATGTACATATATCTGGAAAATCGTAGCAGTAAAAGTTTTCAAATAGCTTCGTCGTCACTGCATGACATCTTGCAAAGAGTGGGCGTGGCACAAAATTAATTTCTTTATATTTTTAGAACGGAAGGAATAAAAGTGGGTATTATTGGATAAGTGGGCGTGGCACCTTACACACAGATAACAGTAAAAGATTCAAAATCTAGCGCAAATAGTGGGCGGTATTTAAGTATATGACTTTTTTAATTTATCGCAACATGGTGAAGGGTACTTACTTTGTATTTATTTATTTTTTCATCCAAATTTGTTAATTTTATTTAGTTATTTTAGCCTTATTAAAAATGTCAAAATTTGTATTAAAAACCATAAACAGTTCAAAAAAAAAAAAAAATAACCACAATACTATTTTTTTTTTCTTTTATTTTTTTTTATTAAAACTAACATTCGTCTAAAACAGTGGAATTTACTTTTAAGCAAAATAATTTTATAAATATGTCAAATGTTTTTCTGTTATAGCCGAATTTATGAAGATTACGTCACTGTGTCTGGGTTAATTTTGCGGAATTTATGGCCAACACAGAGAACATGTTTTCATATGTTTTTACAGTGATGTATAAAATAAAAGTAATAAATTCAAATTTAATTCTGTTTTTAGTCCACTTATAAGTATTACTGGGCTTTTCTTTTAATATTGACATTAAAGCGCTTTTTAAAAAGTTTCAGTTTTGTTTTTAAAGAAAAAATGTTTTATTATTAAATTTTAGCATTTTATATTATTTAACAACTTATTTCTGGCAACTCTGGTGGTAAAGTTAATCACCAAAAAAGTATTCCGAGTGATAATGTTTTGAATAACTTACATCTGATCTAAATAACTCACATATTTCGATCAACCTTAAACAAATTCTTCAATTAACATTAATGAAAATAATTAAGGACAATTGAATAATCATAAATAAAGGGAGTCCAAAATTCAGTTATCATTTTAATATAAATAAAAAAAATAGTTTTTTTGAGATATTAAAAATATTTTTATTTTACATATGTATATTCAACATTTTTTATTTTTCGAATTTATTCCATGAGCTAAATTTCAGTTTGTATTTTATAAACCTTTTTTGTAATAGTCATATTCCTTCAATTTTTCAGAAGCTTTATTAAATACATAACTGAAATTTAGCTCATAGAATAAATTCGAAAAATAAAAAATGTTGAATGTAAAATAAAGGTACCTTCGGAAGGAAATAATTTCCAGTTTCTATTTTTATTTTAGCTTATTACAAATATTTAGGTTCTGGTCAAGTGACTCCCTCCTACTAATTCGGCAGGCTCCCCATTTTTTACCAAGTTTTCAAACACGTTTTTCAATAAACTGTTGTCAAAGGTTGATATTTGCTCGATAATGTTGTTTTAAAGCTCTTGAACTGTTGTAGGATTATTGCTGTACACTTTCGAATAAATAAACCCCCACAAAATAGTCCAAAGGTTTCAAATCGCACGATCACTCCTCCTCTAGGACAAATAATGCGATTTTCGAAATTTTCTTTCAAAAGATCCATTGTTTCTCTTGCTGTGTGACAAGTGGCGTCATCCTGTTGAACCCACAAATTCTCACGTCAAAATCATCAAATTTCCGCCACAAAAGATCATCTCCCTGTAGCGATTTCCACTGACCGATGATACCTCAAGTTTGGACACCCTTTACATACATATTTACAAAAAAGTTTCCAAATCGAATTGTAATTTTTGTTACACAACAAAACAAAATCAAAGAAAAAAATTCAAATCGAAGAATATTTTCCAATCGCGCTTCGCATTCGAAATTTACAAACTTGATCAGAAATTTAGCAGATGAACGAAAAATCCTAAAAGACGTACGCAAGACGTCCTTCTGGTACAGTGTTAAAACATTTTAAACTACCTACCACACCTTATGACCTCCTGAAAAGTGTTGCATGACTGTTGATTTATACTGCTGCATTTTTGCATTTTACGCCTTAGAGATTTAAAGCTTTTTAGGTACATCTTAATTTAATTTATAGAGCAAGGCGAATTTATCACAGGTGGTCTTAAAAGCCATGCTGATATTAGCTAAAATCACTGTTGGATGTCAAAATTTTGTTTATTATCTTTGTTTCTGTTTTGTTTTATTTCTGTTTTTGACATTGTTCAATGATTTAACAAAAACAAATTGCTTGTGGTTTTTGTACGAGTTGTACTTGTTGTAGTACCGAGATTACCTGGGATGAATTCGCCTTGGACTAGAGGTTGCCCAATGGCTTAAAAAAAATTTGAACCTTTGCTTAAGAATGCGGTGTCGACTTATCAATGGGAATGAAAAGCACAAGGACGAAACCAATTGATAATATGTAGTGATTTATTTTACATAGTCCCACTTTTCGGAATAATGCTCGTAACCCTTTAATTATGTAAAAACTTAATTTGGGAATAAAATATTTTATTTTTCTCATACAAATACAACACCTAAATGGTTTTGAATGCCTTAACTTCCTTATTGATATAAATGGCTGCAATAGCTTTTATAATACGCCCTTTGTTATGGCAAAATATACCCATAGATAATATTCGGCACAAATAACACTTTTTTTAGAGCATATTTCCGGTTTCCCTGGTTATTACAGATTTTTAAATTAAGAAAGACACTTTATTAAATACTTTTGAAATAAAATAAAATCTTTTTATTGACAAATATGCTTAGTCTGGGATCACACTATGAAAGTTTTCTTTCAGAAAGTCTGAGTTTATTGGTGAGAGGGGAAGAGAACATGCTTTTCTTTTCTCCTCTCTCACCCATAAACTCAGGCTTTCTGAAAGAAAACTATCATAGTGTGAATGTATACCGTTTTTTCGAAAATGGTGGATGTTGCACAACATATACTCGCGTAACTCAAAAACGGTTTAGTGTATTAAAATTACTACTAAGAACCCGAAATTCCGCAATAAAATTTAATTTCAGAACAAAAAATAATTTTTTTTATCAAAATTTCGAAATTTTTGTTTTTAAAAATTCATAAAAAATGGTTAAAATCTGTTAGCAACTTTTGATTTTATTCACAAAAGCCGAAAAATTTTAATGAATTTAAGAATTTCATAAAACGCAATATTTGTATTGGAGCCCGCTTAGAAGTGGGATAAGGTGCAAGTATGTCTCGAGAAAATGTTAAGGACAAAAAACTAATTGAGGTCGGTCATACATTTTATCCCACTAGGGGCGACTCCTGGGCATTTATGGGACTTTTTCTTTAATATATTTCTAATCTGCATTGAACATTTTGTATGGGAGCCCCCTTAAGGAATGGAGATAGCAGGTAGATATGTTAAAAAAATAAATGATTGAGACGAAAAATAAAGTGGGGTTGGTCATACATTTGACCCGTCTAGGGGCAGGGGTCAAATTAAAGAATTTCATTAAACGACTATATTTGTATGGGAGCCACCCTTAGGGGTGGAGATATATGGCAAGTGTGTTTTAAGAAAATGTTAAGAACAAAAAACTAATGGAGGTCGGTCATACATTTTATCCCCCTAGGGGCGATTCATGGTAGTTATGGGGCCTTTTCTTCAATATATTTATAATCTGTATTGACTATTTTTATGGGAGCTCCCTTAAGAAATGGAGCTAGCGGGTAGGTATGTTAGAAATAAATGATTTAGATGAAAAATAAAGTGGGGTTGGCCATTCATTTGATCCATCTAGGGGGATCCTAGGCACTGCAGCAGCCAAATTTAAGATTTTCAACCATACAAATATGGCGGCTTAATATAAATCTTAAATTTGCCCCTTAAGCGCTATTCGTGGTGCGGTCTTTCAAAATTGTTTGTTTATTAATTTCTTTTTAATGTAAAAAAAAGAAACATTATAGAGCATTAAAATATAATGTTTGTCTACAGTATGGCTCCACGAAAAGCCCCCCAATGAAATAACGCCCAGGAAATAACCCCCAATGAAATAAATCCCAAAAAATAGGAAATAACACCCAAAAACAGTGAATGAAATAACATCGAAAAATAAATGAAATAAACCCCAAAGCGAAAACGAAACAACCCCCAACATTTGGGAGTTATTTCATATGAAATAACATCCAATGATGAAAATAAAATAACCCCAATGAAATAAACCCCATCAGCAACAAAAATGAAATTATGCCCAAAATTCATAAAAGAGTCAGTTTCACCAAGGATAACCCCCAAAAACCAAAAGCTTTAAAAATGAAATAACCCCCGAATAAAAAATGAAATAACACCCAAATTATACACGCTGTGAAACAAGCCCCGAATTTAAAAAATTTGTTGGGTGTTATTTCATTGGAGATTATTTCATAATTTGAAAACCCCATATGAGGAATGAAATAATTCCCAAAAAAAAATGTAAAATGGCCCAAAAAATTGGGTGTTGTTTCATATGAAATAACACCCAAAAATGTATGAAAAAAATTTGGGGAATATTTCATTTCTCGTTTGGGTGTTATTTCATTGGGGGGCTTTTCGTGGAGCCTACAGTATTACTACAATTGTTCTGTTTTATAACGACGAACAGAACACTATATAATGCTCGGCTCTTTCTTAAAAATAGTTACGAACGGTATTAATGTTGTGTTCGTCTACACATTAAAATATCGCGCATTTATACATCACAATATAATGGAATTTTAAAATATTGCATTAAAAAAAATGCTCATATATGTAAGAATCGCTTTAAATTTTAGACAAGTACAATGAAAAACAAGCAAAATAGCTTTTCTTCATCAAGCTGATGTTAATCGGAGAATTTTTTTAAAAGCACAGTATGTGCATATAAGCAAGTTTTTAAGAATGCATTGCTCGTTTAAAAGCATCAAAAACGGGCATATTATGAAACGCTTGTAAGCAATAAACACTGTAGTTGCAGATATTCAAATCATTATATTTTTGAAGCAATTTAATCTAATTGTCAAAATACTTCAATCAATTTCAAAAATGTATATTTTGTTCCAAGGCCCATTGAAAAGGTCTGCGCAAGAAGCCTGATGATCATTGTTTATGTTCTTTTTAGTTGTCAAAAGTTGTTTACATTTTGCTATACGTTTGTTTACGTTTATGGTATGCCACACATACTCGTTTTTTCCTTTTGCTTTGTATATTTGGTAGTAAATTTTTGACAACTAAAAAGAATCATTTTTTGTTTTTGTACAAGTAAGCAGACCTGATAGATGGACCTTGTTTTGTTCGAATACATAATTCATCAGACACCTGTGCGCATAAAAAATTCTTTAAAATATTTAAAATATGCTTTAAAAATTAAAAACATATGCGTTTTTATTATCTAAAGAGAAAAAGGCAAAACAAATCCATTGACAGTCTTGCATTCTGTATTTGGTATACCCTCCACCACAACAAGCTAAGGAGTGGGTAAACTAAGTTTGTTATTTCGTATGGAACTTTTCTAATATTCATTTAAGACCCCAAAAAGTATACATACTGGAACCTTGAGTAATTCTAAGTCAAGCCATTTAGCCATGTCCTAATGTCTATCCGTCTTTTGAAAACGAGCTCACTTTGGATAAACTCAAAAGAAAAAAATAATATTGGTGTCAAATTGTTTCTAGTTCTCCTAAGTAGTTTGGGATTGAAATTTATCAAAATCGGTTCAGTAGGAAAAGAGTTATGAGGGCAAAATGTGGAAAAGCCAACCAGAAAAACTACCATAAATATTGGCGGAATGCACACATTGATATGAGATTTTGCACAAGTTCGTCCTACATGACTAGATATGATACCACAAATCATACATCTTGAAGATCGATCTTGATCGATCGACTTACCATAGGCCCCTTATAAAGCCCACACGAATAATGCTTTTATAATAAAATTTGGTCAGTTTTATAAGATCAGAAATATGTACATTGTAAACTTTTGTGAACATCGGGCCATAATTTACCATGATCCTATATAAAGCCCATTCGAAATTATTCTACATAAAGATCGAACGCTGTAGCGTTTAACAAAAGGAAACAAAAAAAAGAGCAAATAGCATCATTGATGCGAATTTTGTCTTGAGAACTTTTTTTCCTACGCACGTGAATCCAGCTTCAATATTTGCGTTTGTGTGCCTTTGCTTACAAAAAAAAAAAAAAAATATTCAAACCCATATCATTTGTTTCTATAATACCTACCCGCTTTCTCCATATCTTAAGGGGGCTCCCATACAAAATTGTATATACAGACTAGTAATATATTGAAAAAAAGGCCCATAACTGCCAAGGCATCGCCCTTAGGGACATAAAAGGTATGACGGTCCTTCATTAGTTTTTTGTGCTTAACATATTCTGAAAACATACTTGACATAAATCTCCACCCCGTAGGGGGGCTCCTATACAAATATGGCGGTTTAATGAAATTCTTAAATTTGGCCTCTGCAGCGCCTTGGATGACCCTACATGTGCTAAATGTATGACCGATCCCACTTTATTTTTTATCGCCATCATATATTTTTAACATACCTTCCCGTTATCTCTATTCCTTAAGGGGGCTCCCATACAAAAATGTTCAATACAGACTAGGAATATACTGAAGAAAAAGCCCCATAACTGCCAAGGAGGATAAAATGTATGACCGGCCTCCATTCGTTTTTTGTTTTTAACATTTTCCAAAAACATACTTGCCCTTTATTAACACTTTTTAGGGAGGCTCCCATACAAATATTGCGTTTTATGGAATTCTTAAATTTAATGGAAATTTTTCGTATTTTGTGAATAAAATCAAAGTTGTAAGCAGATTATAATCACTTTTGGCTTTTTTTGTTTGCAAATTCGTTTTTTATATGTCTAAAAAAAAAATTATAAGCACACCTGCCTCTTCCATTTTTTTATGATTTTTTAAAAAAAAAATTTTGCTAAAAAAATAATGTTTCTAAAATGACTGCGGATATAAGAAAAACTTTCGGTTTTATTTTAGTTTATTCAATAATAAACCGTTTTTGAGTTACCCGAATATATGTTGTGGAACCTTCTCTATTTTCGAAATTACGGTATATCTCAGAAACAAGAGCTAACCTTAAAAAAAAAAGTTAACCACCACTGGATACAGCGTACCCGAATAAGGTTGAAACACCAGGTACCCGGCTGGTCTGTTTTTTTTAAATCTATATATATAAAATTGAAAAATGTTTGTATGTTTGTTTGTCAGTTTGTTTGTTTGTTGGCTTATAGACTCCGAAACTACTGAACCGATTTTCCTGAATTTTTTATAGTAACATCACGTGAGCCCTAAAAATAAAATAGGCTACTTATTTTTTCGATAGGGGCAGGGGAATTGGTACTCCCCATAGGATGCCAATATTAATTATCGCATATCTTAAGAGCCGCTGGACGCATTTTGCTGAACTTTTTGTAGTAGGATCTTCTGAGCCCCAAAATCAAAATAAAATAGCAGCGGGGGAAGTGGTTCCCCCCATAGGACGCCAATGCTTAATATCGCATATCTTAAGAACTGTAATAGTGAGAATGTTGAAACTTTCTAGAAGTCACTCTTATGGTATACTACACTTTTGAAAATAAAAATAAAGCGGCAAGGCGCAGGGGGGAAATACCTCCCAGAGGATGCATACATTAAATATCGCTCAACTGAAGAACTTTTAAAGGGAGAGTCTTAAAACGTGGTTAAAGCTACTACATATTAGTAGCTTTAGGAGCAGTGCCCCTCATAGATAGAAATATTAATAAGAGCCACTGAACGCATTTTGTTGAACTTTTGGTAGTACGATCTTCTGAGCCCCAAAATTTAAATAAAATAGCAGCGGGGGAAGTGTTACCCCCCATAGGACGCCAATGTTTAATATCGGATATCTTAAAAACTTTTATAGTGAGAAAGTTCAAACTTTGTAGAAGTCACTCTTATGGTATACTACACTTTTGAAAATAGAAATAAATAGGGTAGGCGTTGGAGGGGAAATACCTCCCATAGGATGCATATATTAACTATCGCTCAACTGAAGAACAATTAAAGGGATAGTCTTCAAACGTGGTTAAAGCTTCTATTGTGGCAAACTTTAAATTTCAATATAGTAATGGGCGGGGTAGACATAGGAGGAGCAGTTCCCCTCATATATAGAAATATGAATAAGAGCCACTGCAAGCAATTTATTGAACTTTTGGTAGTAGGATCTTCTGAGCCCCAAAATTGAAATAAAATAGCAGCGAGAAAGTTCAAACTTTGTAGAAGTCACTCTTATGGTATACTTCACTTTGAAAATAAAAATAAAGCGGGTAGGCGCAGGGGGGAACTACCTTCCATAGGATGCATATATTAAATATCTCTCAACCGATAAAGTGGTTAAAGCAGTGTAGCGAAGCGCACCGGGTTAAGCTAGTTTATAATAAAAATGTTTTTCAACCAAATTAAGGATACGTGATTCATGGAAAATGCGTTTCTTTAATAAATTAAAAATTTGTTTTTTTTTATTTTCGTAACTATTTAATTTAATTTTTATTTAAAATATTGCTAATTGTTAAAATCTTGGAAATACAAACATACGCTGAAAATATTACAAAACAATACCAAAAAAAAAATCAATCAATGTATAAACAATTGCATCAATTTAAGTAAATACTGGAAGTTAAAAAATAAATAAGCATTAAAATTCTTAGCCTGCAGTTCTTAAATGAGTGTCTGAGTACCATTTGTGCGCGTATCCGATTTCCAGGGCGTCTTTAAAGGAGATAACAATTAATGTTCTTTTTGAAATTGAAAAACTTTTTTTTATTTGAAATTCAAAGAATAGAAAATTTTTTTAAACTAAAATCTTTTAAAACGTTTTAAAAGAAATATTTCTTTAGATCTTTTGTAACAAAATTACAAAACTAAAAATCGTTTCTTATGGGCTTCGAAAAGAACAAAAACAGTGGGAACCCCTGTTCTTAATAATAATATGATCCATTTATTGTAATTGGATCGAACCGTTTTCAAGGCAGCAATTTATTAATTACTCAAAAAATTATTAATAGAATGTGTGGGGTTCGTTTAGAAAACAATGCAATATGTTTATGTAGAGGGTGGGGCAAAATGAGCCGGTAAAGATCCCGGATAGGGAAGTTTCGCGTGGATCCAATGGGCTGTTTGAGGAGTGGGCAGTATTTACGAACGGGCCCTAGATTGAAACTGGTAACGGTTCCGGTGTTTATATTGCTGACACCGACGTGAAAAGTCCATTCATGCTCCCGGATGAGTGCAGTGTCTTCAGGGCTGAGATCCAAGCAATCTGGAGGGCGACGGAGGTTATACTGTAGTATATCGTAGGGGGATTTGTGATGACAATTTACGTCGATAGCCAGGCCTCGCTCAGAGTAATGACAAATTATACGGTGCGATCGTGCCTGGTCGCACGGTGTAGAAATGATCTGAGAGAACCATCGAGATATTCAAAGTAACAGCCGTACCTAAACAAGAGCGGAAAGTATTTTCTAGCTGTCAAAAATTCTCATGTCCATACAATTTGTATGAAGTATCCCTAAATAGCGCAGCGTCAACGCTTTGCAATTGGATAATGCGATTTTTACAACGCGTTTTATAGTGAAGTTGGCCGCAATTGTTCATAAATAATTGTTCATAAAGAGAAAACCCCGCTAGATTGACAAAAAAAAACAGCTAAATTGCCATTATTTATTAACAATAGCGGCCAACTTCACTTTTAAACGCGCTGTCAAAATCGGATTTTCAAATTGCAAAGCGTTGACGCCGCGCTATTTAGGGATGCATGATACAAATTGTATGGGCATGAGAATTTTTGACAGCAAGAAAACGCTTTCCGCTCTTGTTAAGGTACGGCTGTGAATCTTAAATTTGTTTAAATTGTTCTTTTCTTTATTTGCCGCTGTCAAAAATTTGTTAGGCCAGCTTTGAAAATCCATCCAACCATCTGATTTCAACAAGATGGAGCCACAGCACGTACTGCAGGCACCTTAATGACTTTGGCAAGGGAGACATTCGGCGAACGCATTATTCCACGCATAAGCTATTTAACAGCTCCAGTCTTTGAAGGTCATTAGTTACCGGATATAAGTTTTTAAAGCTTGTCAAAAAAAGTCTCCAAATATATACGGTACTTAAAATAATAAAAACAAAATTAATTTGTTGTCGCAATTGCAAAAAAAAATTTTAAGTTATGTTTACTATGTAATTCATGAATCTATATCTCATTCTTCGCCACCCTGTACAAAAAAAAAAACAAAACAATTACGTACTACTGGTTCACCAACCAAAATGATTTCAAAACGAATTGTATTTTTCTTATTATGATTATGATTCATTTGCTGTTCTTCTTTTTTTGTTAAAAAAATTTTATTATTTTTCTTTGCTTATCTTATCCACAGACTAATATTTTGTTTAAAAAAATTTTTTATCCACTGACTAACTTTTTTTTAATTTTATTTACATTAGAAAAGGGTCTTGAAGGGGTCTGTACACGTTTAAAATGCTTCTCATGCAGGCGAATTCACTCGTGTACGTGTGCTGGACGTAATGTTCGCCGTCATATCTAATTTTTTGATTTTCCATGATTTTGTGTTACTTTTGGACTAGTCCTAGTGCCTTGTGGGCTACATATTACACGCGTTTTTGGACTATTATTTGCAGGGTACAAACACATTTTCACTAATACTTCCATGGTCCTTGATGAGAAAAGCTTGAACGTTTACAGACCCCTTTAAGTTTATTCTCTAGTTAGTTTGTATCTAGGGCAGGGTTGGCAAAATTGGTACAATTGTCCTTTTTTGGTGCTACATATTTAAACAAAGTGTACAATGGTACACCATTGGCTAATTAATTACAATTATGCTATGTTCAAACGACGATATAAGCCACTACCCGTTTCGCTCTCTGAAACTAGATTGCCAAACATGTTGTTCATATATATCGTATACGATTCATTCTTGTTTCATTTTGACATTTTCTTGTGTTCTAAGTGTCATTTTATTTAAAATATGTAGATAAAAAAGTCAGCGAAACACGAATATTGGTGTCCGTGTGACCATGGTATTAATAATATTTCCAGTTGTAGTAATTTCATATGGCAACTCATAATTCCATTCATATTTGCGAAGTTTTAAGAATAAAATTTCACTTTGAAAATTAATCTTTAAAGTGGTTTAGTAAATTTTGTCCAGAAAATGTAATAAATGGAAAAACTAATAGTATACATAGTGCCACTATTAGAAAAAAAAATTCCAAAAAAATACCAACATTTTGATAACACAAATTCGCAATTTAGAGTTCTTGTTGACATTGAAATATTAAAGTCTAACAAAGATTTAAGTATCAGTGATTTTTGGGCAACAGTTTCGGAAATAAAAATGAGGCAACTGAAATAATGTTTCCAGAAATCTCGAAAATTGTGAGAGGAACATTAACAATTCCAAATTCATCTGCAAATGTGGAATGAACCTTTTCTTACCAAAATATTATTAAAAACAAAGAGAGAAACAGAATAAAAACTGCAAAACTTTGCGGCTTAATCCAAACAAAACAGTGCTCGAAAATAAACAGAACATCATTTAGCGTTCGGCTCATACACCCAGGAATGATATCTATTTTTTGTATTGTTTGTGTACCGTTCGTAACTATTTTCAAGAAAGAGTCGAACATTATAAAGTGTTCTGTCTTTCGTTAAAAAAAACTGAGCAATTGTAGTGATACTGTAGACAAACTTTATTTTTAAATGCTCTTTAATGTTTCTTTTTTACATTGATAAAGAAATGAACAAACAAAAAATTTCAGCAACGACCGCACCATGAATATCTTGTGTGTGTATTGTGTATATGTTTTGTTTGTGAAAAATGATTTTGCTGGCTTTTTGTTTATTTTTCGTATGAGTATTTTGTTTTTGTAAACAATGTTTGGGTTTTTTTTGCCAGCCAAAAAGGCGTTACGCACAAGAGAAACGAACGAACATTAAAGAGCTGAACCGAACACATTGAAGTTTGTGGTTAAAAAAAAAAACCGAACGGAATTAAATGTTCTCATATTTTTGTTGAGTTGAATAAGAACAGTATTATTTTTGTGTTTAAAATATGACAAACAGGTAAACGTTTTTTGTAATGATTTTCTACACAAACACTATTAGAGTTTGTGTTTTCCATAAATCTATCGAACCAAACACTAAGGAGCGATATTTAGTGTTTATTTTCGAACACTGAAACAAAGGACTTATTGAACTTACAAAATTGCAATTGTTATGATGCAAATATACCAAATAATTTATTATCAACATTATAGATCTGCTATCGAAATCTAATTGAAAACTTATAACCCCTACTATTATTATAAATGTGAATGTTTGCATGTTTTTGTTTGTGGCTTTATCACTCGGAAACCGCTTAATGGATTTGGATGAAATTTGGTAGACGGATAGCATATGGCCCATATTCAAATATAGGACAATTTTTAAGTGGTAAATCGGGGAAAAATTGTTACTTCGGCACTTTTTCAATCTTCGATGAGTTTGGTATGCAAATTGAAAATGATCCAGATATAGGGTACTTTTTAAGTACCCCTTAAAAACGGGGGGAAATCGGTACTTTTCGATTTTTTTTCGTAAATTTTTCATTTAATTTGATATACACACAGGTTAAACCCTACATTAACAAACAGTGTACTTTCGAAGCGCCTAAACTGAGGAAAAGATGGTACTTTTTTACTTTTGGTACATTTTCTCTTTTCTAAATATTTGGTATAGAGAAAGCATATGCATGTCTCAGATTAAAAGATGTATATACCAAACTGAATTGTTTTTTGTTATATTAAAGTACATATATGCAAATAAGAATTTAAATACCTTTTTGTGGTTATTTTTAAACAAAAATAAAATTAAATTGAACTAAAAAATCTTTTAGTACAATTATTTTTTAAAAAATTAACATTTTCAAGTGTTGTTGGTACAATTTTTAAATTCTCAGTGCCATCCCTGATCTAGGCTTTCTATTGTGGAAAACCCGCTTAGTTTGGCAAAACTCTAAAAACTATCGATCAAAATATAACGAGCTCCAATGGAAAATTTATCAATTCATTCACTGAAATTTGAGTTGACATTACAGTGAGAAATTTAACAAGCACACATGTCGTCTAAAACCAGCTATAGTTAAATTTAGCATTTTCTCTAAACTTTGACAACTCCAGACCATAATGCCCACCAAACAGTAACTTTTTCCGGATGCAATGGGTGTTTCACAATCATTTCTGGGTTTTCCGAGCCCCATATGTGATAACTTTGCTTCTTGACGTAACCACTGAGTGAGAAATGAGCTTCATCGCTAAAGAAAATTTTGCTACCAGCATATGTATATACGGTGATCCGAATGGTCAGCCGGGTTTAATTGTTGCTTAAGTTGTACTTTATATGGATGGAGGTGCAAATCTAAATGCAAAATACGCCATAATTAGCCGTAAAATAGGCTGATTTGCTGAGAAGGCCGTGTAATCGACCAGTTTAGGTTATCCGCCACACTTTCACTAACAGAATCGATATTTTCTGCAGTTGGCACATTGCGTTGATGCACGGGAATAACCACATCTGTAGCTCTTCCAGTCGTTTCAAATTAATTTATAATCTTGACAATTCTTTGCACAATAGGTCGATTATGACGACCATAATCATCTCGTAATGCTCGAAATGTGTATCACGTTTGAACCATCACTTTTTTATAGTAAGTTTTACCTATTTTTACGCGTTCCTGGGTTACCAAAGGATCCATTTTCGTTAATGGCAAACCTTTTACTACATAAATGACAGATATTTAACAGATGGGCAGTTTTTAAACCACTAAATGGATAACCCTGTAAAAATAAGAAATGATTCCAACCGCAACGTGTTCAAACGAAAATCTCAAAATACTAATACATTGAATAATATTTCAAACAGTGTTGCCCTTTTGGTTACTTTATTTTTTAATGTACTTTTTTACTATTTTGTCTACTTTTTTTCAACACAAAAACAACAAATTTTTAGTGTTACCTGTGTTTTTTATTTATCTATTTCAGAATAGATTTTCTAGAAATCTAAAATCGTTGTTAATTAAACCAAAGGGTGGTCCAACCATAATGCACGATGTTAATTGTGAGTTTTTTGACCAACTTAATTTGATATTTCTTTGTTTCAGTGTTTGAAAATGGGCGTTCAAATCAAAATTTTTTTCGTTCACTTCGTGATTTTTTTTTTTTTTTTTGGTCAGCATAAGCGACAAAATGTGTCCACAATAGGGAGAAATATGAACACACCTGTTTGGTGCGGTTTACGGTCTGGCGGTGATTCTGAGTCGATCGGTATACTTAGAGGTAGGTCCAGGACCCATATTTTAAAGTGTTACATACATCAGCACAATTGCATAATACCCTCTCCACTATTGTGGTGTGGGTATAAATATTAAGATGATCATCTGAAAACTTTTTGTTTTATTTACAATTAATATTAATATATGTTTTGCTTGGACCACCCTTTAATATACATATTTTATTTGGTCGTGGCAACGCTGATTTCAAATATTTAAAACACACAGATACTCGTGTACTAGTATTTGCTCGTACTCATATTTTCAGGTTCTCTTTCGTACAAGTCTCATATTTATTCCATCAAATACATCTTTTCTTGTACTTTATTCTCGTTAAAGATCCCCTGCTTAGTAAGTTCGGATTTATACTTTAGTTGTAGTTGTTGTTATTGGAAGCATTTTAGGTTTTTTCTATGGCTTCCCTGGAGCATAAAAGTATTGAATTTGTATTTATTTAATAGATTTTGTTGGGGTTGACTGCATGTTTTAGTTACTTTACCAAGTTATTACAATTCTAGATGTGAGTCAGTCAGAATGTTAGCAATGGACAATTATCTGAAGGTGGTTTTTTTTAAATACTTTGATTTTATTATTGGTTTCAAATATGTTTAATTATATAAAAATTTTTATTAATCCCTTTTTTATGTTTTCTTAATCTGTTTTATTTATTTTTTTTGCAGTGCGTGGCTTTTATACATTTTCTTTTCATATCGAATGCCTTGCTGGGCACCTGGGGTCATGGAGCCTATGAATTTTATAATTTTCTCTTTATGATTGCCATGTTCTGGACAATGCACAGCAAGGACTCTGTTGAAGCCGTACAAACGGTGAGTTGGTTATATTTATGTACTACATACATACATTTGTTTAAATACCAGTGCTAACTAAGTGTTATAGTAAATAATTACAAATGCAAATGAAGACGAAGACGAAATCGACAACTTTCAATCAATAATATTTATTTGTGGGAAAGTCCAAGTTTGTCTATTATTAGAAATAGTATATCGGCTTATTTAAATATCAGTGAATGTGTTTGATGAATTAAAGGAGTTCAATAAACTTATTGCTGATGACAATAATGATTGAATGCTAAACTACGGAAGTGTTTAAGGAAATGGCTTTAAGTGTCAACATCAAACAAACTACAATACAATTTAAATGGGATTTTCGGTCGATATCGAATTTCGTAATTTGCCCCTTAACGCCTGCCGAAATAATACTTAAAAACGCGGAGACACTGCTAGCAAAAATAAAAAATAAAATAGAAATGGTTTTAATGATTGCGAGAAATAAAAAACATTTAGATCGATTTGAACACTTAAATTGTATTCCAAATTTGGCGGCATTTAGCTTTTAACGGAGGTTCTCTAAGGAATAAATAAATATCCCTGAAACGTAGAAAACCACTTTTAAAATAAAAACAAGTAAGAAAGTATAGTCGGTCAAAAACGGCCATATGATGCGCTACACGCCATAATTTAAAAAATAATTTTCGAGAGTTTGTCTGTTTAAGACCCATGGACAATAATGGACCCGCCAGAAAGATTCATGTAAAATTTCTTTCTGCCGAATTCTATTTCGATATCTTGATCTTGACGAGATTTGTTTGCCTTTAAGAGCCATTATTTCAACTTGCAGTTAGTGAAACGTAGGATTTTAACGGATGTATTACAGATTATCTATTATTTCAACTTTACTTTATCCTATCCGGTAGGATTAACATACTCCTCGCATTTAGTTTTCAGCAAAATTGTAATATCAAAAAAAAAATTATACGTGGTATAAAATCCTACTTTTAACTAACGGCACTTTGTGAGGTTTATATGGGTCCTATGATTAATTTTGAAGTAAGCAGCACAACATTTTGTCATAACATAGTAGCTATCGAAACATTTTTATGTCAATACCCACATTTATATGTTAGTTATGGAATTAAAAGGCATTTTAGAGGAAGTATTATTTGTATGGGAGCTGCGGGCAAATATAAACCGATTCCAATAAATTTTGGTAAGATGATTTAGATTTCCATAAAATAAGTTTAAGGAAGCTTGTATGGGGGCAATATAAAATAATAAACCGATTCCCACCATTTTCAATAGGATTGGTCATTGTCACAATCAGAACAAAGTACGTGTTACAAAGTACATTAAAATATCTTCAAAATTGCGATCTGCACCCCTGCAAATTATAGGACTAGTCCAAACACGCGTGTAAAGTGTAGCCCACAAGGGACTAGGACTAGTCCAAAAGTAACCCAAACGTATGGAAAAAACATGGTCTATTTAACATTACGATGTCCTAGGGCAGGATAATATAACCCAGCTTTGGACTACAAAGGAGTAGTTTTTAAACTAATCCATGGTATACTCAAGAGGATTAGTTTTGAAGTCGTTTAAAAGCGAAAGCACGTCGTTAAAAAACGAAGACATGTCGTCCCACTACAAACACATTTTAACATTGACATGGTCCATGCTTGCAATACATCGGACCAGTCCATGGAGTAGTCCATTTAATAAAAATTGATCAGGTGGTTCAATAATATTTGCAGGGACCTTGCGCACAAGGTTTACATCAGCGATAGGCAACCTTTACTATTACATTTTGCGATTGTATGCGTTTTGTAAGAATTCTACATATCGAGCCTTTGCTGCAATAGAGTCATACTTCAAATTTGAATTTTCCAGCACCTTAAATTTTAATTCTCTCTTTAGAGTTGAGTATATAAGAAAGATATTTGCACTAAATTCTTACACAATATGAAGAGACGATATAGCGATTAACTCCACATTATAAGCTAGTAGGCGGCCCGATGTTCTACTGGGAATTAAAGAATTAAATACTTAAGCTCAAAAATTAAGTTTTTTTTTGAGTTATGACACTATTGCAGTAAAGGCTCGATATGTTGTTAAATTCTCTTCCCTTAATTTGCCTATCGCATGTTTACATGAACAGCCAGCCAGCTGGACGGACGAACGGAGATCGTTAGATCAATTCAAAAAGTGATTCTAAGTCGATCGCTATACTTAAAAGATGTTACAAACATCAGCACAAACGCATAATACCCTCTCCTCTAAAAAAATTCTTAGAACCAGCGTTAAAAAACTGCAGTCAAAGTAGAAAAACTGTCATTGCTTCCACTTCTTCATTTGTCATTGGCAAAAAAAAACTGTTGCTTTTACTTCTGATTCATTAAATGTAAACAGTCGCTGTCAAACCAACTCAAAAACTGATAAGTTGTTCATAAATTTTCGTTTTTTGTTAGACATTTTTTTCGTTTCGACTGCAGATTTTAAACCCTGCTTAGAACTGCTCTGGACAGGAAAGCCGGATCATTGTTGCCATCTTTTAAGGGCAATTTGGCCGTTTTTTTTTTTTGTAAAAGAGGTTTCAAGCAGTGTTGCCACTTCGTGGAAATTACCCAAATTGGGTGTAATGGGTAATTTCTTTAAGGTATAAATTAAATTTCTTAAAAAAAAAATTTTTATTTAATTAATATATCTGTGCCAATATGGAAAAGTACTTTTTGTCGAATGTTGTCGATTGCAGATATTCTCAATTTTGTCAAAGTTTTATTGGGGCATTTTTTTGCTTTAAGTTTGTATATTATCGTATCAAAAACAACGTTAATAAAGGCTTAAAGAAAATGTTTAAAAAAAAATTGTAGTATATGGGGGATTTCATGTGGCCGAACTTTTGAAATCGATGCCTTCCAATTTGGATGAAATTTGCACCAAGGTTTGCGCTATTGAAAAGTAGCTTATACACAAATTTTTAACAAGATCGGTTAATAAAAAGGCATAAGCTTTCTTTTGCAAAAAAAAATACCCCATTTAAAAAAGAATATAAAAAAAGTTTTAAATTAAAAAAAAAATTTTAAAAAACCAAAAAAAAAAATTTTTTTTCGAAAGATTGATAAAAAATCTATCTAAGGTACTTGTGACAAATTTTACTAACACCAATAGGTAATAAGTTACATGGATGAGAAAGAACACCTGCTTGGCCAAAATGTCAAATTTTGACCCCCTCTAACTCAGAAACTTTTTAACCCATCATGTTGAAAATGTATGTCTAAGCTACTATCCAATAGGACTAACCTTGATGCAAATTCCATCCCAATCGGAAGATATCGATTTCAAAAGTTGGGTCACTTGACATGAAATACCACATATGTGACGCGCAAAATAGAAAGGGACCTAAGGGGTTTGTTCAGGAGAGCCATTTTAAAGATTTAAATACGTGTATCTTTAGTGTACCATCACTGAGCGTGTTGGTATTGGTCTCATTGAAATGAAAGCGACACATCTCATGACGTCAGGAACGTGTTTGTCAACCTTGAAAACGCGCGTAGGTCGTCCCTACCTCTTGTTTTGTGTAGTTGGTTTGTACTGTTCCCTTTACCTTACTGGTCCCTTTCTCAATGCGCTGTCACATATATTAAAAATTGTACACCTTTTCTACTTGTAAATAACTCAACTTTGTCCTATGTCGACTTACTACTTACTACTCGTCCATATGATCACAGATATACATATATGCAAATCTTCAATGACTCTTTTCTTAACATTAAATTCTTGCGATACATCCGAATTTTTGCGCAACATCTTGACCTTGGACACATTTACCCTACAGCCTAGTACTCTGTTAAAATTTGTGAAAAATGTTGAGCATCATTAATTATTTCACAAGAAAATTTTAACATGTATCAATGTTACCTATCATGCGAGTTTGTAATATTTGACGTTTTTATTCCTGCAAAGTATGCGACATTGTTTTGCGTATGTAAGACCGCTTTCACACTCGGCAAGTTACTTGCGCAAGTCTCTTGCGCAACTCTTGGTTTGTAGACGTCAGCGGTAAGGTCGGAGTAAGGAAAAAATATTAAGTACAGACTTTATTGTACTCGGCAAGTTACTTGCGCAACTAACTTGCCGAGTCTGAAAGGGGTCTAAACAAACCTCACATGTACATATTTAAATAAAATTATTTTTTTTTTAATAAAAAGGAAAGTTAATAAAAAAAACTGTTACCGGTTGTGTTATTTTAATTTTTTATTTCTTATTTAATAATCAGTTCATACTTTTTGCGTTTGCTTAAAATTTCACGTGAAATACGTGCAGCTTACATTATTTCGCAGTTGTAAAAAAATGTTGCCAAAAACATTTCGGAACTTTTTCACAAAAATGAACAGACACACAAGACGCACAAGTTTTTTTCATTTGCGTTTTGACAGCATTTCACGTGAAATGTTGAACAGGCTTAAGAGCTGATTCTGCTGTAGATTGTGTCCACCTTGTTCTTTATGTCTGTTAAACGATGTGATAATAAGCTTCTGCCATCAGCATAATCCAGGACCTGAAGTGGTGTTTATTGCACCAACTTACAATTTTTTTAAAAAATCACTTTAATTTTTTTAGGGGCAATAAAAGGCATTGGTGTGTGAGACTTTAACGACTTTGCCCGCATGCCGGAAAACTGGCTCTATTATTTACAACTTTATTATTGACTCATACAACAACTGCACAGTTCATTATCCTATTCGATAAGATCAACTACAAATTTAGTATATTTGATTTAATAACAAGGACATTTAATAAAAATTTTTTGAATTTATTCTCTGTACATTTGTAAAATAGCAAGAACAAAAACTTCATTTACATGCATACATGTAAAGTCAAGTTAGGTTTTCCTTACCAAAGAGTCAAATTTTTATAAACTCATTATTCAACTTTGACCTTTTAAAGCGTGTGGCCATATAAATGAATTAATCATCCCCTTTCACGCGTTTTACGCTCCTTGGTCATTTCTTTTCTTTGTTATTTACATTTTCTAACAACTTAAAAAACTTAAGACCAGACCAAACTCTGACCTCATGGAATTTATTTTATGTACATTTTTAATTTCTTTTTTATTATTAACAATTTACAAAAATTCAAGACGCGAACAAGGCGTTTCTGTTGAACTAATTCAACACCGTCTCACGCAATCACAACAATAATTCTACCGTTATGTTTATTGTATTCTTAGTTTGGGGGTCCTTGTCTTACACTATTTCCTAGGAAAGTTGTAAAAGAAATCATTGTCAAAATGAATTGTTTGAATATAATTTTAAGAATGATTAATTTTTTTTTGTTGTGACGAATGTATTTTTCGTAATAAAAAAAACGTAACTTGCAAAATGTATGCAAATCATAAACACAGAAAAAATTATCAATGTTAAATTAACATTGCGCAATGTTGATTAAAAAACTTAGTAAATTTCTGCAAAAGTATGGATTTTTTTTTAATTTATTGTTTCATAAAAATTTTAAAATAACTGTTTCGATATAGAATCCATAAAATCCTGTTTTATTTCTTTTGCATAGAAACAATAACAAAACTATAAAAAGAAAAACATAAATTTATAAAAAGAAAAAAATTCCCGTATTCTTCTTGTTAAAATTATTTAGTTAAATAGTGCATCAAATTTTCAAACTATGTACTTTTAATTGTGAGTGCTTCTGCAAACAAAGGGGAAAACAAAAAAGTGAAACATGTGACACAGGAAAATAAATAATTCTATTCTCTCTCTCTTTGTTTCCGCGGGTAAGTGTTTAGACTGTTTCTTTAGTTGACACATATGTTGTCTCTAAAGCGGCTCATACACTTGCAATAAAATTGTTTAATTTTACGTATTGCACAATTATATCGCCAAAGTGTATGCGATATTCGAAGGCGGCTCAATATATTGGCAACAATCAAAAGACTTTTGATTTAAATTGCACAACGAAAAGAAAGTCAAATGTGTTGGCAACATTATACAATGCTGTTTATGTTATTTCTATAGATTATGTTCACCTTTTTATTGAATGAATAAACCATTGTGCGACTTATTGCGTAATATGGGACAAAATGGAAATAATATGGCGAATATCATATACAATAATATTGCAAGTGTATGGGCCGCTTAAAACTTTTTCTCACTACTATTTCAAACTCGAACCAATTCGATTTTAAATGCAATTCACGTTGTTTCAACTTGAAATGACTTTCATTCAACGTGATTGGGAGTATTATATCAAAATTAATGTCATTTTGCTCTAACTTTACGCTAATGTTAAATTAAAATGAATTATAGTTTTTTGTTTAAAGAAAAAAATGTTGTTCGCAAGTTTTTGTAAAATCATGTTAAATTAACATGAAGTAACTATAAAGTAAAATCACTACCGAAAAATGTAAAATCAACCTTGTTTTCGAGGATTTTACATTGATTTTTTTCTTTAATAAAGTACAGTCGGATAAGCCCGACCATATTATACCCAATTTTATGCCAATACCAACATTTATAAAGAAGTTATGGCATTAAAAGACATTTTTGGGAGTATTATTTTTATGGGAGTTACGGTCAAATATTGACTGATGCCTATACAATTTGGTAAGATAATATTGATTGCAATACAACACGTTTGGGACAAATTTAATCTAAATACCGACATAGTAAGATGGCTTTTGGGCACAAAGACCCAATTCCGGAAGAGAGCTTGCTTGGGGGATATATTAAATTACAGGTCGATTCTCACCATTCCAAAAGGCTTGGTCCTTGTGACAATTGGAACCTATTTATGTAATAAAGTTCATCACATTATTTAAAAATTGCGAACTACACTTTGTGCACAAGGTTGACATTGAAAGCCAGCCAGAAGGACGGACGGACATCGTTAGATCGATTAGGGTCTAGGACCAATATTTTAAGATGTAGCAAACATCAACACAAACGCATAATATCCTTTCAACTATTGTGGTGTGGTTATAAAAATACATTGCTGTTTTAATTGTTGTACTTTATATGGAGATTGCGGCCCTATGTTCCTACTAGGAACCAGATAAGCCAATCGGCTCTAAGAGCCTTTATGGATTATTTTGTGAATTCCAAGCTAGTGGAGGGTTGTATGAGAGCTTAAGGGACCCGGGATTGGCAAAACTGGGCTAGGAAATTGATGTTTTTAACCGCAAAGACGCAGTTAGACCTCCACTAGGTTTATATTTAAGGAATGTCAGGGATTGGTTTTTGAGCAGGACGTAGGGGTATAATGATGGACTGCATAGTATCGCGGACCATATGGCCAGTCCTCAGGAGGCAGGAATAAGGTCTGCGTTGGAACCATGATACGTATTATCACGAGCCACAATATAAAAAAAAAATTAAAAAAATTTGAAGCAATGTTGGCAAAAAAAACTAATTTCGGTATTAAAGTATTTGTTATTTGGTATCGGTATTTTAAATAAATCGATATCGGTAATCTTTTTATTCCTGCTGTAACAAAGGGCCTCACAAAAATTCCCATTCATGTCAATCACTTCATTTCGCTCCACTAAACGTTTTAGTCACGCAGTGAGTTGCTCTATATGTTAATCGGTCTGTCACGTCTTCTGGATTCACGAGGATTATATGCGATGGATTGCCTCGTAATATCATGCGTTGGCTTTCTCGGGTTATGGCCCAGCTACTTAAATTTTCGAAAATCGTATGCCCACTTCTTACGGCGTTTGTCGATACTGGTGATGGTATTTGTTAAAAAAAAAATAATTCTGAGACATGGGCCGACAAATTCTTGCAGGCTTTGGGATTTGCGTTTGGAAAGATCCGAGTCTGGCAAACATTAAAAAGAACAAGTTTGACGCAAATGTTAAAAACATTGATTTTCCTGCGACTAGTAATGCTACGAAATCTTTAGATTTAGCATTGCACAGTCTATTCTGTACATAATATTCACTGCCTCCGCATTTTGATATGGAACCCCCGCCCCCCAAATAGTAGAAACATTTAGGTTTGGAAATTCTCAACGACTGAGCAGTTGCTGCGTATGTACTAGTTTTTTTCAATGTTTAGCAGGCAAGCAGTTCTTTCTTGGATTGCATATCCGATAATCGATGGGATAAAAGGCACACATTATACGTATAGTAAAAGTCGCCTAGGTTGCCAAACAGACTTCATGATATGCCGTGTTGCCCTGTCATAGAGTTCCGCATCACCATGTTTCTCATCACATTACATACCAGTAAAGGGTTACTAAGATCACCGTCATTGAAGATGTAGCATTGGGTGTTGTTATACAGATCCTTAATGAGCCTGATTAGCTTTTCAGGTACTCCCTTAAACCTCAGGGCTTCCCAAATCGGTATAGAAACTTTTATAACAGTAAAGGTTTATCGGTTGTACAATTTAATTTAACTAACAAGAGTGTAAAAAAAACCTAGAAGGGGTCTAAACGACTTGGATGACAAATTCTTTTTATGGTTTTTGTTTGTTAAAAAAAAAATATAAATTTCGCAAACTAGAAATATATAAAAAAAAAACTTGTGCTACGATCGAAACGAATTACTGTACCGGTTCAATACCGGTTTTAAACTATTTGTTATTTCGGTATCGGTATCAATAGCGGTATTAAATTTTAAACGGCATTTAAGCGGTTTTATCGGTATTAATAACGGTATCGGCTGCCAACCTTGATTTTAAGAAATGTTTAAAAGGTTCTTTTTTACTTCTGCATACTGTTATAATTAATTGAAAATGGAAATGGTGTGAAATAAATTAACTCTTGCACCTTTTTCAAATGCCTAACGAACCTGCCAAAAAGGGTACAAACACGCAAATTTTAAGAAAATAAAACAAACAAACAAATACAAAGAAATCGATATAGAATTTTATGAAATTAGTAAATCTCATTTTATTTACAACTTGAGCACTTAAGGAAAATTAAAAACAAAAAGATTAACAGACTGATTTTATAAAATAACACGAAATAAAAAAACTTTTTTTTAAATCACTTAAAATATTTTACTTAACAATTAATTTCTTTTATTCATTTAAATCTCTGAATGTTCCGCTTATGTGATTTTAAATAATAAATTTAATTTTTTATTCTATTACAGGCACTTGTTATTGATACCAGCAGCATATTCTTCGATATAGTCAGCATTATTTTACATGTCGGTGGAATGAGTAAGTTTTCAAATAATCTATTCTTAAAAAAATATTAAATTTTCTCCCATTTCTCTTTCACTTTACAGATGCCTGGGCCATTACATTTGCCATTATCAATCTGATCTTGAGACCCATTAGTGTCATTTTGTTGTATCGTGAATTTAATACACGTGGCGGCACCACTGGTTCGGTCTTTCCCACAACAAACACACAACAACGCAGTTATCAAGACATTGACAGACCCCCACCACAAACAGTGCCAACCACTTCGACAGGACCCAATGTAGCGAGCATATTCTAAGTCAAATTTCTTTAAGGAAAACTAAAAATTTAAATTATTGAAAGAAAATATTCAAAACAAAAAGACTTTTCTAAATTAAAATTTAAAGTAAAATTAAAAGAAAATTAAAATAAATATTATATAATTTTGTAATGAATAAAACTTTTCTATGTATACATTTATGTATTGTTGTTGTTTAAAGGAAACAAATTAATTTTTTCTTACTTCTATGTTTTTTGTTTTTTTTTATAAAATTTCTATAAATTATTGTATTTAAGTTAAATTGTTAAATTTTTTTTTCTTGTGAATGTGCGTGCAATTTCTGTATTTAAAGTGGAAAATTATGAAAAAAAATCAACTTAAATTCTTCCAAATTGTATTTAACGTTAAATTTTAAAAGCCTTTTAGTTGCTCCTTTTGTAACACGTAAATATTTTGTTTAAAAAAATAAAATAGTTCTATTCTAATAAAATTTGTTTAAGTTCTTATTTAACTAAAGAAAGAAAAAAAAACAAGTGAGAAAGTATAGTCGGTTAAGGCCGACCATGTGATAGCCTACACTTAATCATTTAAAAACAAATTTTCGAGAGTGTATGTATCTCAATAGGCAATCATGTACCGATATGCTTTTTTGCAATGTAATGCCGATATCCAAAAAGAAATATCGACGATGCCGATACACATATTAAATTTGAATTGAAAAATGGACCCACCAGCACAACATTTTGTCTCTCATAGGGTCTGCCGTAAAAGTCATTCTCGCCAATTTTTATGTAAATTCTCACATTTATAAGGAAGTTATGGCACTAAAAGCTATTTGCAGGAGTTGTATTTGTATGGGAACTATGGTCAAATATGGAACCATTCAAATAAAATTAGGTACGATGATTTTAATTTCAATAAAATTAGCTTGGAGCAAAATTTTATCTTAATACCAACATAAAAAGATGGTTTATGGGCACAAAAATCCTATTTTGGAAAAAAGATTGTATGTGAAATTATGGACTGATTCGCCCCATTTTTAATAGGCTTGGTCCTTGTGCCAATTAGATCCAATGTACCAAATTTCATCAAAATTTTATCCAAAATTGCGATTTTTTGAGCACAAGGTTTACATGAACAGACAGCCAGCTAGACGGACGGATATCGTTAATTCGACTCAGAAACCACTATCGTGGTGTGGGTATAAATAAAACACACATAAAGCTTTGATTTCGATGAAACTTTTATTTCATTAAACTAATTACGTACGAAATACAATGTCATTTAAATAGCAGCCTCTAGTTTGGTTGCATCTTTCGATCCTTTTGGTGTAGTTTTCGACCAATTTTTCTCACATTTCGGGCGATATCACGGCGATAACTTGGCGAATTTTGGTTTTAAAATACTTCTACGTTAGAAGATTATGTGCGGAGGAATCCCCACAAAAAAGGGTTAACGGCGTCAAATTACATGATCTTTTAGACATGTTCGTCGACGGCCTGATCGACATTGTAATGGCTCGCTGTAAGCCTCTCATTGAACGTAAGGCGTACAGAAGGGCTCAGGAGAGGTGGAAGCGTGAAAGCACCTGCTTGATGGCCTGGCTGACGCGGGGAAAACTCGCGTGCTGCTTAGCCTTGGTAGGGACCAGATTATTCCAGTATTATCGGTCATTACGGGTCACTGGGTGATAGGTGACTACTGTGGAAGATGTCTTGGGAAGCAGGAGACGGTGTTTCATTTTCGCTGCGGATGTTCCACTCTCGGGGTCGTAAGGATGAGGCATTTTGGGAGAAGGAGGCGATGTTTCATTTCCACTGCGGATGTCCCGCTGTCGGGGCTGTTAGGATGGGGCATTTTGGGAGATGCCATGTTTGGACTGAGGTCGATTTCTCTGTTTTGCAGGGAGTCGCAATGGTTTGAGACTGCAGTAGTGTCTGGAGAAAAGTTTGGTGAATGCTGACTGACTGTTCTCACTTGATCGCGGTATCACAAAGGGACCAATATAACATTTAACCAGTAATGAGCTTTGTAATATAGATTTATTGTTTCCAGAGCAAATTTACACAAGTTAGAAGTGTTGTTCTAACGTTGTTAAACGATTCATGATGACTTGCCACACAATTTGACATTCTCAGCTGTCAAACCATAGTTATCGATATTGGAAGTGATTATGCAGCTAAAAACACACCCATTAACAATCCGTATTAGTTGGGGTAAAAAAATATTTTTATAAACTTTTAAAATCGGATCATTTTACAGAACAAAGTTGTAGCAGCCATAATGCGTTGAATATTTTATTTTTCAATTCGCAAAAAAACTTTTAATGGCTTCGTTTTTTTTCGATTCGATTATATTGACTGCATTTTACTAATTGCGTTCGCGTACACAAAATACAGCAAATAAGACCACAATTTGAGAGTTCTTACGAATTTTTACCACAAAAAATTAACAAGGTTTCGTTTAAATGCGCTAAATTCCCATTTCATACGATTGATAAACTGAAATTTATTGTTGATGGGATAAGATATTCCTATGCGCATAGCACTGGTTGCTTAGGCCAGATCGTAAGGAAACTTCATCCAAAGATTTTAGAAAAACAAAAGATATTAACAAATAAAACTGTTAACTACATTTAAAAGATGTTGTAAAATTGAATAAGATTTGATTTTTTATAAAGTACATTTCTAGAAAAATTTTAAAATTTAATTTTTTTGAAATTTAGATATTTAGTTCGGTTTAATTTTCATTAAATTATTTTGACTGAAGGAACGAATTTTACAACATAAAATTAATTAAAATTTATTGATAATTTTTATTTTTTTTTTTTAATTTTTTTCGTAAGCCTCAAAGCACTTTTAACAAAAGTTGTACTGACGTCCAATATATAATTTATTTATTTATATATATTAATTTACCTTTTTTTTACAGATGCTAAAGGCTCGTTTACACTATCACACAAGTCTTACATATTCCATAATACTTTGTGAGACAGAAATCTAATGAGTTTTGTTTCGACTGTCAACAAATACGAAGTCAAACCTTTGATATGAAATGACTTTATAATTTAACATTAAACACAATTTTTAAACGGTTTTCAATTCTTTGATTTTAACATTTAAATTCAAATTGATAATGATTTGCAAATAAACATTTGACATTAAATGTTTTATCAATTTGATGTCAAATTGGTATCTAATGTTAAATTCAAATAAAAAAAACTTGGCAATACTAAAGCGAAAAATAAATGTAAACATTAAAAATGGATTAGTTAAATTTTTACTTCGTGGTTAAATGTGTTTTACAAGTGAACGATTTATTTCTTGTGAAAAATAAAAATTGTTTGTAAGTAATTACAATGATTAAGAATACGAATTGAAAAATAAAATAAAACGGGAAAATGAAGAAATAAAAGTTTGTTGTATGATCGCTGTGCTACAATCCTCAAAATAAAAGGGAGCCAATTATTTTGTTTTGCAGGAATTAGAGGATGGATAGGACATTATTTCATTTTTTCAGTTATGGCGCCGAATGCTTAGCTCACAGTTTATTTAAATAAATAATGAATAGAAAATAAAAAATATAAAAATATGTTCCACACTGTACATTTGAAAAACATTCGAGAGTAACTTTTGAACGCAAGCTGAAAATAAAGGCATTTTTCGATTTGGAAATAATTTCCGCTTTTTGTTGAGAATGCTATAATTTTCAAATCATTATGAAACGTTTTTCGTTTGAGAAAACATTTCACACACGTCAAGTTTGACTCGTCAAGTCTTGAGCATTTAGGAGAGAAGGGAAAAGAGAATGACATTTCTTTCCCCTCTCTCCTAAAAACTAAAGACTTGACGAGACAAACTTGACGTGTGTGAACCGGCACTTACAGAATATATTTATTTTGGGCAGTTTAGTCAAAGTGCAGCTAACTTTAATTTTTTGTATGAAAATAATTTAAAAACGCCTAAAATTTTGGGCACTTATCTTAAATGTGCAGATATAGAAAGTGCACTTAAAAACGGAATTTGTATGGTATTTTAAACAATAATCACAAAAAACTACTGTACTTATCGTTTTCATAACCAATCGCATTCACACTATCACACTTTTAAATATTACTTGCGTTTTTGAAATGTGTAAAATAAAAAAAGATGTAGCAAAATATTTGTAGAAGCTTCGAAAGCTCTTAAAGCATTGTAAACAATTTCAAACACGATGCGAACTGAATTCTCTACTGCCCCAAGGCACTCCTTGATGTTTTCTCACCTGAAAAGTAAACGACTCATTGTACGGTCCAGCAAATATTTTTTGTAAACTCAGGCCCAGAAATACCATACCATACCTGTGAGTTTTTTATTACTAACACAATCACAATTATAGTTCGATGTGTGACCATGGCGCTTAACTTTTTTTTTATCTTTTTTTTATTAAATTAAAAATACAGAGCACACAAGAGATTCTTAAACCAAAAAAATTTTCGTCTTCTAAAAAAATAATATGGAAAATTAGATTATAAGGATTTAACTAGTTCAATTAAAAATTAGATAATACATTTTGTATATACAAGTTTTAGAGCACTTTTGAAAAGAGATTCAAGTATTAAGAAGCTTAAAAGCCTTCCTTGGCTGCTCTAAATTGATAACGATTATTTTCGCCTGCCAGACAGGGTACTTGCACCAAATTGAAATAGATTGAACCCATTAGTTGTGAAGCTGATGTGTTGGTCTTCTTTAAGCAGGAAAATAGCATGTCGTCGCAAATGCAATGCGATCTAAGGAAAGAAACAAGACATTTTATTAATATTTTAATGATATACATACATAAGTTTGTATAGAGCACGGTTTAAAAAACTGCAGTCGAAATTAAAAACTGTCGAACAAAAAATAACAATTTTTGTACAACTTTTCGTTTTTTGAGTTGGTTTGACATCCACTGTTTACGTTTAATGAATCGGAAGTAAAAGCGAATTTTTTTTTGTCCAATGACAAATGAAGAAGTGAAAGAAATAGCAGTTTTTTTTACTTTGGATGCAGTTTTTTTAACGCTGGTATAGAGAAAAAAAAAAATTATATGCTTTTTTATTATTACTTTGTATATAGAGAATCGTTGGTTAACTCGTATTTAGATTGATAGGCCCTTATTTTAACCGGACATAAATCATGTTGACGACAGCACCGATCCATATTGGTTTCAGTACCCAAATCGCTATAAGTTTCAGCAATATCACCGGTTCCACACCATTTCGTCCCTGGAAGAAAAAAAGGTTTTGTTTTAAGCTTAAAAATCACTTCGTAGAATTTATGAAGAAGCAGGTGTTCAACAAATTTTGACCCACCATCTGAGATGGAAAATTCAGTACTATGGTACTATTTTCAGTACTTACAAAAATACCACGGTACCCCCCCCGTCCGTTTTAGTACTCTTTTCTTGTTTTGCTTCTTTTTTTTTAGAAATTTAGCGTTGAGATTTTTTTAACATTGACAACCGGTTGTCAACAAAAAGTACTGCCTCCGACTCCAACCGCTGAAATTCCAACCCTATTCCTAATATATTTAGGTTAGCTAAATGTATATGAGACTAGTCCTAATTTGACTTTTAACTTTTAATACACAGTGCCTTTTAAATGGTTAAATATAGCAAGAAAAGGATTTAGTATTAGTAAGATTAAGCATCGCAAATTTCGAAGTTGGTATTTTTAATTTGGAAATTATTAGAATATTAGTATTGTGGTTATTTTATTGAACTACTTTGAACTTCAAGAAGAATTCTTGACAAAAGTACGAAAAAAGAGAAGTAAAGGAATAACATGTTAAAATAAATTAAAATAGATAATCATTCAAAAGCAAATTTCGATCTACCAAAAGGTTGAATACAATTTGGTTTAAGGGTTGATGTTTGACTAATGACGTCAGCAGTCGTCGATGGCTGCGAGTGTTAAACGGCAAGCCCTCTGAAGAGATTGAGTGGTTGCAATCGAAACATGTCAGGGTAACCTGTCCGTAAACACCTGGGTTCGAGCCCAGATTGAGTCAAGAATGAAAAATTATCAATAAAAATTTTAATTAATTTTCATGTTGTAAAATTCCTTTCTTCATAAAAATAATTTAATGAAAATTAAATTTAATGAACTTAAGCCTAATTAAAAATATTAAAAATTATTAGAATATTTTTTTTATTTTAAAAGCGAAAAATTTTGGAGTTGGAGTCGCGAATTTTTGGTGGGTACTTCGACTTCGGTACAAAAACCTCAATATCGACTACACAGCCCTGGTGACAAATGTATTCTTACCAAAAGGATATGTCAGCACTGCTTGTTGGTTTATTTTAATTTCAAATATTCTCATCAGAAATTTGCTGTTGAACTTAACCCCCCGTTTCCACATGCAAGTACAAGTTCGAAAAACTCAATACACTCACACTTTTTCACTAACATTCACACAATTTTTGTATTTGCAGCCAATCGGCTGTTTCCTCGAATACGTATACACTACTTGCAAGTAATTGCTTGCATGTGGAAACGCCGGGTTAGCCAGCTCGGCCCGTAAATGGCTGAGATATGAGCAAAACAAAAATTATGTATTTTAGTTTTTTATTTTTAAGTTTATTTTTCAACAAAAAAAATATAATGCTTAAGTTCATCAAATTTAATTTTCACTAAATTATTTTTATGAAGAAAGGAATTTTACAACATGAAAATTAATTAAAATTGTTATCGATAATCATTCATTCTCGACTGACCTGAGATTCGAACCCAAGCGGCTGGTTACCCTGACATGTTTCGATCGCTACCACTCGATCTCCTCAGAGGGATTTGCGGTCTTACATTCGCAGCCATCGACTGCTGACGTCAATAGTCAAACATTAATCCTTAAACCAAATTGTATGTATTTTAACCTTTGGTAGATCGAAATTTGCTTTTTTGAATGATTATCCATTTTTAATTGAATTATTGACAAAAAGTACGAAAAAACAGAGGTAAAGGAAAAACAACGAACGTTAACGTTCGCAAAAAAATTTTCTATGAACAACACTCAGTTTAAACAAATTGTTCCAACTAAATTTTCACTTGTGAAAAAAATACAAAAAACGCTTAAAAAATCTTCAAATTAAAATCATCAAACTTACCCGGTATAATACCACTTAAAATGGACAGAGGACTTTTTGGAAATATATTTGCTGCCATATTCAAAGCCACACTATTCTGCGTGTTAGAAGTTGAGACCGCTGTATCTGATGATTTACCAACACTGCGGGCAGCATATGTTAGTTTATCGACCCTTTCACATTGATTCATTAACTTAAGCATTTCAGGGAACTTAATTTTTAAGGGACGATTGTATTTAGAAAGATTATGGAGTAAAATTTTGCCCTCTTGGTCATTGCTGAAATAGAAAATAAAGAAGGATAGACAGAGAAATAATAAAATCAAGGCATTTTATTCAACAAAACATAAATAGCATTTAATATAAATATTTAAATGAAATAGAAAAACTTGCAATAATTTTTGTGTAAATGTTAAATGAAACCTGTTGTACATACTTAATTAAAAAAATTAACAATAGTACTGAATTTGGCTATGCCGAATCTTGTACACCCTTCACCAAAGTACTAAAAGAGCAATTTTTTATAACTTCTTTTATTTTCAGAAATTAACATTTTTCAAAATATTTTTGCTAAAATCGGACCATGAGTTGTACGCAAAAATATTCTGAAAAATTCGTAATAGTAATTTTGAGATTTTGGGCAAAGATTTTGAAAATTTTTTTATTTTTCCCAATTTTTTAACAGAATTTTTTAGATTTTCTAGCAAAAAAAAAAAAAAAAAACAATTTCTTTCCAATTATATACAAAATAAGTCAGTAAGTTATATAAGGAACTCTGAAAGTCGATTTGAAAAAAATTTGAGGTGAAATAAGTATGAAGGCGAGGTAAAAAGGAACCTGTTGGGCCAATTATAATTATCAAATAAGCCGTAATTAGAGAGAACATATGACCATATATTAAACCTTTCTTATCTTCTTCGTTAATGGGAAATATTTATGTCAAACTTGTACGACCTATGTATATCTTCTCTTGTGTTTCAAAACCCTTTTCTCAGAAGCATGATTTAATGTCGAGATTTTTCATATGTATGCAAAATATTTGAGCTAATCAACTTAGTGCTGGTTTACGCTCTTCAAGTTTTAGCCGTCAAGTCTTAAGCATTTAGGAGAAAAGGGAAAACAGAGTGCCATATATTTTCCCCTCTCTCCCATAAACTCAAGACTTGACGTGTGTGAACCCCCACTTAGCTTGTTTTCATATCGCTCCAAAACCCCTTTTTTGGGAGGACACTTTTGTAGAGGCCTGGTAAAATAATTTACCCATTTGGCTCATTAAATCCGCCACATAATAGTGGGAGGATATTATGCATTTGTGCTGATGTTTTAAGTACGTTAAAATATTGGAAAAAGAGATTTTAGTATACCGATCGACTCAGAATCACTTCTTGAATCGATCTAAAGGCTACTTTACACTATCACACAAGTCTACCGTATATTGACGAAAATGCCTCCCTGATTTAATTGTTGTTTTAACATTTTTAAATAGCAATTTCAACTTGTCATAACGGAGTGGATTTTTCGTCAAAATACGCAACACTTGTGTGATAGTGTAAAGTACCCTTAACGATGTCCATCCTTCCAACTGGCTGTCCATGTAAACCTTGTGTGCAGAGTAAAGGTCGCATTTTTGGAGACAGTTTGATGAAATTTGGTAATGCGCTCTAATTGTCACAAGGAATGTTGAGAATCGGTATATAATTTTATAAAGCCTCCATACAAGCTTCTTTTTTGAATAGAACACATTAGATTGTCCCAAAATAGGGCATACTCGAGAAAATTAGTCTTTAAATTCTTTGGAGTAGGCTATCCTAAAATCGTGCTTGACCGACCAGATTTCTTACTTGTTTTCAATTTAAAAATCTTTTTTTGTATAAGAAATATGGGAGCTATTGAGATAAAACCATTAGCACTTCAGGTGAACCTATTTTACCAATTTTTAGCAGTGCTCTACTGAGCCTATTGAAGATGAAGGTGGAAAAGAAAGTTCATCTCTCTATTATATTTAAATGAAAAATGTTTGTTTGTTGGCTTATAGACTCCTAAACTACTGAACCGATTTTCCTGAAATTTAAACATAAATATCACATGGGCCCCGAAAAATGTAAGGGTACCTATTTTTTATAGGGGCAGGGGAAGTGGTAACCTCTACCCTCCATCCGATTCATCCATTTTCTTGAACTTTTTGCAGTAGGATCTTCTGAGCTCCGAAGTTGAAAAAAGATAGCAGCAGGGGAAGTGATTGCCCCCATAGGACACCAATGTCAAATATCGCATATCTTAAGAACTGTTATAGCAGGGATGCTAGATTTGACGATTTTTTTCCGAACTTAGCAAAGTGCCGATTTGCTGAATTCTTTCTAAGAACTGACGATTTTTTCATTCTCCAAAGTCTGAATAAAACTACATTTTTGACAATTTCGTTTCATAATCGTGGAACGCTCAACAGCCATACCTTAACAAGAGCGGAAGGCGGAAAGTTTTGTTTCGCTTAGCTTTTACGCTGATATGCCATACCATAGCAAGAGCGTTTATGTTGTGTCACGAAGCGTAGTGACAACTTTCTTGTTTAATAAAACCCACAAATTACAAATAAAAATGGAGATAAAAACGCTGGATTGACCAAAAAATAGCTAAATAGCCATTATTAATTAACAATAGCGGCAAACTTCACAACTAAACGAGCTGTCAAAACCTGTTTTTCCAAATGCAAAGCGTTCAGGCCGCTCTATTCAAAAACTAGAAAACGCGTGCCGCTTTTGTTTAGGTACGGCTGTAATATGCAAGTCTTACGAATATCTTTGATTATTTTCAGAGTTCAAAAGCAACAAATCTCACTAGTGTTACAGTTTTTCCCGTGTGAGGAATCTTCTATGATTAAAAAATGCGGTCATCGACGATCAAAGACGCTCTTCATGAGATTCCCAGTAGCTCTTACACGATTGCAAATGCTAGCTGGGTATGAAGTAATTATGTTTTTTTATTATAAAAATCAAACAAAAATTGTTTAAAAAAAACTAAATTTTAAGTTGTCAGATTTTTTTTTGACGATTTTTTGAAACGATAAAGACGATTTTTTGTATTTTAATCTGGCAGCCCTGTGTTATAGTGAGGTTGTTAAAACTTGGTAGGTTGTTCAAACTTTGTTCAAAATTCAACGATCTCTCTGAAACTACAGGGCAAATTTAAAAACAATGTAAGCACGGCTTAATGATATTACTGTTGCCGAGTGTCGGATTTCTTTGTTAACCGAATATGGTCAACCGTTTTCAAGTTATTCCAATATATGTAGTGAAAGTGCCTTAATTTTGGACATAACGGTACATCTTGAAGAGAAGAAAAATGGAGAAAATATTTGAAATCAGCGACCTCAAATAAGTAAAAATTTGCAAACAAATTCCAGACCGCAAAATGACTGATCCGCAGTGTTATTGATCTGTTCTGGAACCAAAGTGGGATCTAAAAAACATTTTTTCAAAAAAGCATTCAGGTACAAGAGAAAGTTTTAGTTTTAATAAAACAGTTCTTATTTATTTAAACAAACAATAATTTAAATTAGTTATTTAAGATTTTAAAGATATTGGAATAACAATAGACTGAATTTTTTATATTTTTGCTGTTCGTAAAATTAAAAAACGATTTTTTATGGAAATTTGTAAAGTTTTTTGTGCATATTTTTTATTTTTTTAGTGCATATTTTAAGCGCATATATTCGATATTTTATTGCATGAAAATCTCATCCCTTCACAGAAGCATTCAGAATAAGTACGCTTTATGAGTTCTATGTTCATGACTGTAGGAATTTCAAACGAAATGACAAACTTATATATACCCCTTCCACCTATGATGAAGGGTACAATAAACTTAAGCTAAAAGTTAAATCTACTCATATGGCAATCAATACACATGATAAAGTAAAAACATACTTATAGAAAAAAAAATTTGCATTTGTATTCTCCTTAAACTTAAAACTTATATTGTTTTGATATCGTATTATGTATCGCATTTGTAAATATTTTAATCGCAGTAGCCTCAATCCAACACTCCCTGCTTACGAACCTTGTTATTCCATAAAAATATAAGAATAAATTTTAAATGAAACACTTCCGTTTAATTAAAATCGACAGACGTACGTCCATACAACTGCTTAAGAATAGAGTTTAATTTAAAGCTGTTTTAATTCATTACAAATCTATTTAATAAAAAGTTCAAGTAAATCGTTTTCCAAAAAAAAAAAAAAAATTATTTATTCAGTTGGCATTTGCAATCTTGTTTATGGCTTTTGAAATGTAATTTAAGAAAAGTGAGAAGTAAAAATATGTAAGTGCTGGTTCACACTCTTCAAGTTTAAGCCGTCAAGTCTTGAGTGTTTAGGAGAGAGGCGAAACAAAATGGCATGCTCTCTTCCCTTCTTTCCTAAAAGCTCAAGACTTGACGGCTAAAACTTGAAGAGTGTGAACCAGCACTAAGTCTTAAATTTTTTATGAAAATTTACGCAACAGATTACTTTCCTAAAATTTGTGAAATCTCAAAGTAATAAAACCTTTAAATTTAACGAATAACAGAATCGCACGATTGTTTTGGTGAAATAATCTGCTTAAAATATTATTTGTGAAAACTTGTCATTTACTTCATTAACTTATTTTTATTTATTTATTCCCCCCTAAGAATTTGAGTGATAATTTTTTGTAAAAATAACCTAAATAAGTGTTTTCAGATCACTTTTAATGATTCCAAAATTGATGTATTACTAGAGCGATTGAAAACGGATTCACATATGATTCATTCATATGGACAAAAAATAATCAGCAAATTGTATCACAAATAATTCTTTGTGGTGATTCATCGGTGGGGTACCGTTTTCTCCCAAGGAGAGCATAATTTATGATCGAAAAATGGCTCGAATGCGGCTATTTTGTTCTTGAAGATGATTCCTACAAGATTCGATTATGATACAAAATGCAAGCTGGGCTTAGAGCTACCAACGCAATTAAAAATTATATTCTAACAACACTGTGCTCGAAATTGACACTTTTTTTAGACAAACTGGGCACTTGGCGTTTTAACATAATTCGGGCACGCTGAATTCAATGGTGCTAACCGTTTTTTTTTTTGTAAGCTCTTGTTTTTGAGATGTACCGTTATTTCGAAAATGGAGGAGGTTGCCCAACATATATTCGCGTAACTCAAAAAGGGTTTAGTTTATTGAAAATACTAACAAAACGGATTTCCTTTAAGAAAATTAAAACTTTTTTCTAATGCGAGCCGTCGTTTTAGAAACATACTGCCTGTTTAACGATTTCGAACGTCAACGTTCGCATAGAAAATTATATTTAAAACAAAAACAAAATTCTCAAATTTGTTATTGTTTTAAATGTTATTTTCTATGCGAACGTTAACGTTCGAATTTTGGAAAAAAAATAATTTTTTTATCATAATTTCGAAATTTTTGTTTTTAAAAAATAAGTTTAGCCAACTTGTTTAGCCATAAAAATTTTTTTTCGTTTTTCTTTTAGAAGAATAATTTTCATTTCATTATAAAAATTTATAAAGTAAAATATACATTTTTAACAATTAAAACGCCTTTAATTTAAATCACAACTTTTACAAATTTAAGTTTATTCCTATTTAACAAATTGATCTTAACTAACATTTTCATCTTAAACAACTTTAAATGAATTATTTCTGTTTTGTTATTGCATTTTAATGAGGTTTTATTTAAAAAAGCTTTTATCCATTTTTAGCGCATTTTTAGCCATTTTTTAGCAATTTTTTTCCGTAAATTTAGCGATTTTTGGTCACCAAGTTTTACCAACACTGGTCCTGGGCATTTATGGGACTTTTCTTCAATATATTTCTAGTCTGCATTGAACATTTTGTATGGGAGCCGCCTTAAGGTATGGAGATAGCGGGTAGGCGTGTTAGAAATAAAAGATTGAGATGAAAAATAAAGTGAAGTTGGTCAACAATAAATTTCAGTGTATTTATCAAAAATGAAAATTGTTAATCAAGCACGACAAACCAAATCTTTTTAATTTTATTCTAACTTTATTAACCGAGCAATCGCGGCATTACAGCTGTCCAGACATCATCTAAGAAACCTAATTGCGGTTATAACTGGCCACTGGCCGATTGGTAGGCACGCCCAGAGGCTGGGGCTCCCTTATAATGACTTGTGTAGAAGTTGCGGCGATGAGGAGGAGGACAAGTCAACGGGGAGCCCGGCATTTGGAGATTTAAGACTCGATATGTTTGGTCGAAGAGCCCTTGGGAACAAAACTTGTCTCTCTGATGTTGATGTAAACACGATCCACTCCTTTATTGAATCGACCGGATGGCTGCATGGGAATACTAGCAGCCAGATAACATAGGACCCATGGGAGACAGTGTGACATGGTAGCACAACGGGAACTAATTCATGGATCCACGTGAGCTGTGCTTGATCACGGCTGCCATTGGAACCTAACCTAACCTAACCTAACCTAGCCTTTCCTACCCGAGCAATCGGAACTTAGACCTTCAACACATTGTAGTGAACAGAACAGTCTCTTCGCACTGATAGACTAGCTCACTAAAAACTAGCCTACCGGGGTACACTTTTTCATGAATTTTATGAAATCTTCTGCTAAAACGATACGATTTCTTGCAGAATGATTTTATTTAGTTTTCTTTTTCGAAAATTCCCAAGATATGTATTATATATTGGAATATTTAGGAATTGTATAATGGAAATTAAGGTAATGAGGAGCATCTGGTGAAATTAATTGCGGGTTCTTAGCAAATAAAAAGATTTAAGAAAATTTAAGTGTTTTTAAAGCTCGGAATTAAGATCATGTTTTCAGTTTTTTGGGGACTCATCATATAAAACTATGTACTAAAATTATATTGATTTATAATTCATTATATTTTGCACAAATTCGTTTTATATGAGTGAATATCAAGAAATAATTGTTATATATCAAACTAAATATAACAATTATAAACTATCGTTATTTGTCAACCACAAATTTTAAAGTTATTAAAAAATAAAAGTTTATACGTTTATAACAATTTAATAGTAAGTTTTATGATACTGCTCATATTCGTTTCGGTTCATTAATAATACAAAATTTTGAATTTGTTTAAAAAACATTCGTTTTTTTTATAAATAAACAATATCTGCCGTATTCATAAAAAAAAATTATTTAAACTTGAAATCTGTACCCATGTTCTGTGACTTTAGTGAGAACTTCTCGCATCGAAAAGATGTGAGACAAAATATTCCATCGTTTCTCGAAAAGTGAGAAATGGGGGAATTGGAAAAGTGGGTGGGGTGCTTACGATACAAAGACACTTTATATTTCTGTATATCTGGAGAAAGGAAAGAGACAAAGTTTCCAAGCTATTTACAAACATATCGGTTATCAATACACAACATCCCACAGAACGTGGGTAAGATTGGAGAAGTGGGCGTCACACGAAATATATTTTTTTTATATCTAAAGAACGGTACACATATCGTCGGCTTAATATGCAAACCTGCTAACACCATTTCCACAAATTTTAGAGGAGAGACACAAAACTTTTTATTTTTCCCATTTTCTGCTTAAAAGGAACACAAAAATTATGGTTGATCTGACACACTTCAAGACTCAAATGGAAGAAAAACTACATGCTGGCCGACGAGGCATATCTTTCTCTACCAGACGGAATCAAAATCTCAATTTACTTAAAAAGTGGATTTAGCAGGTTTGCATATTAAGCCGACGATATGTGGGTTATTAATACATAACCTGTCTAAAAATATGGTCGGGATTGTAAAAGTGGGTGTTGCACCTTCTGTATATCAGGTGAACGGCAGGAGGCAAAATTGGAGAAGTTGGCATGGCATAAAAAAGAATTATTTATATCTAAAGAACCGCGTTTACATAACTATCTGTTCTTATCGCCGAATGAAGCACTCTTACTTGTTTGCTTTTAATTTGTTTAAGCAATTGTGTTATTTCTATAAAAGATTTTTTTTAGGAAGAATTCTTTCTTAATTCAAGACTTTTTTTTAAATGAATTTCAAGAATTTTGCAAATTTCAATCTGGAAAGCCTAAACATACGTCAAGATAACATCGGCACAAAGAAATGCCATTTAGTGCCGGTTCACACAAGTCAAGTTTGATTCGTCTAGTCTTGTGGTTTAAGGAGAGAAGGGAAAAGAGAAGGCCATTTCTTTTCCCCTCTCTTTTAAAAACTCACCAAACTTGACGTGTATGAACCGGCACTTATTAATCTGCTTTAAAAAACGTGGAATGCATCTTATTAAATCTATTCTAATCTAATAATAAGTACAATATGTGTTCAAAACCATCCTCATTTTAATATAAACAATTCGGTTTAATAAAACTTTAATAAATTTTTTATAATGAACTTACGAGTTGACTTAACAAAACAGATTTTGAAATAATTTTTGCATATTTATAAGCCAAATTTTTATTTTTACGTTAAATTTGTGTCTTAATCAAATGTTTGATTTTATGCCAAATAATGAGAAAACATTTACAATTTTAAACACTCGCAGTTGAATATCTTAAACCCAGTTGCTAATCTTTGGCACTTTATGAAGGAGAGAGAGATTAAATAAATATTTATGTAACTAAAGAGAAAGTATTTTGAATGTTGTTTTTAATTAAATAGACATTCATTTAAAAAAAAGTTTCTAAAATTTGTTAACTTCCTCTAATATGTACTTATGTTTGCTGAATAATTAAACATTTAAGCATAAATAATTTATAAGTATTAAATAACAATATCATCAATATACTTACTAAATTTCAATTAGTTCACAGCCCAGCAAGAGTTTTTCTGGTCCCAGTTCTGTAACCGCAATTGTTAAATCGTGATAATAAATCATTATTAATGAATCGTTGGTTAAACGCTTTCCACTTAAAAAATTATAAAAAAATGCAACTAAATTATTATAAGAAATATGTATTTTAAAAATATTTATAACAATTTAAAACAGAATTATGCTAAAAGTGCATAAAAGTTGAAATAAATGTATTGCATTCTTCTTAATAGAAAAAAATACAAATAAAATATATAAATAATTTGCTAAAAATTATTCCTGATTAAATAAAAAAAAAATTGTATAATGAAAACTTCTTTATTGCCTTTGGGCATTATTATGTGCAGTACAACCCGGGGTGGTATTGCTAAGTCATCGTCCATACTTGCAATTATTGTTGCTACAATTTTTTAGAATTTTGCTTTGAAATTGCATAAGTGTCCAGACTTTGAAATGTTGCCTTAACATTTTGCTGGTTTAATTTGACAACATTTATCTTAGTGCTGTCACATGTTTTTTTTTAAGCTACATATAACACATGGGACACTGGTTTAGAGCTGTTGAGTTTAAGCTTCATATAAATTTAAGTTTAGTTCAACTAAACCAGTGCTTTAACTTTCATTAGTTTATTAGCCGTAAGGGTCATAACCAGGGCTGCCAGAAATTTTAAGCAAAAAATCTTAATTTCACCAAAAAAAAATCTTATTTTTGAAGAAAAAATCTTATTTTTGGAAAAAAGTAGTTTTTTTTATTATAAATAATAAAAACAATTCATATTTTATTTAATACATAAAATAAACAAAAAAAAAACATTACAAAAAATTTAATTTCTTATACTAAATTGTATTATTTAGTTTAAAAATTTTTAAATGGGAACAAAGAAGTTTTTTTTAATTGAACCTAACCTTCGTCTAGACAAAACAAAAAGTCTTGTTTTTGGGGAAAAAATCTTAAAATCTTTTTTCGGTTAAAAAATCTTAAAAAATAAGGTAAATTCTTACTTCTGGCAGCGCTGGTCATAACTAATACACAACACACAAGTCGTACGTATTTCGAGGAAAATACAACTCTGCCATGGTAAGTTCTTTTTGTTTTTATTTTCGAAACAATAATTACATCAGATAGACATTTTGGTCAAAGAACGTGCGTCTTATGTGATGGTGTATCATGGCTTTAAACGATGCACATAAAAGCCTTTGGTAAGCCGAAGGTTAAGAGAAACTTAAAATCAATAATTTTTTTGTTCATTTTCAAAAATCCTCTCCCATACCACTGTACCGGGTCGAACACACTTTAATTATCGTTTAAATCGATTTAAATGTAATTTATTCACTTACCTATACGTTTTCATTTGTCTCGCACTCCGATTTTCGATAATTTGCTGTGTAAACGATGTGAATGTGGGAAATCCCTGTAGACTCTGTGGAAAACTGAAAGTAATAGTAGGCTTCGCTCCCGCCGTACTCAAAAATCCCATAATTAATATACTGCTGGCTGCTAGACAGCACAACTGTATGTGTCGTTTGTAGCCCCAGGGGCCTGCCGTGATGTTGGAACCAAAACTTTGAGACAGCATTCTCGAAAATTAAGACAAACACTAATTTTTCTTTTCAACAAACACGAAAAATCACGCAAACTTTTGAAACATTTCAAAGTTTAATAAAAAAAAACATCAGGATTCTTTTTTTACTTCTCTCGGAATTTTATTGATTTTAGTTTTTACTTCTGCATGAGAACTGTAAAACAATAAAGAAGGTGTATTTTATTATTACATTTCGACCGTTTTTTGTTTGTATTGATAAAATTAAATGGCTTAGTTTGATGTTGATTTCAATTTGTTCTTGTAGCTGGTAGTAATTATTGGTTTCTTATGGATGTTGTTGCTTTATTTGTTGGTTGACTGTTTTCCCAGCCGCGTATTTTATTAATAATTGATGCGAACAGACCTTTTCATTCCCATCGATACATTTTTATTTCAAATCCAGTATTCACGTTACAGTTGTTAATGTTCTCACTTTTGTTATTAAAACAAATATTAACCCCTTCGTGAATAAAATTTTCCTTGAAATTAGTTCCCTCTTCCCTAAAAAATTTATGAGGAAAAGAAAAATGTTTAAGGAAAAAAATTTCAAATTTTATTTAACATAGACGTGTTTAAATTTTAATGTGCTGAAATATTAATGAGAAAAAAAATTTGTTAGTTTAAAAAAAGGGTGTCCCATGATCAACACTGTATTTTTATTAAGACCAAAACAATTTTTAGCCTTTCGATTGCTGCCTCTAATGCTGCGCTGACATATTCGCGCTTTTTTTAAATTCTTCATGATCATTTTGGATTGTATCTGAATTTCGATAATCGACTGCAATGAAAAATGCTATGCTGTACTGTTTGCCGCACTATTTAAATAGTTGGGGGATTCACAAGGTGTGCTATCAAGTCATATCGTCATAATGTCCTAAATAATATTTTACAATTGTTTGAAACAAATATTGTTGTGTTTCAAACAAAATAAAAATGTTAATGCTGTGTTCATTGATTCGTCATAACTGTACAGTAGAAATCTAAATTATAAGCGGTTGCCCACAGCAGAATAAGGGGATTTCCCTTGTAATGAATGAAAAATTGCAAGTTACACAACACGCGCTACTGAAGCCGTTCCTGTCAGCTGTTTTTATTTTTTTACTTTTTTGTACATTGAAAACGGATTCGAAAGTATATCAAGATTTTTTTATTTTATTGAATTTATTCTTTTTATATAAATATTGTATGTTTTTGAATTTTTCAATAAGTTTTTCTTTCACGATTCGCAAATTTGTTAAATTTTTCTTTTAATTGTCAGCTGATTACTTGTCAAAAATACACAACGCGTTAAAAAGTTCAATGTTAACCAACTTTCTGGCGCTAACGCGTCAAAATAATTTACATGTAGCTTGTTCTATTAAAATACACTAGTTTAACTTTGTTTGACAGAAGTCTACAGAGGGCGCGAGCACTAACGCGTGGTATGTACTTCTACCTTAAGAAATTTGATGAAACAAGAACATCGTTACAACATAAACAGGTTACAAAAATGATAAGTCTCTTAGAAAAAAATGGAGCCACTTCTTACTATTTGGATTGAAGATCAAAATCAGCAATGAATGCCCTTAAAACAAATGGTTGTTCAAAAGAAAGCTTCAACATTATTTGAAGATCTAAAATAAAAATATCCGTTATAAAGTCTATCAAATCAAAATTAATTTTATAGCCAAAAATTATGAATCTCGGAACCAATAAAATGAAAATCAATACAACTGTATGGAAAATCGTGCTTCGGTTTGCGTCGTTTCGGTTGGACTTCCTTGCAGATAATATTGGACTAAGTGATCCATTTTGATGAAATGGACTACTCCCTGGACTGGTCCAATGTTATGCAAGCATGGACCATGCCATTCTTAAAAACAGTTTATAATGAAACGACATGTCTTCGTTTTTAAACTAAATGTTTTCGGTTTTAAACGAAGTTAAAACTAATCCTCTGGAGTATTCCATGGAGTAGTTTCAAAACTAGTCCACTACAGTAAGAGTACTCCGTTCTAATGCCAAACTGGGTTATATGGTCCACTCCTAGGACATCTTAATGTTAAATAGAATACCTTTTAACCATATATTAGGAGTACTCCTACTCCTTTATGGACTACTCTAGTCCCAACAGTTTTGCATTCATAAATCATACACATTAGTAAGGTTATTGCGAACTCTGGTTATAGAAATTTTTTTGTTAAAATTACCTGTTTTTAAAATCCTGTAAATAAAACTGTACAGAAATTTATATGCTCATAGCAAAAAAAGCACTAGTAATCTGGTGTTTTCAAAACATTGAGGAAAATATGTATCAAAGATGTGATCAAAGTTTTGCAAGCCCTTTTTTGTCGAATTCATAAACAGTCCAATATGTACTTAAAATACATTTATTTGGAATTGGAAAACATTTGCATGTTAATGTGCCAAGGAAGGGATATTCACATTATTACCGATAGCAAGGAAGCCATAAGATCCCTGGAGAATGTGTTCCTCACATCGAGAATTGTTCGAGAATGCCGGATGTCTCGCTTTGATATTGTTACAAGTAAAACTGTTGCTTATAATTCTTATTCGCTTAACAGTTTTGTTTGTTTCATTTCTTTAGTTAGGAACAGCGTATCCCTTCAACAATAAATTACAGTGTTTTAATCAGGAATAAAAATTGGAAATAAAGCATGACAAACAAAATCTTGTAAATTTTTTAATTTATTTATTGTTATTTTTTTAACTTAAAAAATTCAAAACTAGTCAAATTGTATTGAAGAAAAGTACGCCTATTTTTTGGCAATAAAAATTTAAGAAATAAAATCTCTTAACATAATTATGTCATTAAAACTTTTTATTTGTGTAACTTTGTCCGAATTTTTTAGGTGTTGATTATTGCGATTTCATAAACATCATTCATTCATTTACATTTTTCAGTGTTAACTAATGTTTGAATAACTTAACATATATTCAAATGTGTGTGCTAAAAAAAAACTGTACAAATATTTGGCCATTAACAAAAGTTGTCAACGAACAAAGTTTTCAATTGATATGTCATGCGTTTTTAGGAGTTCAGAGGAAGGTAGTCAGTTAGTCTTATTTTGTTGCATTAATGTGTCACGACAAAACAACAAACTTAAGTTTAATGCATTCACACTTTTTAATTGTTTAACTCAGTAAAAATTAATTATGGATTATATGAACGTTAGTTTTTCGTAAAACAAAAAGAAATTTCACTTTATGTCACGGTTAGTGATTTATATTTTTGCAAATATTTTTTGTAGTTTATGTTTTTTATTTATAAATTCAGATTGTGTTTTCTATAAAAATTTTTAAAACTTAAGATCATATTAAATTTATGTTTTAAAATAAACAATTCTCATTATAATTATGAAATTTATGTTTCACACTTGGATGATTTTATAGCTGATTGATTTTAAGAAACTGGGCAAATTGAAATATTTGAAAGTTAAAGGTCAGCTTTAAGGAAATTAGTAAAACATTGAAAAATCAATTAAATTATGTATTAGAAAAACATATTCAAGCGCAAAAGAATGAAATGATTTTGTTTAAAAATAGTTCCTACAAATGAAACACTCATACTTCAGCAATTCTTAATATACATATCTGTTAGACGGGCGGGAATCGTTTAATTCACAGTTAAAACAAAAACCAAAAAAAATTTCAAAATTTGTTTTAGATGTTGGTTAAACGAGTCACTTTTGCGCTTGCGTTCTAATAAAAGGCAGATAGACTTTAGAATTATACGCCCATGAGAATCACATTTCGCAAAACATATGCGATTACGATTTGAAGTCACTAATTGGTGAAATTAGTGAACTTTTATTAATTATAAAAATAGAGTTATAAAGAAATTTATTGTGATTTATCTAATGTCTTTTAAATAAATGCAATTTTTTTGACCAATTTCAATATAGTTGCCGGTTCACACACGTCAAGTTTAATTCGTCAAGTCTTGAGCTTTTAGGAGAGAAGAGAAAAAAGGATGTCATATCTTTTCCCCTCTATCCTTAAAACTCAAGACTTGACGAGATAAACTTGACGTGTGTGAACTAACATACTAAACTAAAAAATTTACTACCTTAATTTGATTACTGTGGTTCTCACGCGAAACTCAGCACCCTCAAAAAAGAAATTGGATATTTTGAACTGACAAGTGATTTTACAATCACGCGTTTTCAGCACATAGGTGCAGATTAGACTAAGTGATGCCAACTTTTTGAAAGCAAAAAGCACTTAAAATTTAAAAAAGCACTATAGAATGAGTTGGCCATAAAAAAGTATTAAGGTAATACAGTGCGAACTCGATTTTCGTAGCTCAATTTCCGAAATTTTACAATGACCGACCATTGTTTATAAAACTTAATGACAGCCCATATTTTAATAAAAAACCTTACATTTTTATCGTATAAATAAATCTAAATTAAAATCGTGCAAAGTTTAATAAAACAATTATTTTAACATATGTATGTATGTACGCTTCTGAATAAAGAAGGTGTAAAATAGAAAAATATGTATATCTGTATTCTGATACTTATGGCGTTTTCTTTTCTGAGTAAAATTCTGCATTTATTCTGCCTTTTACATATACTTATTTTCTTTTCTGAAAAACATGTGTTATTTTAAAAGTGTAAAGCGTTCTTTTCTGATGATGTTCCCTTTAAAATTAAAAAAAATGCTTCATGTTCAACACTCATTTTTATTAAAGGGGCATGAGTGCAGCACTAGATCAAGTCGAATTCAATACAAGGTGGTGGCAAGTTTCGACCCGTAAACACTAACAATGCAATACAAAAAACATATGTTGTTTTGTTGGCTTTGGATTGTTGTAGTCTTGCCACCACCTGTAATTGCATTTACATTGCGCTTATTGTACTTTATTGTTTAATGCCGAAATTTGTGTTCTTTTGTAAACGTAAAATATGAAACACTTCTAAAAAATTAGGGGAGCATTTAAAAATGTTGCAAATTAAAATGTACCACTTATGCAACACTTTTTTTTAGAAAAGAAAACGCCATCAATCAAAATGTTATAGATACAACTATTACTATAAATACATATGTACCTACGTACATCATCTGATAATCTAATAATTTTTGCAATTTATTTATTAAAATTGTTTAATTTTTAAATCAAGGTTAAAATCGCAATAACTGGCTGCTGTGGCAGGTCAAAAACATTAATTACACAGTTTGCGATTAAATGTTGTTTAATAAAAATGTGTACAGCTTAAAAAACCAAATGCAAGTAAAACTGAATTGACAAAGTCCACAAACATAAAAAAATCATCTTGCCATAGGTCAGGTTACATTAAAAAAAAAATAAAAACTTTTAAGCCGACATACAAAAATCACAAAAACAAACATAAGAAAACAAATAAAAGTATGTATGTATGTACTATATACCTACGAGTAAAAAATAAATATAAATCAAAAGTAAATAGGTACTACGCTATAGTGTGTAAGTATGTATGCATGTGTATGTTTTGTTTTTGATTTCATTTGTGACAACAACAACTTACACTGTTACTATAGTAGTATACTACTGCCATCAACACCTTCCCATTTTCTTTTTTACCTTCAATATTTGATAACAATAACAAAACAAACAAAACTTTCACAATTTTTTTTTTTAATTGCTGGTTCAATGTTATTGTAAACTTTAAAAGATAAAAAAAAGAGGAAGAATCAGTTTAAGTAGAAGATCAATTGTGAACCACAGACATTTTGCGTTTTTTTTTATAAACGAACATGATCAAATGAATGAATGGTTGGTTGGTTGGTTAATGATCTTTCAAAAGCATCACAAAAAAAGCTACTCTAATTAAAATTATGTTCAATCGCTTTGAACATCAATAGAAAAGATGAATTTGGTGGAAAAATCTTAATCGAGAGAAGAAAGAAAGCATCAATAAATTTTAAATGGAAATCGGTGAGAACTGAAAAAAAATATGTAAAAGACATTAGGTTTGTTTTTTAACTGAAGTACCTAAATAAGAGCGCAAGCGTTTTTTGTATTTCAAAACATATCATTTGTATACAGTTTATACGAAACAAACCTTTAGAATGCGAATTAGACACCACCCGGCTGGTAAATCTTATTTGACAGATCGCTTTGTTTGTTTTATTTAAATTGTATTTAAAATAGAATTTATAACGAAAAGTTGGCATGAAGTTAGCACACAGTTTATCTATAATACAATCACCAAACTCTGGCTAACGATTTGCTTAACGAGCTGCCAACTGTTTGACAACTTGTAAAAAACAGCTGTTTAAAATCAAATAATTTTTATAAGCAAAAGAAAAATTAAAAATATGTGCGCAAATTAATTAAAAAAAAACATATGTATGTACATATACATATTTTAATAACATAAATTTTGTTTAAAAATTATATCTACTTACTTTTTCATCCTGATTCCAATTTGGAGATCTTTTTGCTATTTTTTTTATCTTCATTTTAGTTTTTTGTCATTTTACAACTTGAGGGAAAAACTTTTATAGAAATATCAACAAATACTTCGGAGCTGATTTTCAAACAATTAGTTGGCTATACTAACACTTTTCAGAGTTGATATTTAAATTATTTTTCATAGCTAAAAATTCGTTTTAAATAAACTCTTTGCTAACTCTCTCCTAAGCCAAAACGGTCTGCTAGTGAGCAGATTGCTGTCGGTGAGGTATAAGCAGTTGCTAAATTTTGGTTATAAATACGGCCGTTAATGTTTAAAAAACCGCTTTCCGCTTTTGTTAGGTAGCTCAGTTACTCTAGTTTCGGATACCTCGGTATCCCAAATTACATGAAAAGCGTTGCCGTACTTTAAATGAGAGCAGATTACGTTCTTTTGCTCTAGCACTGCTTGTCCAATCTTATGTCAAAGTTTTGTTTCTGTTTACAAAAAGTTCAGTTTTTTGTGTGTTTTTTAATTAAGTTTTTGAAAACTTTAATCAAAAATAAATAAGATGTTTACCATAATAAAAGCAAAGTCGGCTAATAATTTGGTAATTTTAACAAGTTTATAGCGGCTCGCTTTGATTTTTGTTAAAAATAATTTTTGACGTTTTTTATTTTGATAGTTTTTGACAAATTTTTATTTTTGTTGCAATGTTGTATTTGTTGCCGTATGTTTTTCACGAACTTAGCCCAAAAAGTAAAGAAACAGACCTATTATTTGAAATGTAATTTGTTGAGAAGTGAAAAACAAATCATACGACATTGTTTGTAAGATTTTCCACTCTTAATAAAAAAAAAAACAAAAACAAAAACAAGAACAATAGAATGATTTTTGCACTTTTTCATTCATTTTACAGTAGAGATCAAAGTAAAAGTAATTAATTTGGATTTTTCTTAGTATGTAGTTAGATTGTTTAATTGATAATAAAAATGTATCCATACTTGTTTGATCTGTTATTTTTTAAAAGTGGTAAAAGTCCACTTCCGATAACATCAATTTTAATTATATTTTATATTTTTTTTCATCCATTCAATGGAGTGCGGTTTGACCACAAAATAAACAAACGTATTTTGGCTATTAAATTTAATAAGATTTTATCAAATTTTTTTTTTTTTGGGATTCAAAAACTTAATTAACAAGGTTTCGTTTAAATGTGCCAAAGAAATAGCTTATCCCATCGAATATAAATTTCAGTTTATCAATAGTATGAAATGGAAATTTAATAAATTTATTTAAACGAAACCTTTAATATAAGATTTTGTTTGTCGTGCTTAATTTCCAATTTTTATTCTTGACAAAAACCTTGAAATTTATTGATAGAATTTAATGGCAGAAATCTTTTTGTTTGAAAACGGAATTGATTAGCCAACAATGTTTTGGACTGAAACAACCAAATATATTTCCTAGATTAATTTGTTGGGTTGAATCCGAATCTGTAATTGGATTTTCTCTATCGCGTCAGATTTTTGAGACACAAAAAATGTTTTTAGTCGTTTCTTACATAAAAAAACCCTAGTTTATTTAAAAATAAATGAATTTTCAAAAGTGAATGGCGTTATTTGAACGTCGTTTGTATTTTGTTGGTTCGGTTAATCGTATTAGAGTTCAGCAAAAGTCTCCCAGCATGCTTTTGTCTAAAAATCCTTGATAAATTCTTTCAATTTTCATTTATTCTTGGTAAGCAAGCTCCCCTTGTTCGCGCTCACTGCACATAGGCTTTTGTTTTTTGGGAAAAAATTTAAAATGCGAATGAAGAATATGCAAAACATTGTCGGTGTCCACGGTTTGTTCAAGTTTCTGACTGCAAAACCAAAATAATGCAACCAAATATTCTCCACACACAAGGCAAAAATAGATTAATCAGTATCACACGATCTCCCTGACATGCTTAAACGCTTCTTTTATGAAGATTTAGAATGAATTTGAGCTTCTTGATGGTAGGTTATTTTTTTTCCTTTGTGGGAAAGTTCCGCCTGTGGCGGTTCTCCCTAGATGCTGTTGTCATTTGAGAAAAGCAGCTGGATTTCTAATAGCAGTGGAGAATGAAAAGCTTCGGCTCCTTCTCCTGTGTATGAAGTATCCATTCAGACGCGAGGATTGTTGCTAAACGCATTGTTTGTCACCAAATGTTAAAGATCCACCATGACATCAGGCCATATGGCAGGTGCTCATGCAAATAATTTTCGCATTGTAAACAAATTAAGTCGTACAACGTATTCTGATCAAAACATTATTTGGCGTTCGTTAATACCGTTTGTAACTATTTTCAAGAAAGAGCCGAACATTATATAGTGTTCTGCTCGTCGTTATAAAACAGAACAATTGTAGTGATACTGTAGGAAAGCATTATATTTTAATGTTCTTTAATGTTTTTTTTTTACATTAATAAAGAAATGAACAAACAAAAAATTTTAGCAACGACCGCAGCACGAACAGTTTGTGTGTGTACTGTGTATATGTTTTGTTTGTGTAAAGTTATAGTGCTGTCTTTTTGTTTTTTTTTCGTATGTGTATGTTGTTTGTGTAGAAATTTTTGGTTTTTTTTTACCAGCCAAAAGAGCGCTACGCACAACAGAAACGAACGAGCAATAATGAGCTGAATAGAACTCAATGAAGTTTGTGGTTTAATAAAAACAAAAACCGAATGGAATTAAATGTTTTCATCTTTTTGTTGAGTTGCATAAGAACAGTATTAGTTTTGTGTTCGAAAGATGTTCAAGTTTCTGACTGCAAAACCAAAATAATGCAACCAAATATTCTCCACACACAAGGCAAAAATAGATTAATCAGTATCACACGATCTCCCTGACATGCTTAAACGCTTCTTTTATGAAGATTTAGAATGAATTTGAGCTTCTTGATGGTAGGTTATTTTTTTTCCTTTGTGGGAAAGTTCCGCCTGTGGCGGTTCTCCCTAGATGCTGTTGTCATTTGAGAAAAGCAGCTGGATTTCTAATAGCAGTGGAGAATGAAAAGCTTCGGCTCCTTCTCCTGTGTATGAAGTATCCATTCAGACGCGAGGATTGTTGCTAAACGCATTGTTTGTCACCAAATGTTAAAGATCCACCATGACATCAGGCCATATGGCAGGTGCTCATGCAAATAATTTTCGCATTGTAAACAAATTAAGTCGTACAACGTATTCTGATCAAAACATGGAATTAAATGTTTTCATCTTTTTGTTGAGTTGCATAAGAACAGTATTAGTTTTGTGTTCGAAAGATGACAAACAGGAAAACGTTATTTTTTTAATGATTTTCTACACAAACACTATTAGCGTTTGTTATTTTCACATATCTACCGAACCGAACACTAAGGAACGATATTTAGGGTTTATTTTCGAACACTGATTCTGATTTTATATAAAATTCGAATTTGAAAGCAATATAAACAATTATTCGGAGATAACGTTTGACCCTTTGAGTTTTGCAACAATATTCAATAACCTTGCCTAACGTAACCTTCAACCGTGCATAATGTTTTATCGATATTATTGGGACCAGAGCTAAAGCACATTTGGATTCACCACAAAGTACTTAAACAAAATGACGAATGGATTATATTTCTTCAAATAAAAGAAATATGTGGCTTGTGTTCTAATGATGCCAAAATCGTCTTTAAACATTAAAAGCTTTTACATTTTTTTTTTTTTTTTGAATTCTCCAATGCAGGGCTTAGAGCTGAACCGAATAAAGTCCTAATGACTTGGTGCGGTCATAAACAACTAGTGCGAAATTCTACGCTAGTTCTGTAACGGACTAAATTAAAAAGTGTTTAATATCTAATAAAGGCACAGTTAGCCAGGAGTAACAGTGACAGTAACCTTACCGTAAAAAAGTAAGACCAATCTATTTCTTGCAGAATGAGACGTTACATCTTACTGCTAACTATAATCGTTCTAATTGATTTACATACAACAAAATGAATCAGCTGATTTGCAACGTTACTGTTACTCCCGGCTAACTCAGGCTTAACCCCACGTTTCCACATGCAAGTACTTACTTGCAAGTAGTGTGATAATACGTTTATCAACGAAAATCGGGAAAACAGCCGATTTTCTGAATGTACAAAATTGTGTGAATGTTAGTAAAAAAGTGTAAGAGTATTGAGTTTTGTTCTTGCATCTGGAAACGGGGGGTAAGGAAAAGATAGTAAACCAAAGTAAATGGCTTCAGAAATTAATGACAATTTGATTACTTAAACTAAAAATATTTTCGAATTTTCTTTTTTACTTGGTTCGCTTCAGCTCTGAGCCCTCCATATACATATGTACGATATAATCCAATATATTTATGTATATCCAAATAATTAATATGTAGTTTGTTTTAAAAACGACTTTTACCATAAATTCACTTTTATTTCACATTAAAATTTATGTGTTTAACTTTTAAATCTCCCTTTGCGGTCATCAATTAAATGAATCATTTTTATAGTTTTTTTCTTATGAAAAATCTTAGACCCGAGTTATTTTTAAGCATTTTTTTTAAATTATCGACTAGAAATAATACTAAAAGATTCTTTCACTGCTCCCAAATAATATGCAATACCTACTTTTTGCTTGTACCTTTATTTCTGCATATTAAATTAAATTAGTTCAATAATATGGATTTTTATTTACACTGTTACACATTTTGTTAAGGGTTAAATAAGGGAAAAAGGCAGCAATTGTTTTTATTTAAATCGATTTATCTCATAAAATATTGTCGTTTGAACTTATTTGAACTTCACTGTGTTTCATTTGTTTTTAATGTGTATGATTTACTTTTTATTTTTTTTTTTAATTTATTTAGATATTAATATTCGAAATTTCTCAAGAATTTTTCTTAGAAGTAAAACGCGGTCAACACGCAATACAAATAATGCAACAATAACAACAGCAACAAGACAATAAATAAAACTTACATAAAAAAAGCTCTTAAATACAGAATCAACAACAAAAACACTTATGCGAAATAGACCTTGATTAGAATAACAATAGAAATATGGGAATTGGTTACAGCAAATAATACGTTAAGGCGGTTAAATTTTGAAATTATGTTAAAGTTGTTTTCTTAAAGCATTTTCAAGGAAACCCACTTTTGTTTTCGTTACAATTATTTATCTAAAAAGATGTTTAAAACACTAATTTATTTAAAATATTCTTTTTTTGTAGAAATTTTTCTTGTTTAAATTTTGTTTTTTTAAAAGATTAATGTTAATATTTTTGAAAATAAAAATTTTTTTTAATATATTTCGTACATTTTTCTTTTTAATTTTATTATAGTTAATAACTTTTTTTTAGCTTCAAACACTTTGGTGCTTAATAAACAACTAATCATTTAACTTGGCTTAAACCACTAAAACCCGCCAGTCAGCTAAACATTGAAACGTCTGAAGTTAAAAGCTAGGCCGCTTCACAAAAAAAATACATTTAAACCTGAACGCGAGCACACTATTGTTGTTTGTTGTGTGTGCTTTTTTGGATTTTAAAAGTTGTTGTTGTCAGTGAAAGAGAAACTTTAAAGTTGAAAAAAAGAGTCATTCTCCACAGTGATTACTTTAGTAGTTGTTGTCGTAGTTACTATTTTATCTTAAAAATTCACACAGTTTTACATTAAAAGCTTGAAAGAATGCATTCAATTGAAATCAAGTTAAAAGCTGGTAGGAGTTAAGGGCCAAAAACAACATAAATGGCTTGACAAGCAAGTCAACGTTTTAAGTTTGCACCAGTGTTGCCAGAAGTAGGGGAAAATCCCTACATGTTGGTATTTTTGATACTTAAATAGAAGCGTAGGGAAAGTCAGACAGATTTTTCATAATCTCCAAAATGTAGGAATTTTCGTCCTATATTTTTTTCAATAATATTTTATTGCCCAAAACGATTGAAAAAAATTGTTCCCCTTAAATAGCTTCAAAATATATTTCTAGAGTTGTTTGTGGTTTAAAAAGTTGGCGGCACTAATATAAATGCAGGTGTGATCCCTTACTTTTTGTGCATGAATCAAATAAACAAGATTGCGCATTGCGCAGGTCCGTTATTTTTGTGTGTGACGAAACAATAGACTTTGTGTGTGTTCATTTGTGTGTGTCTTACATTTTTTACAACAAAAACTCATATTTAGTCTATGATGACGTAGATGCGCAGTAGAAATTTTCTTTTGTACGGCTGAGTGCGCAATCTTGTTTTTTTGTACGGCTGAGTGCGCAATCTTGTTTTTTTGATTCATGCTTTTTGTGTAAAGTAAAATGAGAGCAAACAAAAATTTCTCTCACTAAGAGACAAAAATTTACAAATTTCTGATCCAAAATAAAACGTTAATATGAAATATGTTTAAATAAATACATAAATGAAACATTAACGTGCATAAAATTAAAATTTAAGCATTTACTTACATATTTCAACATTTTCTGTTGTTTATTTTATAAATATTTCTTATATTAATTATTTTGGTTATCTTCTTGCAGTTTTTTTTTTATTTATTTTTGACACAGCTGATTGTTTATCAATTTTATAAATTTGCCAAAAAAAAAAAAAGTACGTGCTACTTCGTGCAAGAAGAAAAATATTTTTCTCTTAAGAGATCCAGCTTACCAAACTTTGAGTGCGGGAACAATTTTCGGTAAGATTGGGCGCGCGGGATGGCTCTCAACATTGATTACGGGATCACACCTAATGATGAAAGACTTAATTGAATTAAGGCCCCTATTAAGGTTTACAACTCAACTCAGTTGAGTTGTAATTGAGACAACTGGTTGTGATCAGTTGTAATTTTTGTTATGTTGTTGTACACCGCAATATAGCAAAGTTGTAAACCATAATACAAAAATTAAGAAATTACATCCCGCCGTAACCGTAATTGAAGCCTAAATTAAAAGTACATGTATTTTTTTTTAGTTTTGTAATTATTTTATGTCAAAGTTTTAATATAACTAAATATTCGAATAAAATTTATTTTTTATAACTAAAGGTTTTCATCTATTTTAATGATAATAATGCGTAGGGATTTTGTAGGGGAATTTTTTTAACGGTTAGGGAAAAATTCGATTTTTATTAGCATGTTTTAGTATTTTTCGAAAAATCCACTGGCAACACTGGTTTGCACAAACCTTTTTCATTTGGTAATTGGGATGTTTGCTTGGTAGGACGAACGTTTGCAGCATGTTTGTAGAAATATTAAAAATTTTTAATATTTTTATCAGACATCCCAGTAAAAATTTCGTTTACTTTTTAAAAATTAATAGCTTCTTTCACTTATTGGGCACATTCATAAGACGTAAACGTTCAGCGTTTTTCATCCAAAACTTTTATAATGCGTTAGAAGAAGTAGTTATGTAAAAGGTGCTATGCAACGCAAATAGCAGCGAATGGGCACATTCATAAGACGTAACTGTTGCGCAACCATTAAGTGTTTTTCATACAACAGGGATGGAGAGTATTTACGGACGGGCCCAAGATGGACTCTGGTACGGGTGCCGTTGTTTATTTTGCTGATACTGACATGAAAAGGTCATTATGGCTCCCGGATAAGTGCGGTGTCTTCCAAGCTGGGATCCTAGCGATATTGAAGGCGACGGAGGTGATACTGGACCACATCGTAAGGGGGTATGTGTTGACAATTAAAGTCAATAGTTATTCTGCGCTCAGAGTTTTGACAAATTATACGAGGCCAAGGTATATTTACACAAGGTAAACTTGTTGGATCATATGTTTGTCAGCTGTTTACCTAAGTTGGAACACCGATGTCAAATTTTGTGTATATGAGCCAAAATTGAATATGAAGACAATTTTGACAATTCGGTTCCACTCGGTTATTTTTATAGAGCAGCATGTCTACACTCCCAACTGAGTCTACCTTGTGTAAATATACCTTGTACGGGGCGATCGTGCCTGGTCACACGGTGTAGAAATGCTCTAAGAGAGCTCATGGAGATATTCACAGTAAGGCTGAGTTGGGCACCCGGACACTGCAAGGTGGATGGTAATGAGGTGACGGACGAACTTGCGGGAGAGGGTTCGAATCTTGACTTAGAGTTAAGAGACGGTGGAGGGAGTAAACCCCCTTATGTCACTCCTATGAGGTTATTCGTAATAGATACCGCGTTATCGTTTACCGTACCTGGAGGGATAGAACGTCTAGGGCAATTTGGCCCGGATTGAATGCAGGGGCAACCAGGGTTCTATTAGGACTGGATAGGAGTGGTATCAGGACCCTTATAGGGTTCTTGACAGGTCATTGTTCTGTTAGGGCTTAAACGAGTAAATGCGACAGTACCATACCGGGCTTCTGGAGATGATATGGGGATGCTGTGGAAAAAGAGATGATTGAGCATGCACTGTGCCATTGTCCTTGGATACAGGGTCGCATCCCGAAATGACTAGGAGATAGATTTCACGACGAACTGGGGTGTATCGCTGGATGTAATACAGTCGATCTATTGCGGTTCGTCAGGGAAATAGGAAATTTTTGATGAGGGGACTGCAGGGGTAGTTTTGTTCTTTCAATTGGGTACCAACTATCTTAAACGTATTTTTCAATTATTTTTTTCTATACTTCATTCTTTCTTCTTCCTCTATATTAAAGAGATTCACAATGTACCGCATTGGTCTCCGAATGGAGGTGTGCCTTGGGCGTATTACAAATGGTTAACTTTGAACGTACCAGCACAATATTTCGTCATGACATAATGGTTATCGTAAAAGCTTTTGCCGCCAATTTTAATATCTATACTTACATTAAAAAAGTTATGGCATCAAAAGCTATTTTCGGGAGTAATATTGGTATGGGACAAAGATGGGGGTAGTGCACTCATTTTGCAGTTTCAACTCACACTTAGTGATAGTGCAAAAATATTGCAATCATTTTGTTGATGTTGAGTGATGAATTAAAAATTTGCAACCTCACTAAATGTTAAAAAATTTTGCACTCAAAAAAAAATAGTTTGATTTAAAAAAGCCAACATCAGCTTATTGCAACTTTTTTTCTTCGCTCATTTGAGTGCAAATTAAATTGTTGCACTTATTTTAAATTTAAAAGTTTGTTTTTTTCATGATTAAAGCCAAAAACTATACCGCTATTGACAACATATTATTTTGTTTAATGTTCTTTACTTATGCATTTCCTCAAAAGAAATCAAAAACCATTCACAAACAAAGTTACATTTTTTAAATTTTAGTGAGACAATATTTTTATGCAGCTTTTTTAATTGCATGCCCAAATTTTGCACTACTTGAATTGAGTGCAGATTCTTGCATTCAATCTGCGTTTAGTGATAGTGAAAAAATTTGCAATAACACTAAATTTTTTTAGTGGTAGTTAAAAAAATAACAATCATCACTAAAGATGGTAAAAAGAATGCAAATTTTTTTTTGCAGCTTTATTAAGTGATAGTGCACTGCTGATTTAAATCAATATTAAGTGCACTACCCCCATCTATGGCGTATATGCATTATGATCATTTTGGAGTTTTAAGGGCCAAAAGGTTTATTTTGTATCAAGTAAGGAAATTTTACAGAATACATTTCTTTACATCACTTGTTTTACACCGATCGTACAACAAATTTATTAAATATGTATGTACATATGCCATATGAAACAAACCTTATTAAACGTGCTCTGCATATCAACGCTAAAAAAAGTAAAAGAAAGAAATGCTCAACACATAAAATTAAACAAAATAAAAAATGAACGAAAAAAAAACATATTAAGTGAATCTCCTTCAAAGTACAAGTTAAAAACATAAAATCAAGTAAATAAAAAATACAGTTTCTAGTCGCTATTTTTCGTTATGGTCTTTCTTTTTTTACCTTTTATACCCTCCACAACTAATTTTAAAGAGGGTATACTAAGTTTGTCATTCCGTGTGAAGCAGTTTTTAATATTAATCTAATGGTGTTTTCTTTTCTACAAAAAATGTCACATTTTATTTAAAAATAATTCAATTTGGTGTTCGTTTCTTAAAAATGCTTTGCTCTCTAAAGGGGCAGCGTGTTTTATTCTAGAAAATTCACCCTTAAATGTCATAAGGCATTGCACTTTACGCCCCATATAAATCGAGAGTGTTGATAATGCCATGTAAAAAGATGGCTTCTTTTTTTTTGAGGGTTACCAGACGAAGTTGGGATAAAATCGCCTCTAATGATGACAGTAAACATTTTGAGTTTTAATAATTATTTTTTATATTTATAGTTAAAACAAATGAAAGCATTACATACGTTGTTAATGGTAGGTTGTCAGTGATATAAAATTAAATTGAATTCGGTGTTATAAAATTGTTATTGAAAAAAAACGTCAAATCAAGAAATCGTAAAAACTTGGTGTGAATAAATCGGCAATCTGGCAAAGGTATTTTCTTGTATACATATTTAATGAAAAACAAACTAAAGAAATTGAAACTTCGTCATTCATTTTGTTCATGTACATATGTATTTAATATCAATCTTTTAACAATTTTTTTATATTTTGAAGAGCACACTTTTTGATTTATGTACATATTTTTGTATATGTATGTACATATATTGAAGAACAAACTTTTTGTCAGTTGTTAAAAACAGGGCGATCCAATTCTGTGTTTTGTTCTCGTTAAAAAAAACAAATTGCAGTTTGTATTACATGTTCGGCAATACATTTTATACATGCAACTTTTAAAATGTGGTATTTTTTTTGTAGAAAAGAAAACACCATAAGACACCATAAAGTATTTTAGGTCGATTTAGCCATGTCCGTCTGTCTGAACGTCTGTTGAAAACACGATCACTTTCAAATGAATCAACAGAAAAAATTGATGTCAAATTCTTTCTGGTTCTTCTAAAGGCTAGTTTACACTATCTCACAAGTCTTAAGATCTAATTTATCATAACAGTTTGTGTTCACACCATCACACAAAGTATAAACACTCACACATGAAATAAAATGCAACCCTGATCCGATTAAAAGTATTTTTGTGTATAAATTTTTCATAAAACGATGAAGTCGTATGGGATGTCAAACTTTTTTCAATAATACTTGTCATTTTCATCACACATGCATTCACACTATCAGACTTTTACATGTTACTTGTGTTTGTGACATGTATTAATACAAAGTATTATCGTGCAAACTAGCCTTCAGCAGTTTGCGATTTAAGTCCAGCACAATCGGTTCAATAGGAAAATAGTTATTATCCCACATGTGGAACAATGTCCCCGATAAATTTATAAAGAAAACACAAAATTTTAGGAATATCGTTCAATAATTTACCAAAGGCCTCATATAAACCCAATTCTCCAAAGGGTTCTTTTGGGGTACGACTAAAACAGTAACGAATTTAAAAACGAATGTCGTCAGTTTTTATGAAGATTGGGTCATGAGTCATAACTTATCCCATATTAATCCTACTTCTAAAATACATATTTTCACATTCGGGTAAAGGGCATCAAAGATTCGGCACAGCCGAATAAAGCACTTTTACACATTTTGCTTAAAATCATACTCGCATGTACATACGTTGTTAATGATCATGTTGCTGACTATCATTATAATGATCATGGTGGCCAAAATTGTACAAACGTTTTGACTGAAAACGAGGGCAGGCGAAAAGGCTTTTTATAACAGGTTATCGCAATTCTACTCTACTTGAGAACACAAATGCATACATACACGTATGCTACCGAATTTAATAGATTTATAAAGGGTGGTTAAATTTTAAGGGCCGAGGTTGATTTTGAATAAAACACAAATTATTTAGGAAATTAATGTAATTTCTTTTTATTACAATAATATTGGTATGGTTCAATTACGGAACAAAATATCTGCCAAATGGCCGCCGCGACCTCGGCGGCACACCACCATCTGATGGTCCAAATATTTAATGGCATAATGAGACATAATTGAGGTTTATTGCCGTTAATGTGCCAAATTATCTCATCCTTTAGCTCTTGAATTATTGCTGGCTTATCGACGTACACCCTTTCTTTCAAATAACCACAAAGAAAGAAGTCCAACGTTGTCAATTCACATGATCTTGGCGGCCAATTGACAGCGCCTCCAAGTGAGATAACACGGCCATTGAATTTGTCGCGCAAAAGAGCCATTGTTTCGTTAGCTGTGTGCCACTGTGGTCCTGTTGAAACCATATATCGTCCACATCCATGTCTTCCCATTCGGGCCATAAAAAGTTCGTTATCATCTCACGACAGCGAACACCATTCACAGTAACTGGCTGACCGGGTTCATTCTGGAAAAAATACGTCCCGATGATGCCGCCAGCCCATAAACCGCATAAACAGTCACTCTTTGTGGGTGCATTGGTTTTTCGACAATCACTCTTGGATTATCATTCGCCCAAATGCGGCAATTGTGCTTATTGACGAATCCACTGAGGTGAAAATAAATGTGCCTCTGTTGACATTTCTTGCCACAATTCTGACGATGTTTGCAATGGCAAAGAGGCCTTAGTTCTTGAATCAATTGCACCTTGTAAGCGTGTAAATGCAAGTCTTTATGCATAATGTTCATGCAACGACGAGCGTGAGAGGTGCATTTGTTGGCCACGACGACGAGTTGAGGTGGACGGCTCATCAGCCCCACTATCGTGATCAGCAATATTTTCTGCAGTACGAGCATGCACTGGTGTTTTTACATCTCCTACAGACCCGGTTTGCTCTAAGTTTTGCACGATTTTTCCGATTGTACGCACATTTTGACGATTAAATTGACCGAAAAATCACGAAGTGCCCGATATGCATTTTCATAATAAGCCTGAATAACTTTAACGCGTTGCTCGATTGCGTATCTTTCCATGGTTCCAATTGAGTTAGTCTGAAATTGAGAAATGTCAAATGAAATGCGGACGTTTAGGTGTGGTTCACATTCAAAATCGGCCCTTAAAATTGTTTGCAAGACGTAAGTATTAAAAAAATTAAATTAGTTTTCGCTAGTTTTTTGTAAATTTTTGCTGCAAAATAATTGAATGATCTGAGCACGCTGTACCTATTGTTTTGGTTTGCTTTATTTAATTGTTTTACCGATATTTAACGTTGTAAAGTTTCTATACCGGTATGCCGATATAACTTTTTAAATTCGCCTTGCACGTTTGTTAGATAACCCAGAGTAAAACAGTTGAAGAAACTATATCTGTATATCTTTCCCGCACTCAGCAACTTCATTAATTTACAATACTAATGAAAAAGACACTCATGCTTTGTAGTATAAAATCGTATTAAGTAAAGCAGAGTTGTAAGTGTACAAAGGGTGAAACCGCTATTATGAGATTTATAACGTAACGACGTAATATCTTTTGATAGTTTTCGGCATGGAATATTTTGTTTCACATCTTTTCAATGCGAGAAGTTCTCACTAAAGTTACAGAACATGGGCTTATAGAATTCATAGATCCCATATTGGGCCCAAGCCTGAAATATTTTAGTTGTCGGTGGACGGTATTAAAGATTCGGCACAGCCCAAATAGCACTCTAACTTGTTTATTTATAAAATCGTAAATTTAAAATTAACTACGGGTCAATAAAGTGTGTTTGAAAAATGTGGCATACATTAAGGCTTATATTTATTATCAACAGTGATGGAAAATCTAAATATTTAGATGGTACTGACCACCAAGCAAAAGAGTACTTTTTTCAACATTTTGGTACTTTTTTAAAAAATTTAATCATATCTCAGCCAATTATGGACCGAACTGGCTAAATTTCAACAGCAAAATTCTAATAATTAATTTTGTGTAGGCAATGTTGTAAACAGGGCTATGGAATCAGAGTTGTAGAGCCAGAGTTAAGGTTTTTGGACCGGAGACGAAGTCGTAGTAACCACAAAAAATTCGCGACTCCGACTCTAAAATTTTTCGGCATAAAAAATTTTAAAAAAATATTCGAAGATGGAATTTCCAAAATAAAATTACTTCGAAATTGACAATGCAATATTAAAAATATTGATTCGAAATTTTAACTGAATTCTTTTAACCATTTAAAAGTTACTGCATTAAAAAAAAAGAGTTTAAAGTCAACTAAGGACCAGTCTCATATACATTAAGCTTAGATTAGGAATGGGAGTTGGAATTTCAGCGGTTGAAGTCGGAGTTAGTGCTTTTTGTTAACGACTCAATGGTAAAAATAAATCAACGCTAAATTTCTAAACAAAGAAGCATAACAAAAAGAGTACTTAAACGGATGTGGGGGTACCGTGTAATTTTTGAAAGGAAAAAGTACTAAAAGTAGTACCATAGTACTGAATTTTCCATCACTAGGGATCAGTGATGCCAGGAGAAATTTTAAAAAATTCCTACGTTTCTAAAAAAAATCACTCTTTCCCTACAACCAAAAAAAATGTCCCTACACTTTTCAATACGTTAAAAAAACTGTGCTAGAAACTTACACAGCTGCCAAATTTAAGAATTTCAACCATACAAATATGGCGGTTTAATAAAATTCTTAAATTTGGCCCCTGCAGTGCCTAGGATGCCCCTAGATGGGTCAAATGTGTGACCAACCCCACTTTATTTTTCATCTCAATCATTTATTTCTAACAAACCTACCCGTTATCACCATTCCTTAAGGGGACTCTCATACAAAATGTTCAATACAGACTAGAAAAATATTGAAGAAAAAGCCCGATAACTGCCAAGGAGTTGCCCATAGGGGAATTAAATGTATGACCGATCGCTATTAGGTTTCTGTCTCTAACATTTTCTCAAAACAGACTTGCCCTTTATAATATTAGACCAATTGCATCCAAACGTTTTTCTGATGGCATGATTCCATTTGAATTAATTATATGACCCACATACTCAATCTAAGTTTGAGCAAACGAACATTTTTCCATTTTACAATTTAGACTATGTTTTGCTAGCCTCTCAAATAATGTTTTACCATTTTTGAGGTGTTCTTCATTATTACAACCGGTTATTAAAATGTCGTCTAAGCACAATGCACAACCAGGTATTCCTGAAATCACTTCTTCCATAAACCTTTGAAATATTCCAGGGCCACTTGAAATTCTGCTTTAAATGTTGTACACTGCCTAAGATTTGGTAAAAAGAATTTTTTATATAAATTGGTTATTTGGTTTAACGTATCAGATAAAGGCTTTTGTGATAAATTTACATTAGTAATACAGCTCATATTGGCTGCCTCATCATCAGACGGAATCTTAAGTTCAACATTTAGTATTCGAAACCAATCTAGTCCAAGAATAATTGTTGCATTTCACTCTTTACTACATAAAGAGACAATTCTTATCTGCGATTAATCCATACTATACTGGCCTTTATATAACCTTTAAAAGAAAGGAAACTACCACCATAAGCCTTAAGCATTTTTTTGACATCGCTTCGCTCTATGGGCTCTTGAAAAGTTCCAAGAAGATCCGACGTTTTCGAGGCAAATTTTGTTCAGCGATGAGGCCCATTTCTGGTTCAATGGGTGTGTAAATAAACAAAATTGCCGCATTTGGGACGAAGAGCAACCTGTAGAGATTCAAGAGCTGCACTTCATCCAGGAAAAACTAGGGTTTTGTATTGTTTGTGGGCCGGTAGAATCATCGGTCCATATTTCTTTAAAAATGATGCTGGTGCAAACGTAACCGTCAATGGTGACCGTTATCGTGCCATGATAACCGACTATTTGATGCCTGAAATTGAAGCTCGTGAGCTCGGCGAGATTTGGTTTCAGTAAGACGGCGTCACTTCCCACACATCGCATCAATCAATGGATTTATTGAAAGAACACTTTGGTGAGCACATAATTTCACGTTTTGGGCCGGTCTATTGGCCACCAAGATCGTGTGATATCACGCCGTTAGACTTTTTCCTTTGGGGATATGTAAAGTCTAAGGCCTAACCCACTTCAATTCAGGCCTTGAAGGAAAAGTCATCGAAAATTGGACTCGACGGACATACCACCTGCAACGTATTAACGGGCAACATTTGATAGACATAATCTTCAAAAAAAAAATGCCAAAGAATGTTCATTCAAATGATAATAAACATTCCCCATTAAATTTGAATTTTCTGGGGGTTTTTTTTTTCTTTAAAAAAGTTGGGAACCTCGATATGGATCACGCTTTATACGCAATTTTTAACAACAAGTAAAAAACCAAAAACATATAAAAATTAAATTTTTTCTTATTGGCAGAAACGGCTCCTTTAATCTAGAAACAAAACATAGTGAAAGTCCGTATTTGATTTTTCATTTCCTCATCTTTTGCCCCTTTTATTTTAAATATTTTTTTTTTAATAAAAGTATCTAATATTTTTTAGCAAACTTGGTACCAAATAAAAAGGAAGGCTCTATAAAATTTAAAAAAAATATTAGTTTCACTTCCCCTAAACTAAAATATAAAAAAAATCCTTTTAAAAAATTTTATGACGATTCCCAAAATATTTGGGCTCTACCGATTATCTTCCGTGAGCTAAACCGCGCCAAAAAAAGTGTTTTAAAAATTAAATTTTTCATGAAAAAAAAGATTGGTATATTTTTTTGTCCAATGAGTGGCCAAATATAATTGATATAAGTTAAATTAGAAAGAAGTTATGTTTGAAATGTTGTAACTACATATTTTCAATATTTTTAATCAGGCTTAAGTTCATTAAATTTAATTTTCATTAAATTATTTTTATGAAAAAAGGAATTTTACAACATGAAAATTAATTAAAATTGTTATTGACAATAATTCCCTCTTGACTGACCTGGGATTCGAACCCAGGCGGCTGGTTACCCTGACATGTTTCGATCGCTACCACTCGATCTCCTCAGAGGGATTTGCCGTCTTACACTCGCAGCCATCGACGACTGCTGACGTCAATAGTCAAACATCAATCCTTAAACCAAATTGTATGTATTTTAACCCTTTGGTAGATCGAAATTTGCTTTTTTGAATGATTATCCATTTTTAATTGATATTACATGTATTTCCTTTACCTCTGTTTTTTCGTACTTTTTGTCAATAATTCTTATTGAAGTCCAAGGTACATTTTTGTTTTCTCATGTTTGTCCTTCTTTTTCTTGTTGACCTTTTTCAGCACAACTTGAAGGACAAATGTACACATAGAGCTCCTGCCTTAGCTTTAACAATAATTAGTATTGTGGTAAAACAGTTCTGGTATAGTTACTCCAGAGGATTAGTTTAAACTTCGTTTAAAAACGAAAACATTTCGTTTAAAAACGAAGACATGTCGTTTCACTACAAACTGTTTTTAACAATGACATGGTCCATGCTTGTATAACAACTGTCCAGACCAGGGGTTAGTCCATTTCCTCAAAATGGATCACGTAGTCCAATATTATCCAATATTTTTTTTCTTGTGGTTGCTGTAACAAAAATTACATTTTTCCACTTTTCTAGTTTTCCAACAAAAAACTGGTTTGGACTTAGGAGTGGAGTCTGGTACCTAAAAGGGTGTAAAATAAGATGAAATATGTTTTTCCCAAGACTTTATTTTCACGCACTTCCCTTTTCCCTTTTCTGGGAGAAGGTCACATATATTCGCTTCTAAAATATTCGCATACATTTTAGCGAATCCAAATAGCAAAAATAAGAAAATATTTCGCAAATGCAAACGCATGGTTTTGCCAATTGTTGAAGATTGCCAGGCTATTAGGATTCGTAGTTTAGGGTTTCTGTTAAAAAATACTACATTTGTACTTAAATGCTATTGTATATGAAATATTTGAATTTTTAAATGAATACAGTGCTGCCAACTCATATTACCAAATTAACTTCCGATAGTCGATGTTCGATGGCCAGCGAAAATTGTTTATCAAATGTAACTCATAATAGGGGCCATTATTTCGAAAATACCCTACAATTGCTTTAAAATAATTTTTTAGAAGAATTTTTTTTTATAATGTGGGGTCTTTTCAGTAATGTTGGAAAACTGTTAACATTTGGCAAATCTTTTCGATTTGTGAAAGCATACTGGTTAAGTTGTTAATACGGATCTTTTGAACTATTTTCCAGGCCAAGAAATAGATAATTTATAAAAGACGGGCATTGAAAAGTTTTGAAGTAAAGTCGAAATGGAAAATAGCGAAATAAGAACAAATGCGCAATTTTTCGATCAAAAAATAAGGACCAAGTCCATTGAAAATGGTGTCAACCGGGCCATTAGGTCTTGAACAGAATTAAATACAGAGATTGCCATATCTTTTTCCTTCTCTCCTATAAACTCAAGACTTGACGAGTCAAACTTGACGTTTGTGAACCGGCACTAAAAGACTATCATAAAAAAAAACTTGATCGTGTGGCTGCAAGGTTACAGCCAAGGCGAATTCATACAAGGTGGTCTTATTTTGAAAACGTTTACAACACTGTAAAATATTTTAACTTTGTGTCAAAAATAATACAGAACTGTAGTTAACAATTTAAACAAATATTTAATTTTCTTTTTAATTTTAAATTGTTTGTTTTGAAATGTAAGAATTTCAAAAAATTTTAAAATTCATAATTTTAAGCGAAAATTATAAAATTAAGTAAATATTCCCAAGAACCACATGAGCGGTATATCATTTTGACACAAGGTTAGTAATCAGCTGTTGCTTACGTAGCAATATAAGGTCACCTGGTGTAAATTCTCCTTGGTTACAGCCTTACCTAAACAAGAACGGAAGGCAGAACGTTTTCTTCCGCTTAGCTTTTACGCTGATATGCCGTACCTAAACAAGAGCGTAAACGTTGTGTCACAAACAGTAGTGTTAAATTTCTTGTTTAAGAAAACCCATATAATACACATAAAACGAAGAGAAAACCCCGCTAGATTGACAAAAAACAGCTAAATTGCCATTATTTATTAACGATTGCGGCCAACTTCACGCAAACGCGCTGTCAAAATCGGATTTTCCAATTGCAAAGCGTTGACGCCGCGCTATTTAGGAATGCGTCATACAAATTGTATCGACATGAGCATTTTTGACAGCTAGAAAACGCTTTCCGCTCTTGTTTAAGTACGGCTGTAAGGAGTATATAGTGGGGTTTTCATTTAATCCGGCTTTTGCTTTTATCGTTTAACTGCTCGATTAATTAACCGATGTTTCGGTTTAATCGGGTAATAATCGGTTAATTTTGTTATTGATCGGTTAACCGATTTATAAAGTTTTGTTATAAATTAAGTAATTTCAATAAATAAAAATGCAAAAATTATTTCTTATTTGAGGTTTATTAGCAAAAAACAAACAATAACATAACCATCGAAACAATTCTTGGACTAAAACGAGCAAAATAAAATTGTTTTTTACTTATCGAAGAGGTTGGAGAAATCGAAAGCAACCCATACTACAGAATATCTTATTTCTCAGTCCTTTTCCAGGATTTCTCTTAACATATAAAATCTTCCATTTTGCCATTACAGTCCGGTTTTAATTTGTTTAAAATTGTTAACACTTCTAATTGTTTCAGGAAATTCTGTTTAAAGATTGTTTGTGTTCCTAGCGAGAGTTTATTCTATTGTTAGGTCATCATTTAACTCGTCCTGGCAAAGCTCAGTACAGAACATTCTACAAAAATTTTTTTTCCGGATTCCTTAGTTTCTGATTTTATACTGTATTTTAAGAATTTATTGCTAAAAGGAAATTTGTATAAAATAATATGGAAACAATTACTTTATAGGGATTAAACTGAAAAAACTTAAAATTAGACAACAAATTGTATAAACAAGATTTAAACGTTAAGCTGCTTAAAAGTCTCCCCTGGCTGCTCTATATCGATATTGACCATTTACGATCCACAGACAGGGTACTTGCTCGAAATTGAAAAAGATTGAACCGATTACATGTGCTTCTGCCGTGTGGATATTCTTTAAGCAGGTAAAAAGCCGATCGTCGCAAGAGCAATGCATTCTAAGGGAAAAGAGATGACATTTCATTATGTTTTTAATGGTATTCTTATGTATAATGTAAAATTTATATGCTTTTGCATAATTACTTTGAATAAAACGATTTGTTGGTTAATTTGTACTTAGTTTCGCGAGCTCTTATATTAATCGGACAGAAATCATGTTGACGACAGCAGCGATCTATATCGGCTTGGGAACCCAAATCGCTAAATGATTTAGCAATATCACCAGCTCCACACCATTTTGTGCCTGAAAGAAAAAAAAGATACATGTTCAGTGGATTATTTTCTTTGAACTATTAATTTCTTTAACCGGAATGATAAATTATAAATAAAAAATTTGAATTCATTTCATGTTGTAAAATTCCTTTTTGCGTAAAAATAATTTAATGAAAATTAAATTTAATGAACTTATCAATATACAGGGTCCGCCAAATAACTTCTTTTTTTTGAAAATGCTATAAAAAAAACTACTGAATATTTTCTCAAATTTCTTTTTTTATTTGAAAGTACAATCCTACCGGTTAATAATGGAAAAAAATTTCATTCAAATGGCTGCCTCGGCTGGCCATGCAGTAGCCTACACGATCGGTCCAACTTTTAAGCACATTATCGATTTTGTGCAGCTGTATTTCACCAATGACTTCACGAATATTGTCCTTTAAAGCGTCAATTGTCTCTGGCTTGTTAGCGTAACACTTTTCTTTGACGGCACCCCACAAATAATAGTCCAACGGTGTCAAATTGCAGCTCCGATGTGGCCAAACGACATCATCTTCATCATCAGCTTCGGCTGTGTGGCACGCAGCGCCGTCCTGTTGAAACCAAATGTTGCCAATAGCCTCCCCTTCAATTTTTGAGAACAAAAATTCGTTCAATATGGCCCGATTACGATCGCCATTGACTGTAACGGCCACTCCTTGTCCATTTTCGAAGAAAAATGGCCAAATTATGCCTCTGGACCAAAATCCGCTCCAAACAGTGACTCGTTTTGGGTTCAACGGCTTTTCAATGTATGCGTGCGGGTTTTCTGTGCCCCAAATGCAACAAATTTGCTTGTTTACATATCCGCCAAGATCAAAATGAGGTTCATATGAAAAGGTGATTTTTTTTGGCAAAATCGGCATCTTCTGTAAGTCGATCGCAGGCCCACTTAGCGAAGCGAAAACGCATATTTCCCTGCGTTGTTCAAGCGTATACACAACCATATTCGTTCATCGGAAGGATAAAACTAATTATCTGTCAAATCAGACATGAGCTAATTGTTACCATTCACGAAATAAGCACTAGTTGGAAAAAAAAAAGATGGCGGACCCGTTTTTAACAACATATTCCCCAAATGAGACCATTATGTTGTAAAATTGCTTAAAAAAAAAAATTGTTGTCAGAATGCAACCAAATGGTGACAAAATGACAATGTCGTGTTTGGCTCACTTTTGACTTTAGGTATATATTTTCTTTCTGTGTACCTTTAAAAATTAATATCATTAATCTTACCTGGTGCAATGCCCTGGAAAATCGCCAATGGATTCCATAAATTTTGCGGTTTTGATTCCGCTGCAAGTTTATCGACCTCTTCACATTGATTCATTAACGCCAACATTGCATCGAAGGTAATATTAATGGGTTGGCTGTATTTTGAAAGACTTTGTAGTGACGATTGGTCATCGCTAAAATTGAAAACAAAATCAGACCAGGAAATTACCAATTTAGAGGAATTTTGTTCAACAAAACCAAAATTACCATTTACTATAAAAATTTAAATCAATAAAAAAAAACTTTTAAACATTTATTTTTTAATAATTTCAGGAAACCTGTTGTGCTTTACAGCACCTAAATTTTAATTCGAAGATGGACATTAATTAAAATGGAAAAACAGCAAAGAATTCTCGGGGCTATTTCTGGCAGCCGTGCTCGAAAACTTTTTTGATTCGAAAGGCATTTTATTTCTAATTCTTTCAGTCGATACTGATGTTAAAACTCAAACAATGGCTTTACAGCACTGAATAAATAACTTGGATTCGTTTAGTATCGACCAAGGCGAATTCATTTTTCAGGTGGCGTTGAAAGCACAGCTGTGCTACTTTTTTTCCTAATTAGAGAGAGGAATGTCAAAAGTTACTTGTGTTTTTGACATATCGGCCAACGAAACCAACAAAAAAATACATTGTTGTGTTTTTGGTGTTGTTACTTGTTGTAGTATCGACACCACCGTTTACATGAATTCGCCTTGGTATCGACTGAAAGAATTAGAAATTATTCGATCACAGCCGTCAGAATTATTCCACTGGTGATAAGAATGTCAAATATTATAAAAAAAAAATTTTAAAAAAATTTAATTTATTTTCATGTTGTAGAATTCCCTTCTTCATTAAAAAAAAAGTTTAATAAAAATGAAATTTGATGAATTTAAAGCTACGGTCAGGTAACACTTGTTAAATATTTGACGAAAAAAACGGAACCAACAAGCAAACTAAATAATTATTTCCTTTAATTCCAATATTTATTTTGATTATAATTGCACATCTTACAGAAAACAGTTTTTTTATGTCTAGCAGTATAATAAGCTTTATTTTGTGATATTAAGAGTTTGTTAATTCTCACCAACTATTAACAAAAGTAGTGGTTATGCTTATTTGTTCAAATATTTAATAAGTGTGACCGTAGCTTAAGCCTGATATAAAAATATGAAAAATTTCAATTAAACCAACAGATCAATAAATCACAATTGTATCTAAATTTATTTCATCAAAATTGTTTATCTGATCCATTTTATTCCTGTATCGTTAAATTTAAATTTTTTTTTAAAGTTTCATTAACAAGCCACCATTTTTGTTTTTTGTAAAAATATCATTTTTTTCTTGTGCAAAGAAGTACATATGTTTCGATTTCTAGTAAAGATCCACAACGATTGGAATGAAAAATGTTTTAAAAGTAGGAAAAACATGAGCTGAAGCCGAGATATATCGAATTTTATAAGTCATCATTTACATTATACGATTTTTGTGGTTGCGATAGAATTGTAAAAGTCGTTTTTTAATAAGATTTCTGTAATAAAAGAATTTTATAACAAATATTTCTCTATTGAACAGTATTTTATAAAAAAAATGAGATTAAAAGTGTATTAAAAACAACTTCCAAATTTTTGCGTTTTACGTTTTCGATTTCCAGCACACCTCTGATAAATACATGTATTATAAAAGGGTTAAGGCTCAGTTAGCCGGGAGTAACAGTAACCTTACCGTAAAAAAGTAAGACTAATCTATTTCTGGCAGATTGAGACGTAACATCTTTCTGCTAACTATAATCGTTCTAATTGCTTTACATACAACAAAATGAATCAGCTGATTTGCAACGTTACTGTTACTCCCGGCAAACTGAGACATTAATTTTGGTATTTATCACAACCTGTGGTGAAATAAGCAACACCAAAAAGACAGTGGGCAGTTGTTCATGTGAAGTCGTTGATTGAAATTGTTAGTCATAAACTCTAATTTCTTTTCCAATTATTGAAATAAACCCAAACTTTTTTTTCGTTAATTTAAATAAACTAATAATACCTAAATAAAACAAACAATACAAATTATTACCTTACTTTACATACCTACATACATAATTTACATACTTACTTCATTTCAATCAGTTCACAGCCCAATAATTTTTTTGCTGGACTCCATTCGGCTACCGCAATTGTCATACTGTGATAAGCAATCTCTATAAACGAGTCCCTGGCTATACGTTTTCCACTTGAAAAAAAAATATACATAATTTAAATTTTTTTGTTTTTGTTAGGACCAGCATTTAGGGGTTGAACACTACTAATGGAAGGTTATGTCCAGTGTTGGCAAAACTTGGTGACGTTGTCACAAGGCGAATTTATCTCAGGTAATCTCGATACTACAACAAGTACAACTCGTACAAAAACCACAAGCAATTTGTTTTTGCGAAATCATTGTACAATGTCAAAAAAAGAAATAAAACAAAACAGAAACAAAGATAATAAACAAAATTTTGACATCCAACAATGATAAGGCTAAAAAAAAAGTTATCATTAGGGCTTTTAAGACCACCTGTATTTGCTCAGTTGCATATTTGCTCGTTGCATATTTGCTCAGTTGCAAACAAATGTAAACAATAAAATTTGACATATTAAGCGCCATATTATTTTTTAAGGAAACTTATTAATTTAACAGTTTCGTGGATTTTAATTTAAAATAGAGAATTAAATTTAAACAATTTAAAAAGAAAAATTTATTTAATTTGATTGTGTATAATTGTAAACAAATGCAGTTTTTTCACGATCAATCAAAATCTGCACTGCAAAATTACAAATTGCAAAATGGCCATCGTAATTACACTTATTAAATACTGATTTAAAAAAAAAATACTGAAATTTTAAGATTCTAAAGCTACGGTCACACTTATTAAATATTTGACCAAATAAGCGTAACCCCTACTTTTGTTAATTGTTATTGAGATGTAACATGACCTTAACTAAGGCGACCAGATTTTGAAAATAAAAATAGAGGACAAAAAGAAAAAAAGTTAAAAATTTAAGATTTTTTTTACATATTTTACTGACAAATTTACATTCCCACATTCACATATGTTAAGTAAATTAAAAAAAAAATAACATATCGCTTAAAATGCAAACCTGTTAAATCCAATTTTAAGTAAATGGAGATTTTGATTCCGTGTGGTAGAGAAAGATATTCCTCGTCGACCAGCATGTAGTTTTCCTTTAATTTGAGTCTTGAAGTGTGTCAAATCAACTATATTTCTGGTTTTCCTTTCAAGCAGCAAATTGGGAAAAAAAAGTTTTCCTGTAAAATTTGTTGAAAGGGACTTAGTAGGTTTGCTTGCATATTCAGCCAGCGATATATACACATTTACGTTTACTTATAAATAAGTAAAATTACTAAAAAAAAATAACGAAAATTAAAATGCATTGCACTAACTTATTCAAAATTGTATACTGCAAGTGAATAAGAGTTCAGTAGAAGTATGAAAAGAATAAGCACGGCACGACATTTTCCATACGATTTGACAGGAAAAAACCGGCGATCGCCGTGAAATAAAATTTATTTTAGTTTATAAAAATAAAAGCAAATATTGATTATGCATTTAAAAATAAAGAGGACAAAGATGACAGATTATGAAAAAAAGATGATAAAAGAGGACACAAATTTTATAGATGACAGCCAGTTAAAATAGATGATTGTCCTCTAAATAAGAGTACGTATGGTCACCTTACCTTAACTTCACAAAAAAAAACCAATTATACTTCTAGACATTGCTAAAAACTCCTTTTTGTAAAGGCCCAGTTAGGCGAACGTTGCTGTACCCGTAATGTACCGCACCGTACTGTAAGCACGTTGGTGCACTTAAAGAACATTTAAAAACGTGTCATTTGTTTTTCCCATACATAAACAAAAAGAAATAGTTACATAAAACAATACACACAGTGATGAAAATCAAAAATGTTTAAATGGTGACCGCTGTGCAGAAAAAGTACCAAGTGATTTAAATGGTATTAAAACAGTTTTTTAATAATATTTATATTATTGATTTACCATAAACAAATTTGTATATTAGCATACATATGTATGTATATATTTTAAGCATACATTTATTGTAAATGTGCATACACAAAACACGGTTTTGATACCATTTAAAGCCTTTTATACGTTTCACATTTCCATTGTATGTGTACATACATATCTTAACATATGTATATTTGTATATACATATAAAAAAATGTTGTACTGTGAGTTGTTTCGTCACAATTCTTAGCTTTACTGAAAAAAGTACCAAAAAAAAGAGCAAAAATACCCGCATTGCAAGAAACATACAAGCCGCCCATCACTGTTTTACAAATGTCACGTAACAACGGTATGAAATTCTATTTTATACAGAATGGTACGTTGCAACTACGGTACATTAAATTTCGGTAAGCTTTTGTATTGCGTTTCATATAACAAAAAGCGAACAGCTGATTGATACAGTACAGATACGGTACAGCAACGTTCGCCTAACTGAGCCTTAAGATGTGGTATCCCAGTAAAAAAAATTGGGTATTTTGAAGCACTTAAGAGAATTATCGTGCACTTCAATAAGACAGCTTTTATACAGCAGTAAATAATAAGGAATAAAATACACAAAACGCTGCTATTTTAGTGCTGACAACGAAGAAGGTTTTGAAGCAAAAAAAAAAAAAATGTTATGGTTCACGAAATTTATTGAAAAAGTCATTAAAGGAAGTAAAAGCAAAATACTAATGAATATGTTAATATAGTTAGCCCTTAAAAAAGTACTTTAGGAGTGCTTTGTTGGCATGTTGAAAGAAGCGCTTATGGTCAGCAGAAAATAGTCCTCCAAACCGGGAACACCCCATACAAAAATCAGGTATCCCATCAGCAGGTTTGAAGCGATATGAGGTATGAATTTATACATAAAACCTGCTCCTTTTTGAGCACATTTTTTACTGGGATATTAATAAAAATAAATATTGGAATTAAAGAAAATGATTATTTAGTTCTTATGTTGGTCCCGTTTTTTTTTTTCATTAAACATCTGACAAGTGTGACCGTAGCTTACGAAAGTTCTGAACAATATTTTAAAATAGTAATATCCATTGAACAGTTTTTGCAAGGTATTTAATTTAAAATACATATACATCGCTCCTTAACTGCAACATAGTCATAACTCGAAAAAAATCAACTTGGCGAAATGCGATTAAAGTTTTCAAAATAAACCTGTTTATACACAGTTTGAAAAATATGTACAAAATATAAGTTGAGATATACAGGCATGTCACAAATTCCGAGCGGAATGGTTTTAATTCCGTATGTTCAATTCGGATCGATTTAGTTTTAGCTTCTTCAGATTCCAATCGATTTTGCTCAATGGTTTTTAAATTGGATATGGCAACTTTACATAAAAACCATATGATTTTTGTGTTAAGTATGGCAATGTTCAGAAAAAGTGGTTTGTGAGGAAAAAAAAGGTGGCAACGCAACGGTACAGAATTTATTATGTTTTTAATAAAATCAATATAAAGTAAAATAAATAAATCAAAAGTGTGTTATTTCTTCAATCGTTATCATAAAAAACATTTATTTATCCATAAAAAATAGTTTTAAGTAGATTTTTCGGTTATAAAATACTGAAACAATCAATTCCAGTTAGAAAACCAAAAGTAGTTTCATTCCGAAAAAAATTTTCGTTTTTCGTTTTCTGAAGAAGCAAAATACGGAATTCAAACCACTTTCGATCGGAATGGAATTCTATGACAGGCCTGATAACACGGAATTTTTTTAACTTAAGTACATATAGAGTAAGTATGAAAGAGGACATTTGCTTAAGTAAGTCCAAATTTTTGATTTTTTGAGATATGACTATGTTGCAATAAAGGAGCAATATGTAACCAATAAAAAATTGTGCTTCGAGCGAAGCAGGTTTGTAAGGGAGAAATGTAAGAGGTTCGCTTACCACTTTGATACAATACATTTTCGACACAAAAATAAAAAGTCGTGAGTGTATATTCACCCACTGCATGTTTTTTACAGTTATATTTTAGTATTCTCCCTTATACCCTTTGTACACTTGCATACTTTTCAGAGGAACGCATGGAAGATATTGAAAATGTGATATACGCGTTCACACTTGAAACATCTAACATTTACTATCAATAAAAAATGTCACCATTTCTGAAAAAAAAACTTATATATTGTTTAAATACTTTTTTTCTGCAAAAGAGCCAACATTTTAAAAGATAACACTAAAATGTTTTTAGAATTAATTTTGTTAACCAATATAAAAAAATTAAGCAAAATAAGGCTTGCAAAAAAGGAAAAACTTGAGAAATGGTAACGCTGCTTTCAAAGCAAATGCCATTCTGTCAGTGATGCCACAATAATAATATAATTTTTTGCCACTTTTGTAGTGATGACACTAAAATAATCGGATGATGTAGAATGGAATACAATGAAATAGGAACATTTTGTAAAGATGTTGAAAAATTTGATTTTAAGCCCAATGTATTTCTTAAGGAAAATTTTTAACATCTTCGAAAATTAATGTAAGATGTTAAATGTTGACAAGTGTGAAAAGGCTATTACAAACCCGCTTCGTAGTAAGGGAATGCCGTGGAACTTGAATTCTTTTATTTATAAAACTTGTTAAGAGTTCGTTCACTTACTTTACGGTATCTATTTATGTCTTATTGCGTAGCTCATAATTACGCGCTTATGTTTTTAAATGTACCACTAGTGCTTCGCAAAATGATGAAATTTGTTATTGGGTATCCGGTTTTAAGTCGAATTTCAAATTAATTTTTTTTTTTTTTTTTGAAATGCAAAATTTTTCACAGCAAGAAATTAGATTGCAAATTTTGAATATTTTTAACAAAAAAAATTTTGTTTACTAAATTTAAACAAAATAAATTCGTTGTTGACGCATCACGGAGAAGCCAATGTGTAGTAATATGATCTATTTGCATTTTGTGTTCGGCATTTTAGTGGTTTAAAAAGTATGGACTGACTTCATTAACGCAGTTCTGCAAAGCATCTCTAAAAACAAATGCGTTGACAAAGCATTACAAATAAAAACAGTGAACAAATTTCGCAACCGTTGTGCAGTCTGTGGAGCAGGCTTGCCAGTTTAGCACTTTTTGTGCTGGATTTAGCAAAATTTTTTTTTGATTTGGCACTAAGAACTTCGAAAAAAAGAGCTAGTTTAGCACATTTTTAGAATTATTTAGCATTTTTAGTACTTTTGTTTTAATCCCAAAACTAATACTCAAGACTTGCAATTTTTATTTCAGCAAATCTTGTGTTAATTGGTGTGAGGGGTGAGAAGATTGGGGAGGAGTACTCAGTTTCCTGTAATCTGCAATTCTGTTTTGTTTTGTTATTCTTACACTTTTTAACTTGAAGTTGGCTGTAGGTTTATTTTTTATTTATATATAAAATATAAAGAGAAGAAAAGGAAAGCAAGATAAAAATACAAAAATTGCAATATTATGATTTCATAATCTGGACACTAATGCAATTTCAAAGCAGAATTTTTAAAAATTGCGAGTCTGGACGATGACTAACCTAGCATTTACACATGCCACTGCCAGTTCGAAAAACTCAATACACTTACACTTTTTTACTAATACAATAAAATTTTTCGCAATGGCAGCTTCAGTGGCAGCAAAAATTGCATGCGAGTGGAAATTTGGCACTTGCATGCCACTAAATGTCAAAACGATAAGCAATGCTACCCTGTTAAAAATTGTATGCAAATTTACTGGATTATTGTCAAATTGTAATTAAAGTTTTAACTTGATAATGTATTTTTATGATTAATTTTTGAAACGCGCATTAATAAAATAAAGTTTGTTAATTATAGAGCATTAATATTGTTTAAATAATGCTTATATAAATAAATTTAAAAATTTCCCCAAATTGTGCCAATATGATTAACTCGGTAACTCTATTTTGTTTTCTGATACATTTTTTTTTAATTTGAGAAGTAAACAAATTTGTTCAAGTTGACCCTTTAACGACATTTTGAAAATGAACTCGCAGTGGCATGTGTAATCACAAAAGCCAATGGCATGAGATTCGACTATTTCGAACAAATTTTTGTTGATAATATGTATACAGGCATGCCACTACTTGCATGTGTAAATGCAGGGTAAGTAAACTAAAATAAATGCGTATAGCGGGCGTGCAATTTAGCGATTAATGCTAATATAAATCACTTTTATTCAAACTTAATTTAGCGCGTTTTGGTTATTTGCAGGTGGCTTATTGAAATCGGATAAACAGTTTCATACCTCTACAATGTTACAATACCGGGTCAATCAAACGCATTTGAATTGTAATTTTGATAAATTTTTAATGCAATTTATCCACTTACCTATACGATTTGATTGAGGGATATCTCCGTTGAGCTTCGGTCGTACTCAAAAAGCTCATAATTAAAAGAATGCTGGCTGCTAAACAGTAGTTCCACGGGCCTGACATGATGCTGAAACAAAAACTTTAAGACATAAAAGTCAAAAATTAAAATAATTAATAATAAAGCCCATCGTGAATAAAAAGTGTACAGTTTTTTCCCACGAAATTTAGTTTTTTTCCAAAAATTTTTTAAGGAATATTAAATAAATTTCGTTCAAATTTTATTCACGATAGAGGAGAATAATTTTTCTTTTCGATAAACACGATACCATTTTAAAGTAATAAAAATTAGGCCGTATTTTTCTCTTTAGAAATTGTGCTAATTCTATTTGTAACTTCTGAATAAGAACTGTAAAACGCTAAGGAAACTTGCATTTTATTATTAAATTTTGACCGGTTTTTTTTTTTTTGAAAAAATAAAGTTAAACGGTTTAGATTGAAGTTGAATTACTTTTTCTTGTAGTTGGTGTTTTATATATAGCCGGTTGTTAAATAATTGAAGCGAACATGCCCTGTTAATCTCATTAAGGTCAATCCGGCCATCTTATATATTATTGGCTGATGGTTTGGTATCGCATAACTGTACCAAGTAACAGATATTCGGTGTCCAATTTTAACTATATGCAATCGTTTTAACATGGCGGTGGAGTCGTCAAAAAATAGTTCTAACTCCTTCATCCCCTGAAATTTTTTAAGTCCGACTCAAACTCTAACGTTGATGCTAAATGTATGAGACTTATGTGACTTTAAACTCTTTTTTTTTAATGTAGTGCCTTTTAAAATGTTAAATATAGCAAGAAAATGATTCTGTAAAAATTTTAAATAATTATTTAGCTTAATTTCTTCGACCTTCTTAATATTATTTTCTTTCAATAATCTCTCAAGCTCAAGGTCTGTTTTATATAAAGAATATTTATTTAAAATTGATCCAATATTTCGCTATCTCAATGGATAGCTTCTTCAGGGATTTTTTGGTTTTTTATATATCAAACAATTTTTTAAAAAACAATTTTAATGAAACAACAAAATTGTCAATAATGAAAAATAAATAAAAATTATACACAGGAAACAAAAATTATTCTATTACATATTTATAAACTTATTTAATTTCCCATCTTATTCTTATAAATTAAATGTCTGTAATTTTGAGCTACATTGTCCGTATCTGTCTTAAAATTAATTCTTTGTTCCACTGGTATGTTTATAATTTGCAGCATTTCTAACATGAAGCGTCGTTTGTAGTTTGTTTCTGTATTTAAAACTGTTGTATTTTCAAAATCTGGTGTATGATTGAAATTGGCACAATGCGATGACAATGCAGTTTTTTGAGAAGATGTATTTTTGTATTTTTGATCAGATCTATGTCTTGCTAATCTAGTTCTTAATTTGTTTTTCGTGGTACCTATATATACTTTACTACATAAATGTAAATAATTATTTACATACGTTAATTAGACTGTTCCTTATTATCTGTCTTCAAAAATTTGTTTTTATTTTGAAAAATATTAGAGAATTTTTTATGCCGAAAAATTTTGGAGTCGGAGTTTCGAGTTTTTGTGAGTAATTCGACACCGACTACGGTACGTACCAGTTGCGCTTAATAATGATGATACTTGATCCAAAACTTATACGTACTTTAAATTTTTTCCATTCGCACGTTTTTGGATTTTTAACAATTTTCACTATTCGATATTGGCAGAATAACAAACCATATATGTACATATGTACATAGAACCAAAAATAAAAGAAATGGCCTAAATAATAATATCAAAAATGGTCGAATTTGCGCGTTCTTAATTAAAAAAAAAGCTAAATCTAGCCTGAAAAGAGCTAAATTTGCATCACTGGTTGCCTCCAATACAATGCCGACACTTGAGAACGGGCCTGTTCGGAAATGCATCACTGCGCTGCATCAGAAAATCAAACTTTTTTTAATGCCGATAAAAAATAATATATTTTTTTTTTATTGTGTGACTATTATTTTTGTGGAGTATTTGACAATTTTTTGGTTCACATCTATTTCGCTGATATATATTAAAGCATTTGAAATCACTGATGCAGCGCAGTGATGCATTTCCGAACAGGCCCTGTCAAGGCGAATTCATGTAAACGGTGGTGGCGATACTACACAAGGCGAATTCATAACAGGTAAGTGCAAATCTACAACTACAAAAAGCCCCATGTATTTTGTTTTTGCAATTTAATTGATAGCTGTCAAGATTATTTTATTGCAAATTAAAATTATCACTTTTTTGTAAAAGAAATTATTAAATTCACTTTAATCATTCGCAGTTTTGAAATTTTTTTATTATAGAAATAATATTTTTAGCACTTTTCAATCAACTTCTTCTCAAAACAAAATTATATTTTGACGTTTCTCAATTTTTTTTTAATTCGCCGTGGAGACAGCTGATGAACGGCTGACGAGATGAGTTTACCTGTTTGAATTCGCCTTGCTACAACAAGTAACAACACCAAAAACATAACACTGTACTTTATTTGTTGCTTTCGTTTGTCGATATGTCAAAAACACAAGTAACTTTTGACATTTCTCTCTCTAATTTAAAAAAGTAGCACAGCTGTGCTTTCAACGCCACCTGAAAAATGAATTCGCCTTGTTTTCTTTGTTGTTAGTAGTGCTGGGATGCTATCGAGATAGTTCAGATTTCACTATCGATATTACTATCGACTGAATGTTTGTGTTTAACTAGTTTTTTATCAGGCCATATACAGTTCGTTGTTTTATCACTTTATTGAAAGTATATACATATGAAATCTTATATATTCTTTCGTCTGTATGTACGCACGTTATTTTATATGACAGCTTTTGAAAATTCTTTTTTATTAAAATTTTATTGAAAACAGGGTTTACAAAACTGCAGTCCAAACCCAAAACTGTAGAACAAAACAAGAAAATTTGTGTACAAGTTTTCGTATTTGGATTGCGTTGACAGCGACTTGCTGGCATTTAATGAATCAGATGTAAAATCAAAATTGTTTTTTCCCAATGACAACTGAAGAAGTGGAAGAAATTGCAGTTTTTCAACTTTGACTGCAGTTTTTTAAACGCTGTTTTAAAATAAAACCAAAAACATAACATTTATACATAGCAACTTTTAATAATGTTCTAAATTGGTTTTGATTCTCCAGTCAAAACAAAATTAACATGGACAGGCAACCAGCCAGATGGACGTATGGTTAACGTTAGGTCACTTTAAAAACTAATTCTAAATCGATCGGTATACGCAAGGATTGGTCCAGATTTCTATGTATTACACACACCGCCAAGAACATTCATACATATATAATTGGTTTTTGCTTATACATAAAATTCTAAAGTTTAAAATAACAGTTTTCTTTAATGACAACCTGTCTTTGTCTTGAAATTTTCGAGTAAACATTAACAGCGTTATGTATAATGAAAAATTGGCAAGAAGTTAGCACAGAGTTGAATTATAATACACTTACAGACTGTGGATAGCAAACTGCTAAACTCTGACTAGTGAGTTGCCAAATATCTGCTAATTTGGAAAAAACAGCTGTATGAAAACAGTATGAAATGTCAAAATCAGGGATGATTTCAGCAAAAATAATGTTTTTTTTTTTAATACAGTATGGCATCGTTATATATCAGAGTTGATTTATTAAAAATTTGCACCAGTGAAAAAGTATATTATACATGAACATTTTGCTAACAAGCTGCTAAGCTTAATCGGTATTCTAGTTGGCAGCTCGTTGTACGTAGTGTATAAACTGTGGCTAACTTTTCATTATACATACCGCTGTAAATGTACATAGATGCATGGCGAAATTTAAGCAACTCATTTTGTATACAGATCGATATTATTTGCTGCGAAATCTCTTGTAGGCATCTAAAAAAAAATTAACATGTATCAAAATATGCCTCAAAAAGGCAAAATATGCGCTAAGAACTAAAAAAAAATGCTGCAAACGGTAAAATATGCAAAAATGTGCACTAACAAATCGAGGCCAAAATTCATAAAAAGTTCTTAAACGCAGAAAAAATTATTTTTCCAATTCAAACAAAAAATTTGTAGAATCAAAACATTTTTTGTCTGAAATCGGTCCTATAAACCAATTTTCATATTCAAACATTTTATTTGCACTTTGTTTATTGAAAAAAAACACTGATTTTTTCAAAAAAATAATTTAACTGAATCAAACAAAAAGTTTACTGAAATTTCAAACAAATAATTTTGCTAATCAAACCAAAAAAGTTTTTGCCCAAGCAATGACGCGCACCCAATCAATCACTGAGACACATTTTTTGTAGGAATACTTTTTTAACGAAGTCTTGTTTATACACACAATGTTTGTTTTCTTCATCACTCACTGTTGCTGTATCCTTTCATTATTTATTTTTGTATTTGGTGTAGGTATTTAACCAAAAAAAATTAAAAAAATTGAATACGGGATTTTTCTTTTCATTCTTTCTTACCAACTTTGAAAACAACCAAAATTGTATTTTGTTTCTTACAATGTTGTTTTTGTTTCTGTTGTTTAAAAAGATTTAAACCTTTTTTTACCTTGTTTTGGTTTTGTTTTTTTTTCCTACAAACTTCGTCACGCTATTTTATCATTTTTCTTATTGTTGTACTTTTTTACAGCTTCCAAAAACAGACTGTATGTGTTTTTTGTTGTTGTTCTTATGTTGTTCAAATAAAAAAATGCAAAAAAAAGCGACAACAAAAAAGAGCGTAAAATATTTCATACAAAATTATGAAAACTTGAAACCAATAACGCGTATATTATATTTTTGAATAGTTATCAACATTTTTTTTTGTTTAAATAAAAATCAAACAAAAATATTAATTGAATCAGTAAAAAAAAATTGTAGAAATTAAAAAAATTTTCAAACAAGCGTTTGTTTGAAAAAAAAAATGGGCAATAATTTTTTCTGTAAAGGAAAAACATGCATTTGCATATTTTTGGTTTTTTTGGTAATAAAATTTGAATTGGTAACAAAGAACACCTTAATGCCGTTACATATTTTCAATTGTAATGAATTAAATTATGAAAACATTTTGAAAAAATCTTACTTTTGTTTATTTAATAAGAACATTTATTTTACTTGTTTATTTTTTTAAATTTTTTTGGCGCCCTTTGCTTCAGTGGGAGTTAGAGGAGTATATACATACATATATATATATATGTATATGTATGTATGTTTTTAAATTTGATCTTGAAAATAACTTACTTTTTTATCTCGGTTAATTTGTCCTTAATTTTGTATAATTAATTATTTTTTTTTTACTGAAAACACTGGTGCTCGATAGTCAACTAAAGTTATTATAACTTCTTCAAATCTAAATATATGAACATACCATACCTATAAACACCTATTTATATATAGCCCCAAAACCAACGTAGATGAAAAAAGTAAAGTTGATAAAATCTAATTAATACCAGTTGATTAGACAGTTCTCGCAGAGCTCGATAGAAAATATTTGTTGGCATAGAAGTGATAGTGTGTAAAAGCAAGCGGCTACATGTCACACTATTTTCGGGCTCAAAACTAACTCAATACAAACAAAACTATAAAAATCTTTATTTCACCAAAAATTGTGCTTTATGCAAAAGTATTTACATACATATTTATGTGTTGTTTCAACCGATTGTGCAGTAAAATTTCTATGTATGAAACGTACTCAAAAAACTGAGTGATTTTCATATTCATAAATTTTTCTACACAATCAATTGTTTGCCAACTGGAAACAGCACATTAGAATATTTTTTTGCTTTGTGATATTATTTACTTACTTGGGTATTATTTTTTGGTTTTGTGGTTAATTTAAGAGTGGTTTTGACTCTCTTGACACCCACATTTTATTTTTAATGTATGTACTAGGGATGCCAAACGAGAAAGCTCGAATCCCGAAATCCCGGAATTTTCGGGACTGACAAATCCCGGTATTTTGAATTTTAACAACTTTTACGTATGAACAATTTTTATATGTACACAAATTTTCGTTTTTACTGAATTTTTATAATTTCTAATTATTCATTGTCTTATGGCCGTTTTCTCATTACGCGATTATCTTTTTCCCCAACGAAAAACTGCACATTAAAGAAATTTGTTTTTATCAGTGTCTAATTTGCTTCTATTATGTCGCAAAGCTACTACAGATAAATTCAATCAGCTGACTCCCAACTTATATATGTATTTTGAGAGGTGCTGCCAAGAAAAACAATGTTTTTTTTTTGTCGGTATATTGAGAAACCCAAAATTGTTGACGGATATATTATCGGTCCAATACATTTTTGTTGACATTAAGTAAGTCTGAGTTCATACGGCTCATGTGTTATTGACATGATTCTTCCTTTTTCCTCTTTTAACATGAATTGGCGTTCAAATGATTCATGTCATGTTGACGACATGTTTTTTTATTTTGTAGTCATGTATTTTATTTTTTGGTCGATAAAGTAGTTATTAACAAATATTAACAAATATTGCAGATTTATGACTGTTTTCATACAACATTTTAAAACTTAATAAATGTTAACAAAACAAATTATTCATGAAAATTTCGTTTAATAAGCGTTGTTAAATTTAATAATAATCATTTAAGAATACGGGGTTACATTTAAAGGGTTTATACAATTAAGAATTAATTTAATAAAACCGGAATAATAATTTAAAATTTTTATATAAAAAGAATCGTTTTGTAAAGCTACTTTCACAATCAAAAAAACAATTTCGTTTTTTCTTATATCTTTTTTCTTCCCAAAGTATTTCATATATTTTCCTTTCATTTTTAGAACAAAAATGTAACTAACATTTTTTTAAAAATGTAACTAAAGTTGAGTCAACTATATGTGTGTTCGTTTACTTTTCCAATAAAATCCCAGTAAAATCCAGTAGGTGAGTTATATTAAAATTTTACAAATTTATGTGTACGCGAACGCATTTCAGTAAAATCCAGTACAAATTTGTACAAATTTTGCAGCTTAACAATTTGTATGAAATTGTTTCTGACGTTTAAAATAATTTTATTTAGTTTTGAATGAAAATTTTAACAACATGTTTACAAAAATAAAAATTAATGCTTAATATTGTTGTGGCTAAAATTTGCACCAAGTGAAAATGTTTTTTTGATTGTGAACGCAGCTTTAAGTTATCTTTTTTAAAAATAAAAAAAATAAATAAAATTTAGTTAATTAAAAAAAAGTTGCTTATGAATTGTTTTGTTAAGTTTTCTTTTTTAAAAATTCAAAAATAAATAAATAAAGTGTTGTTTATTTAAAAAAGTTGAATATTAAAGAAACAAATTGATCCCAAAAAGTTCCCGGGATTTGTTAAAATCGATCCCGATTGGCATCCCTAGTATGTACATAATTTAAAATATGAACTTACAATAATTAATAAAATTTTACAGCAGTATTCATAAAAACTTGTTTATGATTTATTAACCGTTTTTAAGCAAAAATTGCTAAAGTTGTATTCATAAACGAAAAATAGTCTATTAAACCTTTAATGAACTATTCATAAAGTAAGACAATTTTTTGTTGGATTTGCCCTTCTTTAAACCAAAAATCAAATGACATTTTGATAAGTGTTTGCATTTTATGATATTATTTTTGTGAAATATGTTGAAAAATTAATTGTTCAATTTTTTTTTTGAAGCTTGGTATGTTTTTAGATAAATGTCTTCTACTACTCCAGTATTTAAGTCTGGAAATAAATGTGATGTGAAAAATTATAGGTCAATATCTAAATTGTCAACTGTTTCGAAAATACTTTAACATGCAATAGTTATTTTTTCTTTGTAATATGTTTTTTATTCGACCTTTGTTATTTTATTGTTAAATTTGTTTAAAAAAAAAAATTGTTAATTTTTGTTAAAAGAAAGAAAAAACCCCTGATGAAGGCACCCAAAGAAGTGCCGAAATATTTGTTTTAGTAAATTTATAAGAAAAGTTTTGTATATAAAAAAATAAGACCTTAAGCTCGAATATTTAATTAAGATTTTGTTTATTTCTTTGTTAGTCCTATAATAATTAAGGAGCAGTGTTGCCAATTTAGCCATTTAGTGTTTTCACCTTGTTTAGCCATTAAAAAATTAATTTAGCCCTTAGTAATTTTTCAGCTTGATTTGCCGTTTTTTCTTTTAAATTAATAACTTTTATTATAGAAATTTGTAAAAGTAATATACACGCATTTAAATCCCAACTTTTACAAATGTTGAAAATTCCTATAAAGGTAGACACTTCCATGGTAAAATACTGAAGAGTGAGAGTGCTTAGCCCAGTAAAGGTATGTAGAAGTCAGGGATGCCAGATAAATTTGTGAAAAAATCGTCAATTTCCTGAGAAAAAATAAAAAGATCGTCTTTTACGTTACAAAAGAGGTACGAGTTTTCTAGTTTTTGAATAGAGCGCCCTCAAGGCTTTGCAATTGGAAGAACGAATTTTGATAGCTCGTTTAATAGTGAAGTTTGCCGCTATTGTAAATTAACAAATTAAAGCGAAAGATAACGTTCCGCCTTCCGCTCTTGTAAGGGTACGGCTGCTAAACATTCCAAGATTAAAAACGAACGTGTAGTGTTTTATTCAGAATTTGGAGACTGAAAAATTCGTCACTTTTTAGAAAAAGTCAGAAAATCAGCACTTTGCTAATTCCGGAACAAAAAATCGTCAAAATGACGATAAATCGTCAAATCTGGTAGCAATTACTTTGAAATTTGGTCGCACGCCAAAATAAGCATTCAGATTGAGGAGTTACATCAAGTTCCTTAAAATAATTTTCCGAGTTTGCAGTTTTTCGATTCTGAAGAAATTTTCTTATGCATTCTTTTCGTAGATTTTAAAATTGAGACAATCTTAGCGGGTGTGTGAAAATAATTCAAGGGAAGCTTGAATTAAACACATGTTAATGCATTAAATTGTTTTTACTAGGCACATTTTTCTACATAAAAAAAATTCCTGGGAATACAACAAGAAATGAGTGGACTTGGTTTTGAAAAAAAGAGTTGTGACAAAATATGATAAAATCATCAATTAGAGGTTTCAACACAAATGCACGATTATCTAACCCTAATTACGAAAGTATAGGAATTAATCTGTATTATGCCCGAGGTAAAGTTCTTTTAGGCTCATATCCCACTTTCTCTTTTTAACAAAATCTTAACCTAAGACAATTTTAAATATTTTTCTGTTTTAAAATACTTTCTAAATTGCCTTCGTACAATTTTATAATTTGGTTTGCTCTTCAAAAGTACAAGCGATTAACAAGCTGGTTTTAATGTCTGCACGACTTTTACTTATGACAAACGAATGTGTACTTGAAAAAAGTAGCTGCTGGTGCTTAAATATGGGTTTTAAATGCCTTACAAGTGGAACCTGTAAGAGTAAGGAATAGCAACTTATCACTTGCTAAGTTTTTAAAATTCAACTTAAAAAAAAATTGGAAATTTATAAGTTTTAATTTTCTATTTCATTGGCCGGCTAGTTCTGCAGAACATGTTTAAAAACATTTTTTTTTTGACATGATCTCCCTCCCCTTTGACTCAAGCCATGAAAGTTAGTCGTTGTCGTAGAAGAAAATAATGAAATGAAGCGAGGAATTAAAAACTGAATACAAGTGAAACTTATTTTAGTTTGTTTGTGATATTTTAGTTTTTTTTCGAATTTGTTTGTTAAAATAGCAACAAAAGGGTTATACCTACAATTTGTTTGTCTTTTTTTTTTATAAAAAAAAAATGTTGTCTAACTTTTAAAAAAAGAAGTGTAAAGAAATTAAAATAATTTAGAAATTGTATTTACATTAAACGAGTCTGTAAAGTGCCACTAAATAAAAATCGATCCAAAAAAATTTCAATTAATTTTTTTAAGAACCGATGTTGATTTTGAATAAACCACAAATTATTTAGGAAATTATTGTCATTTCTTTTTATTATGATAATATGGTTCAATTATGTATGGAACAAAAGATCGATCAAATGGCCGCGACCTCGGCGGAACACCTCTATCCAATGGTCCAAATTTTTAAGGGCATAATGAGGCATAATTGAGATTTATTGCCGTTAATGTGCCGATTATCTCATCCGTTAGCTTTTAAATTGTTGGTGGCTTATCGACGTACACCTTTTCTTTTAAATAACCCCAAAGAAAAAAGTCCAACGCGCAAAATAGCCATTGTTTCGTTAGATGTGTGGCAAGTGGCACCTGTGGTCCTGTTGAAACCACATATCGTCCACATCCATATCTTCCCATTCAGGCCATAAATAGTTCGTTATCTTCTAACGATTGCGAACACCATTCACAGTAACTGCCTGACCGGGCTCATTCTGGAAAAAATACGGCCCGATAATGCCGCCAGCCCATAAACCGCACAAACAGTCACTCTTTGTGGGTGCATTGGTTTTTCGACAATCACTGTTTGATTATCATTCGCCCAAATGCGACAATTCTGCTTATTGACGAATCCACTGAGGTGAAAATGTGCCTTATCACTGAAGATGATTTTCTTCGAATTTGATCAGCACTATTGACATTTCTTGCCACCATTCTGACCATTGACGACGTTTGCAATGGCAAAGAGGCCTTAGTTCTTGAGTCAATTGCACCTTGTAAGCTTGTAAATGCAATTCTTAATGCATAATGTTTATCAACGACGAGCGTGAGAGGTGCATTTTTTGGTCACGACGACGAGTTGAGGTGGACGGCTCTTCAGCCCCACTATCGCGAACAGCAGCAATATTTTCTGCAGTACGAGCTGTACGAGCATGCACTGGTGTTTTTACATCTTCTACAGACCCGGTTTTCTATAAGTTTTGCACGATTTTTCCGATTGTACGCACTTTTGGACGATTAAATTGATTTGAATTGATTTTGATTTGAACGCCCATTTTCATAATAAGCCCAAATAACTTTAACGCGTTGCTCGATTGTGTATCTTTCCATGGTTCAAATTGAGTTAGTCTCAAGGTATATTTACACAAGGTAAACCCGTTTCTACAACAAGTACAACAGGCCAAATTGTTTTTGTATTTTGAACCGATACGTTCAAAATAAAAACACAAATTGAAAAAAACAACAAATAACAACTAGCCATAAGTATGTAAACAAACATAAACCACTTTTGACGTTTGGGTTCTAACTGGGGTAAACAGCTGACAAACATATGGGCTAAAGAGTCTACATTGTGTAAATATACCTTGGTAAGTCTTTAATTGAGAAATGTCGAATGAAATGCAGAAAAAAACTTGACGTTTAGGTGTGGTTCACATTCAACATTGGTCCATATGTCAAATTCATATGGTTTGTATTGGTAGTTTAAACGCTCAATTTTATGCTTTTAGAGATGGATTAAATGTTTACTGAATAATAGATTTGATGGCTTAAACGCATTTCTTTTCTTTTATAATTTCACATTGTTGTTGTCGTTACTTTGACTCATAGTTAAATGGATGTTAACATGTGATGAACATGTTACTAAAATTGCTAAAACAACACTATTACGGACATTGGAAGCCGGTTATTATTGCTACTCTGTGGTCATTACTAATTTCTTGGTGAATTGAATGTAGTTTTAATGTTTGAAACAGGGCTGGAAAATAGCGTTTCTTTTTCTGTACAAACTTTTAATACAAAATACCAAAATAATACCATCCTTACGTGTCTAAAAAAAACTCGTTTTTTCATACATTTGAGCGAATGCAAATAGCAAAACTAAGAGAATAGTTCGCATATGCGAACCCAAAAACTGGTTTTGGCAATTGTTCAAGAATGCCAGGCTGTAAGGACTCGTAGTATAATATACCCTACAAGAAGACTACCGGTCATTTTACTAGTTATATGACCGGTAGTGTTGACCAATATAGTGTTATAGTTATAGTATTTTTTATGTTTTGGTTATGCATTTCTTGTAGGGTATATATTCTGTTAAAAATACTAAAGTGCAAAAACATAACAACCACATAGACAATTATTATTTCGCACAAACGATGCAAAATTATCAGGGTTTGGGTAAGTGCAAGTTTATAAGAGTAAACGAATAAAATTTTCTCAACTTTTTATGGCACTGCCATATTAAAAAAAAAATGCTTAAAAAGTACTCATGAAATCAACTCTACACTAACAACAACAACGCAGAAATACCATTTTGACGTTCATTTTTTCTTTGAATTGAAAAATATTATAAATTTTAGGTCCTAAATCTTTAAAGGCCCATAAAAAAGTGCATGACTTTCGACAAAACTGGGAGATACGGGTCTTTTTTTTTTGGTCCTTTATGGTTATTTATTGTCCGTATATGGTTATTTTGCTATGACTTAAAAAATTACACACAGTGTTATTAATTCGACTTGTAAATCAATAAAATTTTTCATTTTGTGTTATTTTCAAGAAACTTACGATTGAGTTTTACTAAAAAATTGTTTTGAAACAATCGCAAGGTCATGCATCTTTGAATATTGTCAAAGGAAAGGTGCGTTGCTTAAAAAATGGTTTTGGAAATGCTGAAAATGGAAGGTGCAAGCAAAAAAGGTTGCTCACGTCAAATAAGTGCAACTATGCTTTTTTGCACAGTTGCAAGGTTAACAAAAATTAACGTGAATACCTTTACTACATTTGTGCTTAAATGTTATTGTATATGAACAATTTTAATTTCTAAATGAAAATAATACTAATATTTACGTATTTTTACACAATATATTGAAAATGAGCTAATATCAAAATAAAATTTGATGAACTCAAACCCAACTAAATATCAACAATATCAAATTAAAAATCGTCAGTACAACTTAAAAATCACATTTGTTCTATGAGGTTATAATTTGAAAATTCTCTAAATTTGCATTAAAATAGAACATCTGTCTTTTTCCCTACGCTTGAAATTTTCCGAAACAATCCCAAAAAAAAGGGAAAATACCCTACTGTTGGCATCACTGGTTGATATCAACTTTTCTAAGACCCCCAATATATAAATCACATATAGTCTGGAATAGATTTATCTATCTTCTATATATGAATATGTATAATTTGTATGTTCCTCTTGTTTTGTCTATCCATAGCTTTTTGAAGCCCACTGATAGGCTAGAAAGCACCTGGTTCAAATCCTAACATAGTCGGCCTGTGGGCGGAGAATTAAGCCAAGCATATGGTACTGAAGTTGGGGCTTTAAGTAGTTAGAATTGAAATTTTTGGACTATGGACGGTGAATTAAGAGGAAAAAGGGGCTTGGAAAAATTTTATTTTTTTACATAGTAACTAATTTTGAAGACCCAAAGTGACCTAGAAAGATGAAAATTGACATTAGCTAGGACTTTAGACTTTCAAACATGCTCCCAGAGCAGCTATTGTGCAAACATCTTTTTAATAGTCAGCTCTCTGTCCACGGTTTCAGTTTTTACTTTTAACATTAAACATTCGAGCTGTGGACTCATCATACAGACATTGGCTATTAAAGATGGGCAAGGGGACAGAGTTTGAAGAAGATGTTATTAAAATACCAAATGTTAAGAGTGTTTTTGGTGACAGATTTAAACCACTTGATTTAAGAAAGTACGCAAATTCTGCTATCCTTTGCCCCAGAAATGACGAAGTATGCAAAATCAACGAAGAGGTATTACACATCTTGGCAAGTTCAAGAAAGAGTGCATTTTTAAGTTTGCTGACAAATGTCCAGTATATTTCTTGCAACATATTTGAAAATGTTCACAAAACAAGACTAATTATTCGTTAAGGGGGGTTACAAGTACTTTATTTTTAAATCTATCCAGTGCTTTTTTCATTAATATTGTAGTGTAGGGGAAATCTAACAGAATTTTAAAATTCAACAAGCGTTTTTATACAAGAAAAATGCTTTAAAATAGGCGTTTTTGGCTTTTCCTTAAGCGGCTCATGCACCTGCAGTATTATTGTATGTATATGATATTCGCCATATTATTTCCATTTTGTCCTATATTATGCAATAAGTCGCACAAAAATTTCATTTATTCAATAAAAATGTAAACATAACCTATAGGAATAACACAAACAGCATTGCACAATGCTGCCGACACATTTCACTTTCTTTTCGTTGTGCAATAAAAATCAAAAGTCTTTTGATTGTTGACAATATATTGTGATACCTTCGAATATCACATACACATTGACGATATAATTGTGCAATACGTTAAATTTAACAATTTTATTGCAAGTGTATGAGCCGCTTTAGAACAAAAAGCTCTTCATTCGATATCAGTGCCTTAAATTTATTTGTAACAGCTAAACTTTTGTACATTTTATAATAAGTATTTAAAATACGTAAGCGAATAATTGAGCTCGAGGCCTTAGTTTTTAATAAATTTTATTTATTTATTTTTATGTATCAATATTTCGTAACCCTTCGGGAAACATCTTCAGGAATCTTAAATAAATATAAAGAAAAAACAAAAATTTTTTGTTTATATTTTAACACAAAATTTTTCACTACATAAAAGACTATAACAGACAAAATTGCAAACATAAACAGAATATAGCAACAACATAAACTCACAAAAATAAAGAAATTATTATTATTAATAAGAGTACTAATCTACGGTCATTACACGACTGCCCGCTAATTTTTACTAATTAGTCGTTTTGTTTATGATGTGTTGAAAGCTGCTTGCACAATTGTTTTCCACATCTTTTTTAAAATTCATCCTATGCTCTTTTTTTGTTTTTATAATGTATAGCATTTCCAATGTAAGTCTTCTCTTATAGTTGTCTTCTATGTGTAGGATATCAATATCAGTTAAATTTGGCAAGTGTTCTCTCTCCGCACAATGGGCCAGCAGTGCAGTTTTTTGTGTAGACAAATTATTTTTACATTTTAAATCTGATTTGTGTCCAGATATTCGGGTTTTTAATTTGTTCTTGGTTGTTCCGACGTATACTTTTTCGCATTTTACATTTTCGTTGCCGTTGCATTTTATTTTATATATTAAAAGGTCGAAAAAACATACATAATAATTAGTATTTAAAATGTTTCAAAAAATCTGTTAGAAATTACGTTGGATAATGTGAACTTCTAATTAATAAATTGCATAGTGTTAAAGTTTCTTAATTAAAATTGAAATTTATTTTTTAATATTAAAGAGACTAAGATATACATACATATATGTATAAGGGACCAAGTCGGAATTTTTATTGACACTGTATCTAAAAAAAGTTAAAATAATCTGTCAACATTGGTCGCATTACATCGGCTAGTGCTCTATATTCCAAATTGTTTAGCTGGTTTCTGTGTTTTTACTTCCATATAAATTAGACATAATTTATAAATTCGTAGAATTTAAATAAGAACATTTATTAGCACGTCATTTGTTAAAGGCATGATTTGTTGTTCTTGCTTTAAAACAAAAACAGCTGTAGTTTGTTAATTAACAATAACTAACATTTTTAAAAATATTTCTAAAATACACAATTTAAAGGTAACGTTTTATTAAGGCAATGATATTTTTAATTTTCTTTTTTATTTGCGCATTATATCATTCTATTAAATGTTAATTGTTTTATTTCTTTTGTTTATATCTGTTAATGAAATATTTTCTAAAAAAAAAATTTTTTTGTTAAAAAAAAAACAAAATTGTTATTGTAAACAACTATTTTCCGTTTTAAAATAATATCAAATACTAATAACGCGGTAGCAGCACGGTACGAATTAAGTGGAAAAAAGTACCACCATTTTGTGATTTCCATCCCTGACTTGACATGAAAACTGATAAGGCAAAAAAGAAAATATCAAAATGTTAAAGAACCCAAATCAAGAAAAAGCATGTTAATTGCTCACATACACAAACAAATGCATAGTCTCTGACTTTTAAGAGTATGTGAGCCAAAGAGCGTTATTTTAAATGAAATCGAAAGCTTTTTTAGAGGAGATCTCTATTTTTCTTAGGAAATATTAACAAATTGGGTCATTTATGCAACATACTTTATTATGTATTGGTTGTATCGAATTTGGAAAAAAAATTAAAAACTAACTTTGCAAAATACAGTGCTTTTATTTAAATAGTAGATTTCAGATGTTTTTTATTGCTTAATTAGTTACCATGTAGTATTTTGTATTGGTATACTTTGTAAATAGGTATGGTAATATTTTAAATTATAGAAATTTGTAACTGGTAGTGGAGCCTAAGCTGGCCAGGATCAAGGCAGTCAGTTTTGGGATTTTTACATCACACTAGGGGAAATTTCGTTGCAAAAAACGATAACAATTTTGATTTGGGATTTTCAATGGGAATATTAAAAACAAGAAGAATCAAAGTTGTTTATTTATTTAGTATGAAGAAACTTTTTATTTTTTTGTGTACCTATGAATAAAGATGGAGGTCCACACCACGCGTTTTTGCCTCCATGCATTCTATTTCATAACTTTTTTTGGCGTTCTACGTTCCAAGTTACATTCAACGCTTTTTATGCGGCATCACCATAAGTTAAAATAGATGCTTGTTTCGCTTGCAAAAGTAGAAAATAAACTTATTTTTCGCATTCTACGCCTTAAGTTATCGAACGCTCTTGTGCTTAAGTACTGCAATAGTATTAAGTAGGAGGTTCACACAAGTCAAGTTTGACTTGTGTGAACCGGCACTAACAGCTAATCTTTCGTAAATTTCATAATAAGCATTTAAAATGTTTCAAAACTTCTGTAAGAAATTACGTTGGAAAATATGAATTTCTAATTTATGAATTGCATAGTGATAAATATTCTTGAATTAAATTGGAATTTATTTTTTAATATTAAAGAGATTAAGATAAGTATAAAAGAAAAGTGGACATTTTTATTGACTGTGTAGCTAAAAAAGATATAAAATAATCTGTCAACTTTGGTCGCATTACATCGGCTAGTGCTCTATATTCCAAATTGTTTTGCTGGTTTCTGCGTTTTTATTTTCATATAAATTAGATATAATTTATAAATTCGTAGAATTTGAATTTATTAGCACGTCATTTGTTAAAGATATGCTTTGTTATTCTTGCTTTAAAACAAAAACAGCTGTAGTTTGTTAATTAACAATAACTAACATTTTTAAAAATATTTCTAAAATACACAATTTAAAGGAAACGTATTATTAAGACAATGATATTTTTAATTTTCTTTTTTATTTGCGCATTAAATCTTTCTATTAAATGTTAATTGTTTTGTTTTATTTCTTTTGTTTATATATGTTAATGAAATATTTTCTAAAAAATAATATCAAATACCAATGTCGCGGTAGCAGCACGGTACCAATAAAGTCCAAAATGTTGGAAAAAAGTAAAATTATTTTGTGATTTCCATCCCTGACTTGACATGAAAACTGATAACTGCCCGTCTATACCGGAGATAAATATTCCAAAACATATTGAAGTTAATGTCAAAATGATGTTATCTCTAATGTAGACAGACATTTTTTGTACATATTTGTTGCCGGCAATTAACGTTGCAATTATTGATAATCCATTTTTGCTGACAATTATTGCTAACATAAAATGTCAAATTTGGTGTCAATTGAAAAAAAGAAGCAAAAAAAAATGTAGGGCTTTTCGCATATAGTCTGTCATATTCACATACAGATTTTTTTTCCAATTTCATACAAATTATTTGTTCTAAGGTCCATTTCGCTTGTAGTCAATTTTCGTTTAAAAGTCATATTTTCTTAGCATGCGGATATAATTCTTTCTGCAAAAATGTTCGCTTAAAGTCTATTCTGTTTTTTTTTTTTTTTTTTTTGATCATTTGGCAACGTGTTTTATTTAAATGTCTGGCAACTATTATAAATCCCAAAATTCGCACTTTATATTTCTTAACAGCCCTACAAGAAATGAATGAGCGAGGGCTCTGTGAAATAAGTCCCGGGTGCAATAAGTCCCAGTGCAATAACTTCCAATAAAATAAATACCAAAATAAATTAAATAAGTCCCAAAATGGAAAGAAGAAATAAATACCAAAAAAATTAAATAATTTCCAAGTTTAAAATGAAACAAATCCCAACTTTTGGGAGTTGTTTCATTATGAAATAACTCCTAAAGACATTAATGAAATAACTTCCAAAAACAGTCCATCGAAAAGAAATAAAATAAGGTAAAAAAAATGAAAAAACTCCCAAAGAAATTTATTATGTATTCGTTTTACTTGAATATTTACATACCAGGTTACCAAAAAACTAACATCGAGTCCTCGACATTTTGGTAACAAATGCGGCATTTTATTGTATCCTGACCTTTTGTAATTACAGCTGCCTGCAGTTTAAGCACGCAGCTATTGCAAGTTTTTAGGTGCTTGCATGGCAAAAAGAGAGTATTTGATTCACTACCCATACATATGGCACAATCGTTTGTACAAGTATTATCCCCTCTATGGTATAACAAACACCGGCTTCGCTAACTAAAGCTTCTCTGCGAAATCTGCCTTCGTTCGAAAACAAGGCAGATTTTAGAAGCTTTACTTAGCGAAACCTGCCCAAAGGCCGTCTGTGCAGAAAAGCTTTCGTTAGCGAAGCCGGTCTTTGTTATACCAGAAAAGAGAAAACCCTTGCGCCTTGCTGTGCAGAGAAGCTTTAGTTTATGAACCCGGCCTTTGTTAAACCATAGAGTAGAAAGAATCCATGGACACTATGACACTGGACGTTATGAAATGCCTCCGTATAAACTATCCCTTTTTAAATACAATTTTAAAAGTTTAAACAATTTTAAGAAATTGTAAATAGTTGAAAATGAAATAACTCCTACAAAAAATGAAATAACTCCCACAGCAAATGAAAAAACACCGAAAACCAAAATAAAATTAAATAACTCCCACGTTTATTTTTTCGGGGACTTATTTCATTTGGATTTTATTTCATTATGAAATAATAAACATCAAACTTCATACAAAAAAACGCTGACAAAACTATTAGAGTTTTGTATTTGACACAATGTTAAGAACCAATGAAATTGTTTTTTATGTTGAGTTTGATTTCGTCATCCAAAGAATTAAAATTAATCTCTTAATTAAGGCTTATGAAGTATTGAAATTATTTTAATTAATTAATAAAAAAGATTTTTGTTGTTTTGACTATTTATTTAAGTTAAATCGATATTTGGTTATGTTTTAAATAAACTTTTCTTTTGTATAAAAAGTGTGGTTTTATTGAAGAAAATAAAATCCAAAATGTGGATTATACTAACGGGTCCGCCATCTAACGTTTTTTTTCAACTAGTGCTTATTTCGTGAATGGTAACACATACATAGCTCATGTCTGATTTGACGGATAATTAGTTTTATCCTTCCGCTGAACGAATGTGGTTGTGTATACGCTTGAACAACGCTGGGAAATATTAAGACATACATAACTTTGAAAATCATGGTAATGTTGGAGAATGTGTGCGAAAATTGCGTACGGATTTTGGAAGAAGATAAGCACCGTCAGCTCCGTATGTTCGTGATCTTGTGAAAAAAGTGAAAGAAACTGGCATCCTCATCGATAAACCAAAGCGTGAAAAGCCAAAAACAGTGCGTACACCCGAGAATATTGCTGCTGTGGCAGAAAGGCTGCGTGAAGCGCCATCAACATCAATTCACCGTCGTTCTCAACAATTGAACATTTCGGAGACATCATTGAGACGAATTTTGCATTAAGACCTTGGTATGACGCCATACAAAGTACAATTGGTTCAGGAGTTGAAGCCAACTGACCATCCAATGCGTTTTCGCTTCGCTAAGTGGGCCTGCGATCGACTTACAGAAGATGCCGATTTTGGCAAAAAAAAAATCATCTTTTCAGATGAAGCTCATTTTGATCTTGGCGGATATGTAAACAAGCAAAATTGTCGCATTTGGGGCACAGAAACCCGCACGCATACATTGAAAAGCCGATGCACCCAAAACGAGTCACTTTTTGGTGCGGATTTTGGTCCAGAGGCATAATTGGGCCATTTTTCTTCGAAACTGAGCAAGGAGTGGCCGTTTAAATGAATTCAAACACAAAAAACTGTTAACTTTTTAAAATGTAACGACCGTTACTTTAAAATAAAAAATTTTTTGGTAACTATTTTTTTTGGTTTGAAAATAAATCCATTCCTTTAACAAAACATTTCAAAGAATTAAATCAGATATTTTACTAGACATATCCTGCGCAAAATTTTACAATACATGATGTTTGTTTCCGACTTTTGAAAACACCACATTTATAAAGTAGCGACCGTTACTTTTTAAATGGTCAAAAGAAGTATGGAAATTACATTTTTTATGAATTCTTTCGGTTGCTGCCGTTGCTTGAACTTTCGTTAGTTCAAAATGGAGCAATCGTCATGCCACATTTAGGGAGGTTGGAATTTTATTTAAAAAATCTCCGAAAATCGGTAATGACCAAGGCGAATTCAAACAGGTAAACTGATCTCGTCAGCCGTTCATCAGCTGTTTCCACGGCGAATTAAAAAATGTGGTCAAACGTCAAAATATGATTTTGTTTTGAGAAGAAGTTGAATAAAAAGTGTTAAAAATATTATTTTTATAATAAAAAAATTTCAAAACTGCGAATGATTAAAGTGAATTTATTAATTTCTTTTATAAAAAAGTGATAATTTTAATTTGCAATAAAAAAATTTTGACAACCAACCAGAAAATTGTGTAAACAAAATACATGGGGATTTTTGTAGTTGTAGAGATGAGTTTACCTGTTTGAATTCGCCTTGGTAATGACCGTTACTTTGCAAACACCCATATGTACATGATGGAATAAGGAGGTGGGCACTCTAGCCCAGCTGGTAACAGTGTTTTTCGCCGCAGTGTGACGGTTTATATCAATTTTTTGCTTATTTACATTAATTTTCGCCGTATAGCTAAGAGCAATGTCATTTAATTTTTTGAAGTTTTTTTTTTATAAATTTTACTTTCGACAGTATCTTATTGTTATTGAAAAAGGTTTGTGGTTTGAAAGTTAAGATAAAATATAAAGAAAACATAAAAAATCTTTTGGAAATTATAATCCAACGCGTTGTATTAGTCCAAAAATTAAAAAAAAAACTTGGAAGGTAAAAAGAAAACATCAAAATAATTAAATTTGTGTGCAATTGAATGAAAATTAAATTGAATGTTTGTGTTTCAAAAAAATAAAGATATAAAATGAGAAAATGTTGGCTTTGCAATCAAAAAGGAGGTGAAGGGAAATGGAAGTTTCTTCTTTGTTCCTAAAGATGAGCGGAGAAAAAGAAAGTGGACAGAAATTTGCCAAAAAGAATTTTCTGCTAGTGCACGCGTCTGTATGGACCATTTTGCACCGTCTGATATTGTTAAATCGGACCGAAAAGTTTTTTTTACTTCCAAGCTTCCAAGGGCTGCCAGATTTGACGATTTATCGTCATTTTGATGATTTTTTTATTGCGAAATTAGCAAAGTGCCGATTTGATGATTTTTTTCTAAAAAGTGACGATTTTTTTCAGTCTCCAAATTCTGAATAAAACACAAAATTTTTCTGACACGGTCGTTTTTTAATCTTGGAATGTCTAACAGCCGTACCTTCACAAGAGCGGAAGGTGGAACGTTTTGTTTCGCTTAGCTTTTACGCCGATATGCCAAACCAAAGCAAGCGCGTAAACGTTGTGTCACGAACAGTAGTGATAGCTTTCTTCTTAAATAAAAAAACCCAAAAATTATAAATAAAAATAGAGAACATGAGTCTCATACGATTCTTGACATGAAATACTCGTTAGATAATCATCGACGATCAAAGACGCTCTTCAGGAGACTTCCAGTATCTCTTACACGATTGAAAATGCTAACTGGGTGTGAAGGTTCTATGTTTTTGTTTGCATGTTTTTTTATTTTAAGTTGTCCGATTTTTTTTTTGACGATTTTTCGAAACATAAAAGACGATTTTTAAATTTTTTCTCAGGCAATTGACGATTTCCTCACAAATTTATCTGGCAGCCCTGCTTCCAAGTGCTGTTCCTACTATAAATCTAACATCCATCTTTTCAATTATATCCCCATCATTAGCTACATATGTTAGTCAGAATATTTTTGATTTTACATGTACATACATACATACTTACATATGTATGTGTGGTTATAATTGAACTTTTTTTTATTAATTGTTCTGTTAATAAACTTTAGTTAAAAGAATCACCCTTTATTAATTCAAATGTTTTGTTGAATAAATTACAGAAGATGTGTCAATGGAATCTGCTTGTTACAACGAGCCAACTTCTATTGTAATGACAAAATCTGTTGATTTTTTTACCACAAAACACAAACAGAGTATGATCTACAAAAACTTTTGAGTGAGCGTAATCTTATATTCTTTATACCTCAATGAAACCATACGTTGTTTAAATATCCAAATAAAAGATTTGAAGCTCAAACTCACCCAAGCAAATGTTGTTGTGCAGTCAATGCGGTCTATTTTTCCAGAAGGGCAAATTAAAAAAAGTATGTCCCCAGGAGATATAAGGTGGAAGTGGGAAGTGGGAAGACATATCCAATGCTATATGGTAACAAGCAACTGGACCAAGACCGTACAACCATTTGTACAAGAAATGGTGTCGCCTGCCTCACATTAAATTCTTACAGCGTTGGTGTAGAAAAATAAATATATGTGTAGGCTTAATAACTCCAGCCGAGGAATTTATGGCACACATTTCAGATTTGGAAAGTAAAGAAAAAATATGCGTACTTGCTTTTGATGAGATGGAGGTTGTGGAAACCTTCGAGTATGATTCAGTTGGTGACACTGTAAAAAACCTCACGTACTATGTCCAAGTTGTAATGGCGAGAGGCTTACGAAAGTCATAGAAACAAACGGTTTTTTTTATTACGATTGTCAAATGACACCCGAAATACTTTTTCAAATAATTTCAACGCTTGATCGAGTTGGGTTTCCGGTTGTTTGTGACAATGGCCATACGAATCGTTAGTTATGGAAGAGTTTAAGCGTAACTACAGGTTAGTAATTATTAATTAACTTCTAATTGAATAGATTGATTAAAAAAATTGCATCAGTTTTTACGTTAGCACGAATCACGTTGACATACATATTTGAAAATGTCATGTTTTAGGTAACTTCCATATTACAGGTAGCTTCTTTCTTATTCTACGCAGTTTAGAGTTGCTCCAAAAACATTCGGTAATTACCATTCATTCATTCTTTTATAATAGTTTTGATTGTAGCAATAATGCGTCTACTTCATTGTGCCATAGATTATAAGTATTATTATATGTGTATAAACGACTGGGGTTTTGTTTGATTAATGATAAAATATATTAAAGTTTATTTTAAAGTTGTTTCTAATAAGAACCGACTTTAGCCTTTGACTATGATTATGGGTCATTGATTTTAAGTTTAAGAAAAACAACAGCATAGTTTTAGAATAAGTTTTAAGTTACAAAAAAATAAGTTTTGCCTATAGCCTTAAAAAGTTACATTTTTCTTTTTCGTTTATTTTTTCTATTTTGGGTTTGCATAATCCCTTATTATTGGATTATACAATAAGATTAATTAGAATGTGAAGAATGTTAAAATGTATGGTTCGTTTTGAAGATTTTTAACTGATGTACTTTTTTAAAGATTTGCTATAAGTGTAACTAATAATTTGTTTTGTAGATACTCCATGGTTTGCCCACCCAACGAATCCCAATAATAAGGTTTTCGCATTTGCTGACGCCCCCTATTTGTTAAAGCTAATTAGAAACCATTTTATTGATAAAGGGTTCGTAATCAACAAAAATGTGTTGTCATGCTGGACAATTCAAACGTTGTTAAAATATACGCCTAGTGCTGGCACTTAAATTACTTTTAAATTAAGCGATGATCATCTCTCAGTAAAAGGGGCTGGTAAGTTAATATTTTCTGATGGACAATAGTAAAACTACATATTAATTTTTAAGGGAGAATAAAAGTAAAATTAGAAGCACAATTGTTCTCAAAAACCACAGCAAATGCGATTCGACGGTGTTACTCCATTGGCATGGAAATGTATAAGCCCACAGAGACAGCAGACTTTATACAGATTGTTAACGATTAGTTTGAAGTCTTGAATTCTTCGTTAGCTAATTTTGGGTTTCCAGACAAGGTTAACACTAAATCCATTAATCTAAACTTTTTTTAAGGTTTTTTATGTAGGAACCATTCGGAAATAACATGGAAAGTCAACTCAAAACGTTGGCCCAAATTAATATTATAATGTCGGCCCCTATAATCCAAACAAAAACAATTTGCAACCGTTTCAAAAAGGTATTATTATGACAAATAACGCCTTAAAAATGCTTTATGAATATGTCGCCGAAAAATACAAAATGTCGTACATATGTATGTGCATATGTATGTGCAAATAGGCTAAACCAAGATGTGCTGGAACATTTCTTTGCGGCTACCATCCTACTCCAAAGGAATTTAAACATCGTATGCGTAAATACATTTTAGGTAAGATTCAATCAAAAATCATTAAGCCAAAACGCCCAATTCTAACGAATTAATGAATTTTTATTTGTAGCTCGGAATACAGAGCATCTCAGTAACAGAGGTAACTTAGACTTTGGTAATACGTAATGGCTAAACTCTGCAAATTTCCAAATACAAAAAAACTCAGAAGAAAATGTTGTGTCACATTCGATTGAAAAGGAGTTTAAACATGGTTTAACAAGTTCGAATGAAATGGAGTGTGAAAATGTATCCAGTTCGATTGAAATTGAGTGTGAAAATGTTCCAACTTAGGAATTTGATGATCTTGAAGAAATAAACTATGATAACATTGGCACTTTTCAAGAAGATGCATTGGACTTTATTTCCGGTTATATAATAAGAAAGCTTAAACTTGAAGAGTACGATTGTCATGAAAGTTCCTATACTTGGGTCGATCAGATTTCAAAGGGTAATTTAAAAAAAACCGTCACGTGAATTCGTCGATAACATAAAAAAACTGGAAGTATTTTTTTATAAATTGCATGGTAAGGAGATCTTCCATTCGCTTTAAATAAAACTACATTTTAGAGTTCGCGACCTTAACAAACGTTTAAAAATACAGAAAGCAAAGCAAAGAATAGTAAGGAGCAAAATATTGATTAAAATTAAGCTTTAAGAGCATTATTTATACACTCAAAAGAAAAATCAATCCATCCGTTTTTAATAATACGGTGAGTACGGATTTTCTTGAATCAAGTACAGAAATATTGATTCATTTTTTGATTTTTAATCCCAAAATAATTAAATTATCCATATTCAATCCTGATTTCGTACTTGAAATAATCCGAAAATATGATTGATTAAGGTAAAACTAAGATTGAATCAATCTCAAAAAGTAATATAAAGTTGATTTTATCCCGAATTCATGCTTGAAAAAAACAAAAAAAGAAATTAGAAAGAAAAAATTATTATGATTAATTTACTTACCCGTATTACACCTTTCAGAATGATAAAACAACAACATCATGCCTGATATGGTTTTTATTTTCGAAATCTTATGTACATATTTAACCAAAAATGTAAACTTAATGGGAAGCAAGAGTTCAAATTTACTTTTTAACCCATCGTTGTACATATGAGTCTGACCAGACTTTTTTCCATTTGTAAAGAAAATTAAGACATGTCCGGCTTGGGTTAAACATGAAAATAATATATGTATGTATGTTTTTCTTCTTGTTCTGTTTTCTGTACACACCCTGCAAATCATAGGACCAGTCCAAACACGCGTGTAAAGAGTAGTCCACAAGGGACTAGGACTAGTCCAAAAGTAACCCAAACGTATAGAAAAAACATGGTCTATTTAACATTACGATGTCCTAGGGCAGGACCATATAACCCATCTTTGGACTACAAAGGAGTAGTTTTAAAACTACTCTATTGTGTACACAAGAGGATTAGTTTTAACTTCGTGTAAAAACGAAAACATGTCGTTAAAAAACGAAGACATGTCGTCTCACTACAAACACATTTTAACAATGACATGGTCCATGCTTGCATTACATCGGACCAGTCCATGGAGTAGTCCATTTTATGAAATTGGATCAGGTGGTCCAATAATATTTGCAGGGCACAATAAGCAAATCGTTTTTCCAAACTTGTGTTGTGTTGTTGTAAATATACAAAAAAATTTGAAAAACACACACGTATGCACGCATAATAGAATGCATTGCTAAGAGATGACTCTAATAAGTTTTATGAGATTAAAACCCTAATTTTGTAATTTTAAGGTCAGGTTAGACGAACGTTGCTGTACAGGTAATGTACCGCACCGTACTGTAAGCGAATTGGTGCACTTCCCAGCAAATAAAATTGGACCACCTGACCCATTTTGATAAAATGGACTACTCCATGGACTGGTCCGATGTAATGCAAGCATGGACCATGTCATTGTTAAAAAGTGTTTGTAGTGAGACGACATGTCTTCGTTTTTAACGACGTGCTTTCGTTTTTAAACGACTTCAAAACTAATCCTCTTGAGTATACCATGGAGTAGTTTTAAAACTACTCCTTAGTGGTCCAAAGGTGGGTTATATACCATGGAGTAGTTTTAAAACTACTCCTTTGCAGGGTTATAACACATTTAATAACGTGTCATATGTTTTCCCATACATAAACAAAATTAAATAGTATACATAAAACAATACACACAGTGATGGGAATCAAAAATTTTTAAATGGTGACCGCTGTGCAGAAAAAGAACCAAGTGATTTAAATGGTATTAAAACATTTTTTTGTGTATGTAAAAAGCGTTAATAATTTAATATTTATATTAAAATTTACAATAAATAAATTTGTATTTTAGCATATATATTTTTTTGTAGCATGCATATGTTGTATTGTGGTGCATGCACCAAACAAGGTTTTGATACCATTTAAAGACTTTTATTTGTTTCACATTTCCATTGTACGCGTATATGCATTTGTTTATTTTGTACATCTAAACATATACTATATATTTGTTTGTATGGAAATATCTTGTATTTTAAGTTGTTTTGCCGCAATTCCATAGCTATACTAAAAAAAGTACAAAAAAAGAGCAAAAATACCCGCATTCATTTTTACATTCAAGCAGCCCATCCAAGGCGAATTCATAAAGGTGACCGCATCATGAGATAGAGCTATGCTAGCTATCATTTTTTTTAAATACATACTATGTATTTTGTTATTGTAAAAAGTTAGAGTGATTGTCAAAATTATTTGTTTATAAAATATACACAATTGCTTTAGAAGTTAAATTTTTTTCCTGTATTGCAAATTTATAGTGGCTCCACTTATTCCTTACGCCTTTTAAAATACTTGTGTTTAAATTTTATGTTCACTTTTTTGTTCTATAACATTTAAATAGGTTTTTTCAAGAATTTATTTTTTTATTGAGTTTTAAATTTTAACAAATTTTTTTCATAAAATGTAAACAACGCTTGACACTCAGTATACAAACAAGGAAATAAACATTAAACAGATGATTCGAGAATGTCACCTTTATGAATTCGCCTTGAGCCCATCACTTATTTACAACTGTCACGTAACAACGGCATAAAAATCTGTTGCTAAGAATGGTTGACATTTCGAGCCGTGAACACTAATAATGCAATGCAAAATCCCCTATGTTGTTTCTGTTATTTTTGGATTGTTGTAGTTGCGACACCACCTGTAGATGAATTCGCCTTGTGTCATACTTTATGTTTTGCTTGCTGCTGGATGATAACGGCTAAGTACCATTATTTGTTTAATTAATTTGTCTGCAATGTTTTACATTTCAAATCAATTGCATTAAGTTGTATTCTGGACAGTTTCGAGCATAATACAATTGTTTCAATGTTATGTCTGTGGTTTCAATGGCCTCGCGAAGAGAAATTTCAACTGATGAGAGAAACTTAGTCGTAAAGTATAAAAACGAGAAAAAATCGCTCGGGGAAATATCAAAACTGTTGCATTTAAGTAAAGCAACAGTTCAAACTGTATTTAATAATTTTATAAACACTGTTTCTATTGAAAATAAACCGCGCAGTGGTCGCCCTAAAAAGCTAAGTCGAAGAGATGTCAGCTTTATAATGAAAGAAGTGGAAAAAATCCAAGAGTGAATGCCACAACGCTGGCCCAAGAGCTAACAATAAGATAAAATACGGTTGTGCTTCCACGAACAATTCAGAGAACCCTAAATTTTAATGGTTTCCACAGCAGAACTCTGCGCAAAAACCCCCTTATAAGCGAAAAAACCGAAAACTTAGCTTGGAATTCGTCAAAATGCATATTGACAAAGGATTTGACTTCTGGAAACGAGTTTTGTTTACAGAGGAGTCAAAATACAATATTTTTAGAAGCGATGGGAAAGCGAAAGTTTGGAGATAAGCTAATACAGTGATGAATCCGTTGGACTTAGTACATACCGTTAAGCATGGTGGTGGCAACATGAGTGTTTGGGGTGCTGTCGCTGCATCTGTTGTAGGAAATCTTGTATTTGTAATTAATATGAATCGGTTTCAATATAAGTCTATTTAAGAACAAATTCTGGGATCATCGGTCAATAAATTAAATCTTGGTAAGAGTTGGATTTTCCAACAAGATAGCGACCCGAAACACACCGCTCAAGTTGTTAAAGAATGGCTGCTTTACGATGCCCCCTGACAATTGCACACACCACCTCAAAGCCCGGGCTTAAATGAACACGTTTGGGAGATTTTCCAACGAAAAATCAGTTGAAAAAGATGCTGCAAGAAGAATGGCTAAGAATTACGCCGATTTAATTGGAAAATTTAGTTAATTCAATGCCCAGACGCTTACAGATTTCAAATGCCAAATTGGCCAAAAGTGGCCCAACCAAATACTAAATGTAATAAAAATATTATTATATGTTTCAATGAAGTTTTTTATGTTAGCTTACAAACCGTATGTAGACTTTTGTCAATGCAATTTTTTCGTTTTTTGTAAATATTTGTAAAAGTGTATATGTAAATGATTTTTTTCCGTTTTCTTTTATTAAACTAGATTAATAACAAACCTGCATCATTACTTTTCTTCATAATGCTTTTAGTCTCGTCAGGTGGAAAAAAAGAGGGTCGTAGGTAGACTTTTGTCCGCCACTGTATATATTTTACCACTCATGACTGTCGTATTTTAAATGAGTAAACTCTCAAACTTGAAAGCGGACAGTTCAAAAGTATTTTGTTGGGAGACTCAGGATGCAAGCTGCAGACTTATTTATTAACCCCACTATCCAAACCACAGAATGAAAAGGAGAACAAATATATTGCTGCACAGATAGGCACTATAAACTCTGTTAAACGTTGCTTCAGGGCTTGGAAGCAACGGTTTCGCTGCTTGTTAGATTGGTTGACGGTTTATTTGGCAAAAGGAAAAACATTGATTATCGCCTTAGCAGTACTTCACACCATTGCTATTGAAGAAAATGATATTGTTCCAGGTAAAAAGATTTGAACCTAAAATATTTTGTCAGTTATAAGTGTCTAAAAATGTTTTGTTAAAACCTAGGAGGTTTTATTTTCAAAACATCTGCGTAAAGTATAATAAATATTGGTGAAATTATTCATTAAACATAAAGCTGTTTAATCTCTTTTGGAACCTACAGAGTTTTAGCAGTAAAAATTTAATATTGCTAATAAGTGATTTACATACATATTTCGATTCTATTTCAATAGTATGTATTTTATTAACAAAAAGAAAACATAATATTACATATTTAAAATATTACGTTTTTAAAAACAGAAATTCATTTTAAATTGAAGACAACAGAAATTCACTTAAAATTCTTTCGTCGTATGATACTTATATTTACTCGTATCGTTTCATCCCTAGTTGTATGCATCACTATTAGAAGTTTTGCAATTAAAATACATGTTGTTGCCAACATAAAAATACAAAAGTAATATAAACGTTTAATTGTTAATCCACTCCCATTAACCCTCTAATGCTTAAGTTTGCCTCTAGATGGGGTAGCAAAAAACCGTCACAAAATTGTAAATCAAAGTTTATTTTATGAATAAGTTTTCATTCAGTGGCAACACTCTCACGAGTTTGACAAAAAGTACACTGTCATCTTGAATTTGAACGTCAACGTTCATTTTTTATTCTTTGTGAAGAAAGTTAATATTGTGCATCGAAAAAATAATATTTCAAAGGTTTAGATCGGGCCGAAAAAATTACTGGTTAGTATCTAAACGTTCAATTGAAATATTTATTAAGTTTTCATTTTAAAATTCATGTTTCTCACCCTAAAATTAGCTTAATTTGATTTTTTCAAGGCAAACAAAAAATGTGGCATTAGAGGGCTAAGCGTTTATAAATCAGACTTTTAATTAATGGTTTATAAAACAAAAAGTGTTTGATAGCTATTGTAAGCATTAAAGCTGAAACAAGAAATTTTTATGATTTAACATTTAACATTGTAACGTTACTGACTGATTGACTGACTCACTCACTGATTCATCATCGCACAGCCTAAACGGCTGAAGCTAAACACTTGATATTTGGACCATATATTGGTCACTCCCAAATCGATCCACTAAGACGGGATTTTTGAAAATTCGAATGTTTCAGGAGTAAAAACGGGAAAAGTCGGTAACCTTATATCTCCAAAACTAAAAGAGATAAAAAAATTTAATATTTATCGTTGTTCTAAATCTTATTTTGTGTTTTATTCGACCTTTAATATGTATTAATAAAAGAACTTGTTTTTCTTTTGAGCTCGAGGTCCTGGTTTTATTGTTAATAAACCTAATTTTGGAACATTTTTAACACCCCATCTATCTTTTGAACCAAAAAACGTAGAATCAAAGTTTATACCACATTCGAAACATACCAAAAAAAAATACGAATACGAATTTGATACTTTTTCGAAATTCGAACATTTAAGGGGTGAAAATCGTTACTATTTTTGGTACTTTTTTTTACAACACATTTTACTCCATTTATTGGCATATTCGTACTAAATTATGGGCTGCCACTACAAAACTGAAATTTTTAATACTTTAATGGGGGAAAAATTTGGTACCAAAAAAAAAAGGATATACGGGAAATTTGATATTTTTCTTTAGCTTTTTGGTTCTACAACTGGTATTTTTTTAATTATCGTTAATATTGGACCTTAAAACATAAGATTCAACATGCAATGTCCTGAGTGGATAAGAATCTATGACGGAACTTTTTGGTACTTTTTTTTAGTGGTACTTTTTGAATTTCCGATAGTATTGGACCTAGAAACATAAAATTCAAGATGCAATGTCCTGGGTGGATGATAGTCTATAAGAGGAAACTTTTTGGTACTTTTTTATTCGTTAACTGGTACTTTTTGAATTTGCGTAAGTATTACCCCTAGAAACATAAAATTAAACATGCAAGGTCTTGAGTGAATGACAATCTGTTAGATCGATCTTTTTGGAATTTTTTCGTTTTTTAACTGATACTTTTTTAAATTTCCGCTAATTTCTTATGAACATAAAATTAAACCTGCAAGGTCCTGTAAGATGGCTTTTTGTACTTTTTTCTTCTTTAATTGGTACCTTTTTAAATGTCCGTTAACATTGAACCTAAAATCATAAAATTCAACATGCAATGTCCTGAGTGGATGAGAATCTATTAATGGGAACTTTTAGGTACTTTTTATACATTAACTGGTACTTTTTGAATTTCCGTTAGTATTGGACCTAGAAATATAAAATTAAACATGCAAGGTCCTGAGTGAATGAGAAAATAAACTTGAGCGTACAGAAATGTCCACGAAGACAAAGCAGACGCTAACAAAGTAGCGGATTAAATGCTATTATATATACATACATATATAAAAGAGTGGAATGAGTGACTGACTAACTGACTGACTCATTTATCATCGCCCAGCCCAAACCGCTGACCCTAGAAACTTGAAATAAGACGAAATTTTTCGAAATTCGAATGTTTAGGGGTAAAAAAAGGAAAAACAGGAAAATTCGGTAACCTTGTATTTCCAAAACTAAAGGGGATGCAAAATAAATGTAATACTTATCGTTGTTCTTTAGAAAAATAAGCGGACAGGTGTCTGGTACTTTTTTTGAAATTCGGCCCTATTAGGGAGTAAACGGGTATAATCTGAATTTTAGTACTTTTTTGCCACCCCATCTATCTGTTGAAACAATAAACATAGAGCAAAGTTAATACCACATTCGAAACTTATCAATAAAATACGTATACGAATTTGGTACTTTTTCGCATTTCGAATATTTTAGGAGTGAAAATCGTAACTATTTTTAGTACTTCCTTTTACTAAATTATGGGCTGCCACTACAATACTGAAATTTTTGATTCTTTAATGGGGGAAAAATATAGTACCCAAAAAAGGAAATACGGGAAATTTTATATTTTTCTTTAGATTTTTGGTTCTACCAAAGTAGCGGGTTAAATGCTACAATTTAAACAAGTTTAAACCTAGAAAAATAATCTTTGGAATAAAAATATGCCCACGAAGAAATAGGAGACGCTAACGAAGTAGCGGGTATATGCTAGTTAATAATAAAATAACAATGGATTGCTAGTGAAGATTGGTCAAGTAATGACAGAGTTTCAGGTTACAAAAGTTCATAGAAATTTTTATGATTTTGCTCTTTTAAAGTTATTTTGTTTATACCAAACAATTAAAAATTGTAACGTTTTATTGCATGGGGCATTTGTTTATTTCAACATGAATATTTTGCGCCCAAAAATTGCAAAAATAATAAAGCTACAGAAGAATCAGTGAATTAACCCTCATAGCTATTTAACAGATTTAGGTTTTTTTTTTTAAATATTTTTCGTTACTAAACATTTCGCTATGTGTATTTACTTGGTGTGTTTTTTGTGATTTGGTAAAAATTTTAAAGTGGGACAGTTCAAATAATCTTCTGTAACTATGTCATTTTTTTTTTACTGATTTCGAGCCTAAAATGTGCATTTAACTGATAAAACTTAAAAAATTTTTTAAAAAAATAAGTTAAAAATATCAACATTTTTATTAAATATGACCTTTGGTCCAATGTAATTTAGTCTTTTCTTGACCGAATTTTACGAACGACCTGTAGAATAATTTCGAAGATACTTTTGTTAAAGTGACATCATCTTTTTAAATACCGTCAATAAGGATTATTTTGGAATATCTCGAAAACTGTTCTACTTTTGACCATTCTGACTTCAAATTCCGAATCAATTTTACATAAAAAGGTATCAGATTAATTTGGTCACGACTTTGTTGAAAATTTGTTAGACAGTGTAATTTAAAATATGTAGGTCTAAACAGCAACCAATTTTTGTGCTGACGTCTGTTTTTATTTATAAAGATAAATTAATAATAAATAGATATCATATAGTTTCCACTCCTGAAATATTCGAACTGTCGGTAGAGGGTATCAAAGACTCGGCACAGCCGAACATAACCCTCTAGCTTGTGTTTATTTAAATATTTTATTTTCATTTGTTTGCGTTCATTGTTTAGATTTTTTCGGTTCTGATCTATCAAAATAGCAGCTGTCAAACATTGTCTTGCATGGCAACAATATTGAAGTTGTGTTGCCAGTTGCCAAATTTATATTACGTTTTTTTTCAATTTCCTAAGCTAATCCCGCGAAGCTTGTCTGCAGGAAAGCAACCAGAGTCGCTGGCGAGAATCGAACCCGCAACCACGGCGCTGATAGACTAGCTCGCTACCAGCTAGCCTACCAGGGCAACTATAGAAGTAAAGAATAGTAAAGAAGGCGGCAAAACTAATAAGTAAGTATTTTTAAAATGTTTGCGTTTTTAAGTTTATGTATTTATTTCTTTAATTGTAGATTTTTGAATTTTTGGCAGTAAATCCTAAAGCCCATGTCTTTTGGGCAAACGTTGCTGGGGGGGTACTCTTCATTGCGATAGGAATACAATTTCGATGCGAGAGCTACATAAATGTCAACTTGGTACTTTCCTCAAATTTTTTAAAATTAAGCAATATGTGCGTTTGTTTACTTTTCCAGTAAAATCCAGTAGGTGAGTTATATGAAAATTTCACAAATTTATGTGTACGCGAACGCATTTAAAATACGCCAAACACAATAAGGGTGAATGGCTTTCGATAATATGAAATATTGACCAATCTAAAATTATTTAAATATACTTATAAAGCTTCAACGTCCTCCATTGAACACCGCTTAAATCTTCCGAATCGATGCAACAATAATTCAGTTAAAATTTGTTTAGTCCGCAATTTCCCAAAACCCCGTTTTTATCGATAACTTTCGATTTTGGGGGGTGTAATAGAATTTCTAAAATGACAAGTGTCTAAAATTTTTTCGACTCAATCACTTAGTGTAATCAAAAGTAATCGTTATTACTTTCAGATTCGTTTTAATCGTTAACATATTAAATTAAAATAGTGTAATTACATAATTACTAATCATTAAAATTCGTAATTTAAAAAAAAAATGCCCAGAAATTTTCCTTGTTTCCAATAAAATTTCCATTTTTTATAATTTATAGTACATTTATTATGTTTTCTAAAATTTACACTTTTAAAATGTTCAAGAATAATAGAATGAATTTAATTTAAAGAAAAATTTAACTGAAAGCCATAAATACATTTTTTTTTAGAAATTCCGATATTGAAAGTTAAGAAAACATAAAATAATAATAAAAAAAATCGGTAAATAAATTATAAAATAATAAGAGAACATCTTTAAACAAGAAAATAAACACAATCCAAATAATATTTCGTTTAAAAACCAGATTAAATTGAAGTAACACCAGGACATTGAAAATTTTTATTATTAAAAAAAACAACTTAAAAAAACACCTGAATGTTTAAAAAAAATTCAAAACTTAAATATAATTTGCACTTAGTTTTTAATAATTTCCATACAAGTTTTTTTGTGGAATAAAACCTTATTGTTCGTTAGAGTTTACATACCAAGGATTTTTTACATATAACTTCAAAATTTATAAAGAAAAAATCTTTTAATTTGTCATTTTGATTTTTTAAAGAAGAAAGAAAATATTTATAAATATATTTAAAAACGTCTACAATTATCTTACATAAATAAGAAATTAAGCAATTATTAAATTGAATTTTACGTGCATCTTATAATATTTGTAACTTTGTAAATTTAGAAAATAAAGAGATTAAAATTAAAAAAATAAAACCAAAGAAAAATAACTATTAAAATTGAGGTTATCAGTGGTGTGCTGGAAATCGAAGAATTAAAAAGTTGGTTTTTAATACACTTTTAACCTAATTTTTTATTATTTTTGTTATAAAATTCTGCTTAACAGAGATATATTTGTCATAAAATTCTTTTATAACAGAAATCTTATTAAAAAACGACTTTAAAAATTCATGCGTTCTACGTTTTCGATTTCCAGCACACCGCTGTATGTTGGTTGCATTTAAAGCATAACCTTTAAACAAATAATACCACTACTACAAAGAAGAATAATAAGCAATAATAACGTTTAAGCACGTCATACAGAAATCGTATTTATAATAAATTTTGTATTCCTTAAAATAACTTTCGAGAATAATTTATGTTTTGCACAAAAAAGTAAAAGTCTGGGGTCTAATCACCGCATTCGATACTATCGTATCGAATAAACTATAGAATTTTTTTGCATACGATAGACACTGACGTATCGAATGAAAACTCGAGAAATGTAATGTCGAGATACTCGATATCAAATGCTATTATTTCAAATTCAATAAATTTCATTCGATATCGAGAGTCATGATTCCAAAATAAATAATTTCGATCACTTTTGCTCGATATCGTATACGGTGATTAGACCCCTGCCTTTTTACGGCTCATGTTTTATTGGCATGACACTTCCTTTTTATTCTTTGAACATGAATTGGCGTTCAAATGATTCATGTCATGTTGATGCCATGTTTTTTATTTTGTATAGTCGTGCGTATGCATGTGTGCTTTTTTGATATTGAAAACAAAAACAAAATTAAACAACGAATGAAAAATCAAAGCGTAATGACATCACATGCATCTGTGTACTCGTTTCTTTTCCCCTCGTCCCTCTCGCCCATAAAGTAGCAATAATGCCATTAAAACATGAGCCGAGCCGTATGAACACAGACAAACTGTTGGGCATGATCATGTCACTTGTCAACAAAAATATCAACAAATCGACAAGGCTGGGACATCTTTAAAACAACAGCTATTTATTAGTTTAAAGCCAAGATAAATTCTTAATCAGGGGTGTGCTGGAAATCGCAAACGTAAAACGCAAGAATTTGAAACGTCATTTTTTAATAAGATTTAGGTAATATAAGAATTTTTTTTAACTTAATATTAAAAAGAATTTTATGACAAATATTTAACAAAAATTTCCCTATTAAACAGGACTTTAAACCAAAAATTATTAGATTAAGGTTTAAAGTTTATTAAAAACAATTTCCAAATTCTTGCGTTTTGCGTTTGCGATTTCCAGCACACCCCTTTTTAAAAATACATTGAAAATGGCCTTAAATCTTTAACAGTGCCCAGTGTCGATATAATTTGAGTTTCACGATAACGACAGTGTAAATAAAATACATAGAAAGTTTTTCCTATTTGTCATTTTAGTAATACAAATTTCTTAAAAGGACTAATTTTCGACTACGACACTCATAATAAGGCCGAATAATATTCTTTGGCATTCCCAAAAAATCATCATAATCATAAGAGTCGTTGTCGTGGTCGAAGTTTTTTGATATGTTAGACGATTTAATATAAGTTTCACGATAACAAAAGAACAAAAGTGTAAAACACATACAAACTATTATAAAACGTTCAACTAAAGGAACTAGAAGTATGTAGATATTCTTAATCTGAACTTTTATCCATAAACAAAAAATAACACATGTGTATTTATAAATATTTTTCATTTCAATAAAATCTTTTTTTTTTTTTTGCTTTAGAGAAATTCAAAAATTTTTTTTATATGTACAAAGCTTAGGACAAAAACAAAAGCAAAATATTGATTTGAAAGTTACGATGCGTTGAAAATCAAATTCATAACAGGTAGACTCACCTCAATTCGCTTTAGAAAAATTTTGTTGCGTCAAACGTATTTTAAAGATTATTATTCAATCTAATTAAAAATTTGAAACAATTAATTGCTTTTTAAATCACAATATTATTTTTTACTTCCAAAACGAAATGACGCGCAAACTTTTTGTTTAAATAAAGAAGAAGAAAAGAAGCAAATACAAATAGATATAAGCAAAAAAAAAAACACATGAGCTTTCAAGATCACCTGTTATGAATTCAGCTCCCGTATTCATAAACTATTATTAAATTTAACAAACGTTAATTAAGGATATTTATCATAGCAAATTTTTTCTTTAACCCTTTTTTAAATTTACTGCCCGGCGCACAATATCGACAAGAACATTTCTTTCGTATATTTATATTGAAAACAAAAACAAATTTTTATTTTTTATAATTGTTACCAATATAAATATGTATACGAAAGAAATGTTCTTGTCGATATTGTGCGCCTGGCAGTTAAAATTTTTTTATGAATACAGGAAAAATGTTTGAAGTGTTTTGAAAATTTCACAAAATTTAACTTAAAAAGTTGTTGTTATTTTTAATGAAATTAAAAAATAAAAAAAAATTGTATGAAAAAAATTAAACTTAAATGTTAATTTTAAGTTTTTTAATTTAATTTAAAAAAAATAATAATAAAGAAAAATCAATTTAATTGTATAATAAGAGTTTAAAGACGTTATATTAAAAATTATGACAAAACACAAAAAAAAATTTTATTTTAAATTAAAAAAAAAACAAAAAAAGTATTATTAAAAATTTAAATTTAATACAAAATTGTTTTTAGTTCTCACAATTTCTTCAAATTTTATACCTAAAAATCTTCAAATGTCCTTAGTATTTTTTTTTCAGAAAAAAACAATAAAAGTACATTTTTAATTTAAATATTTACATTTTTGTGTTGTTAATGAATACTTAAAAAAAGTTTTTAAAATATTTATATGTATAAAATTAAATGTTTGCGTGAGTATGTTTGTATTTAAGCCATAAAAAGACCACCATTATAATTTATAGATTTAAAATTAAAAAAAAAATTTATATTTGCACGATAAGACAATTAAAACTGAATAGAATTGGAATTTTTCCTGATTTTTTTATTAAGATTTTTATTTTAAAACAATAATTGTGCTTTAAAAAAATAAAGTTAATTTAAAAAGTTTAAAAACTAAAAATTATTATAAGCATTTAAACACCATTAAAGACCTAAATAAACCTAATTGTTTTTAATATGTATTTTTCTTTTTTTTTTCTTCTCAATTATCATAATACTAAGTGTAGCAGAATTTGAATTTACTTTTATTGCAAAAAAAAAAAAATTTTTATATTTAACACAAGATGATGAATTTTTCTAAACAACGATTTCGTTCTTTTAAAAAGTTTTTCTTTTAAGGACACGAAAGTACAAGTTGTAGTTTGTAAAAGTGAAGTAAAGAATTTAAGTTTTATTACTTAATGACTAAATTATTTTATATCTATATTTTGTAAAAGTTCCTAAAAGTTTTAGGTAAACACAATAATAAAGTTACTACACAACATTAAAATGTAATTTTAATTTTTATTTTAAAAGATTTAGAGATTACCAATTCAACAGGGTGATTAACGTGTTTTATAGTTGTATTGCATTTCTTTCTTCTAATTGCACGCAGTTAAATTGTGTGTGCACATAGAAAAAAAATTATTTTTAATGTCCTCCAGGGTACAATCTTCATTAATAGCGGGATAAATAGATTTCTGAAATATCAAGTAAAACAATCATCAAATAAAAAGTTAATTGACATATTGTCAGCTCATTATTGGTTTGACCTACTGACCATTAAAAAAAATTTGTTAGGGATAAGGAATCTGTTTTTTCAATACCCCCTTTCTAAATCCAAAACCTTTTTTTGGTTTCTGGGATATAAAGCATTCATTTTGCTCCATTTCAACTATTTTAAAGTTTTTTAAGTATTGTTTTATAAAATAATAAACACGTGTCAATAAATAGTGAAAATTTCTAAAATGTATATTATAAAAATGGAACTGTTTTTGTAAAACAAAATAAAATAAAAAATCATCAATGTTGAATTTTTATTAGATTGTTAATAAAGAAACTTTAATTTCAGCAAGTTACTCAATGCATAGCAATAAGTAAACGTATGCAGAACAAAAAGCTACTTTTATCAAAATTATTTTATTTAACATACATATTAAGCGCCATATTGTTTTTAAAGGAAACTTAAAGATTGAACATGTTCGTGGGTTTTAATATTAAATAGAAATTGTAATCACGATGGTACTAGTGCAAATTTGCTATTTGCAGTGCTTATTATGATTGTTCGTGAGCATACATACACACCACTTTTATTTTTTGTGCAAATGTGCTATTTTTCTAAAAATTTATTCCGGCAAATTAAAATAAATGCTTTCTTTTTAATTAATTTAAATTTAATTCTCTATTTTATATTGAAACCCACGAAAATGTTAAATTAATAAGTTTCCTTAAAAACAATATGGCGCTAAATACACACATATGTCAAATGTTATTGTTTACATTTGTAAGCAACTGAGCAAATATGCACTACTGAATTTGTTAATGGTTTTTTAAGTGTAAATTAAGTAAAATAGAGCAAATTGCAAATACTACGTACATTTTGTTGTTGTGTTGAGCAAATGTGTTTATTTTTGCATCGATATTTCCCTTAGAGAATTAAATTTAAATAATTTAAAAAGAAAAATGTATTCTTATTTGCTTGTGTATAATTGTAAAGAGCAGATTTTTTACAGTGTTGCCAGAATATTTTTTTTTTAAATACAACACATTTGCACAAAAAATAAAAGTGGTATGCTCACGTTCAATCATAATATGCACTGCAAATACACAAATTAACTTCCAACTTCATTAATGAAAGTTAACAAAAAAAAAATTAAATTTTTCTTCAAAACATATGCCGGACGCAGCGGAAAAAAAATATAAAAATAAAAATTCTATCGTATACATTTTAAGAAATCTTCATGTAAACCTTTTTTGTCGTTTTTCCCCACTCCGATTTTTTGGCATATGCGCCAAACCAATAATGAGCTGAAAATATATTGTGATTATGTCTCTTGAGACAAAATTCTTTTCTCTCATTCTATAAAATATTCAAAGCAAAAGATTTACTCCCATATGTAACAAAATGTTTACTAAGAAATTCTAAACTTAGGCCCCTATTACGGTTCACAACTCAACTCAGTTTAGTTGTAATTTCTAAATTTTTGTATTATGGTTTACAACTTTGCTATATTGCGGTGAACAAAAACATTACAAAAATTACAACTGACCACATTCAGTTGTCTTAATTACAACTCAACTGAGTTAAGTTGTGAACCGTAATAGGGGCCTTATCAAATGTGATAAAATTAAGCATGAAAAACGTTTTAATACTCTACACTGAAGGTAAAGGGAATATACATTTAAGTTTGTCATCCCTTTTGTAATTTCTGCAATAAAGTATATGGGGCATTCCACGCCAAATATGATGGGTTTAAAACAAAATTTTTTGTTCCCCCCAATTTTGTGATATTTTTTAGTACACTTCAAAAGGGGCATGGTAAATTATGACATTTGTTATGTTACTCTTTTCGGTATCTTAAATTAAAAAATTGTGTTTTTCAAATTTTCAAAAATCGAAAAAGGTTCACTACCGGACGGACCGGGCGAAGTTGAAAAGTACACAATTTCAAAAATATCGAAGTATACACACATTTAAAAAAAAAAAAGATTTAAAATTCTCAAATCCAAAAATTCCAAAGTGGACTATTATTAAGAAAGTTATAAACAAAAAACTAAAAAAGGAGTTCTTTGAATGAGTAAACAAAAAATATTCTGGGTCCTTATGAGTAACGAAGTTGATTTAACGATATCCGTCTAACTGCTGAAATGGATTTTTCGAAGACATTAGATATGATAGAGACCAGGTTTTTATATATTTCTGTCACGTATGCTCCTGTATTGTTTGCTATTAAAATCGAGCTTGCTTGGTCCACAAATTGCTAATATATGAGCGATATACCACGACTGTTTTTAATTTAATTAGTCCCTTGTTTTTTTTTTTGTATATCTGGAGAACGGCAAGAGACAAAGTTTCCAAATTAGGTAAAAAGAGTGAGTCTAGGTTATTAATACACAACATCTTGCAAAATGTGGGCGGGATTGGAGAATGTCAAAACAGGTTTATTTTAACCTTCTGTTCTCATCACACCAAGGTGAATGGTAAATAAGATTCGGCATTGCCAAATATAGTGAAAGTGAAAGCATTTTCCAGCAGAATTTAAAGCCTCAACTATAATCATATCTGTCAAACAATATTGAACTTTAGCTAACTTTTGGTTAAGATTTATGAAACTGTAATTTGTATAAGTGAAGTGCGAAACTGATCGCACATTTCGTACGGAATCTGATGTTTTTTGATTTAGTTTTAATTTTTTATATCCATTTAAAAGCCTATTCGTTACTATTTGGCAGCAGCTTAAGCATGCTCATGCATATTATAGTTGGGCCTTTAGGCAAAAAAAAAAAACGTTTTCTAGGCGTAAATTGGTTTCTCCCAACTCAAAAACGTTTTTTGGGCTAACATTTTGTCTAATGGGCGAAACCCTGCTCTAGACGAACATTTTATGCCATGATACATGAGACAAGCTTTTTCTAAACAAACATTTTAACACATGCATTTCCAAGCGAAATTTTCGTATCACAAAATAGAGAGTTTTTTCAAACAGACTACTTACGTCCATTGTTAAATTTTGTCCACGCAAAATTTGCCAGTTATCCAACATATTTGCATATTTTAAATATTTTTCATATTCCCTTAACACCTCATAGACATGACACAGTCCTAAATAATCATATTCCAGGCCAGAATACGAACGACCAAATAAACGCAAACCTAAACAAATTAATAAAAAAAATAAGAGACAATTTTAAACTTGAATAAACACATGTAAATGATCAATCAGTCAATCATCTATAACATAAAGGAGAATAATATACACACATAATGGTATAATTAATTAACCTTTTAAATTATAATTGACATGTTGTCGACAGATTGCTTGCAATTTAAACTGAATTGAAAACTTACTAATTTCTATACTGCGCAAATAAAGTTCTTCAGCTGCACGATATTTTTTCATTTGATAATTGTACAGAGAAGCCAAATGGCCAATGGAGAGACCAACTTCATAATCAAAGGGACCCAAGAGATCAGTTTTAATTTTAATGGCTTTTTGATGCATACGCTCGGCTTCCTAAAAAGAAAACATTTACATTATTATTTTAAATTTATAAAAGTTTTATAAAACTAATTTAAATAGATCTCGTTTTATACACCTTTTTATAAATCTTAAATATTTTATTTTATACATAGTTGCAACAAAAAAAAAACAATTTAAAATATATTTCCTATATTTTTCATTAACACATCTAAAACTTGTTAACACCTTATAAGTCGTTCGGTTTATTATTAATGATTTAAAAAACATCTCACGTTTAATTAGCCGCCTTGTCTCAAGGCCCTTAAATTATAATTTTATCGCTTTAAACAATAACAAATACATGTATGTATGTGCGTACTCACCTCAAAACGATTCATTGTCTGATACAGTCTTCCCAAATTACCATATAATTTTGCGGTTTGAACATTTACTTCACCGAAAACCTCCAGAGACAATTGTAAAGCAAATTTATGTAAATCTTCGGATTGTTTAAGTAGACCTTCATCGTCTACACCCTCGGCCATTTTATCAAGAGCAATTTCTTCTAATAGCAACGCTTTTACCCTCTTTGCAGAGGCTAATTTTAAATGGTCTTCTGGTACGAGATGTTTTAAAATATCGACAGCTTTTTCGACATGATCACGAGCACATGTAAAGTTGCCGGTACTGTATTCGTGTACGTAGTAGGCGTACGAAAGATCTTCATGGGCAATGGCTACATGAAAGTTTCGATTACCGAAGACACAGCGTTTGACATCTAAGGCTTCCTTGTATACATTGACACTTTGATAGGGTGAGTCGACATTGAGTAGAAAGAAACCATAGTCGAGTAGGGTATCGGCATATTTTTGATGATTAACACCGAAGGTTTTTCTAGAAATTAAAAAGGTTTTTATTAAAACAAATCAAATTCTATAGTTGATATTATGGTTTAATTTTGTTACATAAACGCTCGATGTTAATTGTAAATAAAACAAAAAGTTTTAGAGAATTATCTTAATATTTTTTATAATCAGCCCAATAATGAATACAAATTTCCCGGAAGTTTTTTCCCTTTTCACTTTTTTACAATTGAATTTACATAGAAAAAATGGGAGAAGAGAGAAAACTTCCGGGGAATTTTTATCGATAATTCGGCTATCCGATGTTACATATTTTCAATGACTCTGAGACAAAATTGAGGTTCAATGTAGTTAATATGCGGAATTATCTCACCCTTTAGCTCTTGAATTGTTCTTGGCTTATTGACGACACTTTTTCTTTTAAATATCCCAAAAGAAAGAAGTCCAAGGGTGTCAAATCACATGATGAGATAACACGGGCATTGACTGTGTGGCACTGAGTGGCACCATCCAGTTGGAACCACATATGGTCCAGGTACACATCCTCAATTGCTGGCCACAAGAAGTCCGTTTTCATCTCACGAAAGCGAACACCATTCACGGTAACTGCTTAGCCGACCTCATTTTCGAAGAAGTACTGTACTGAAGACTTGACGTTAAGGTAGGACGTTAAGTTGTCTCACAATTAACATCGTGCATTATGGTTGGACCATCTTTAGACAACATTGGAGTCAAATGAGACTACTTCGTTTGGAATAATTTTTTGTCGTATAAAACGATATTATTTGTCTAGAATAATTTTTTACACAGAACCTGTTGGACATTAACACTGTTTAACTCTATCATCGAAATCTCGTCTAGAAAATTCTCTTAAATTATTCCATTTAAAAACTGTTCTTTAGAAAACTTCAATGATCTTGCAGGCCGAAGAGAAAATTTAGTGTTCAAAACTCTACTAACTGAGACATAAATGTTCGCCTAGAAAACTTTTTAGATCTAATAAGACATAAATGTTGATTAAGCTTTTACCATGATGCAGAAGTTTTCGTCTATAGAAATCTTAAAAAATACTAAAATCCCTCAGAAACCATTTTCTTTTAAAGTCAAAATAAAAATAATATAATATGTATAATTTTACTTACTTTGCCCTAGATTTTGCCTGGCATATTAACATATTTGCACGCTGATAATCCCGTTTAACAACAGAAGCTTTAGCAGCCTGACGCAAAACATCAATAGCAATTCTACCAGGAAGAAAATAAATTATTAAATAAATTAAAACTGACAACATTGCGCGACCTAAGGACAATAAGGTTCTATTTGCACCTAAACTACCTGTAAGATTAAGTAGAACCTTGTGGACCTAAGGTCGCGAATGTTTAAGTTGAATTACCTCTCTGGTGTTGTTTCCTCAAGATTACGCATGGCCACTACACTCCACATGTGACTGTCATCGAATTCATTGCGAGCAAAATACATTTCGGAAAATTGTGTATAAGTATTGGCCAACAACGGTTTGGGGACCTCTTCCATATCGATTTGTTTAAGTAAATTCATAATCACATCAAAAGTACGTACAGCAGCTTTAAAATTACTTAAACCTGCCTCCGAGTGCAAAAGTCTGAAAAATATTTTATAAAATTTAACCTTTTTTTGAAATGCAAAAAAATGTTTTTCCTACCTTTGCAAACAATCTAAATAAATAATTCTTAATTTTTTATCTAAAATCATACGTTTCAGTTTGGTGGCCACACAAGTAAGGATTTGTATACTTTCCGACAACCAACCGGCTTCGGAAAGAAACGAGCCCAAACGCAGACCAAAATCTATGACTTCTAAACCAAATGAAAACTCATTTTCGATGCAATCAGCTAAACCCATGGAATCCGCTTCTTCTAAAATAGCTTCATCTAAAGATTTTCTAACTGCAAAAGCATTATTTGCACTAGTTCGTGATGTTGAGGGCATTGGCGCTGATGATTGAGATGTTAAGGTATTTTCATTAAGATGGTTTTTGCAATTTAAAGCTAATTTAGCCCTGGCTAATTTAGCTAATTTGGAAGCAGTCTTAGTTGTGGATGTGGCAGTTGATGATGAGTTAAATGTTGTAGTTTGTGCTTTAACAGCATCATCGCCGAGTTGTGGCTTATAGCGTTCAATAAATGTCTGTTTTATTTGTGATGCCAAAGGTTTTCCTCTACTTATCAAAGTAGCCAGACATATAAACAGTTTCTGACGGGCAGGATCAAAACGCAATAAACGTTCAAAGATTTCCAGATCAGCCAATTGCTCAAAAAGCATATCTTTTAAATCATCTCGTTGGGACATCTGTAAGACAAACAAACAAGAAAGGAATGAAAGAATCTTTCAAGCGCAAACATTTTAAATTTTACGATTTTTTTTTTTTTACAATTCCAGTGACCTTTCCCAATTAATTAGCAGTGTTTTGGTTTTAAGCATTAAGCTCAAACGATTTTTTTTGTTATTTTATTTAATAACAACTTAAAGTTATTGAACTTTATGGAAAACTATTAGTAGGAAAGTATAAACAAAAAAGTAGAGATAAAAATGTGTGACTACAAGCACTTGACTCGCTCTAATCTTTAAGAAGCCTACACACAGTACAACAAAAATAAAAATACAATAAACAATTTTCTTTATGAAATTTAAAATGTGCGTCTGTTTATAAAATAAATAAGATTATAAAAGTCGAAAAAAGTTTCAATTAATCAACACATAATAAGAGTCAAGTTGTAAAAGAAATTTGAAATTATGCAGACAGTGTGTAATTACAATAAATTTCAAAGAAATTTCTACCTTCATAAATGTATTTTTTTTTTCAATAATAAATTAAACAAAGTTTTTTTAAATAAAAATATATCTGTGGCATTTTGACAAAACATCTTAAGTCAAATTTAAAAAACTGAAAAAAATGTTGGTAATCTTGCGAATTTTCATTCAAACAACATTTTGGTTTGTTTTTAAAATTTTGTATTATAAACGAAATTTTTCTTTAATTTTGGTTTATTTTATTATTTGATAAAAATGAATTTTTCATCGAGTTTTTTTTTAAAAACTTTTCTGCTATCTTATCTCGACTTAAGATGTTTTGTCAAAATTCCACAGATATGTATTTTGCTTTATCGCTTTATATTTGACAAAAAATAAAATTGTAGTTGGGAACATAGAAAAGAAAAAAAAACGTTGGGGTAACGTTATAAGCAGGGAAACCAAAAATATGCAATTGCATGTTTTTACTTGGCCGACCAATGAAGGCAGAAACAATATAATTATCCGTTTTAGAGCTTTTTATGAATTTTGGCATCAATTTGTTAGTGCATATTTTTGCATACTTTACCGTTTGCAGCATTTTTTAAGAGTTTATCGCATATTTTGCCTTTTTGATGCATTTTTTGATACATTTAAAACTTGTTTAGATGCCTACAAAGGAGCTTGCGCAGCAAATAAAATTCTTTGTTTTTGCGGAATTTTTGCTTTTCTGTTTTCAATATCTATCTGTTTAACCAACGTGTTGCTTCATTTTCGCCATCTACTTTTAATTTTTACTCGAAAATTGTTAGACCAAGCTGGTTGTCATTCAAGAAAAATGTTCTTTTAAACTTTCTAATTTTGTATATGTGATGTGACCTGTTTGAAAAAGAAGTTTTGAGAAAAGCTCATTTCATCTTATTCACTCTTAAGTCCAAACCCGTTTTTGACGCAGAAGGTAGGAGAAGGTTACATATAAGGAAACATTAAGGAATAACCAAATATATACGTTTTTGAGGATGTGTGTAATACATAGAAATCTGGATCAATCTATAACTATACCGATCGATTTAGAATCACTTTTTAAAGTGATCTAACGATAAGCATCCGTCCGTCTGGCTGGCTGGCTGCCTGCCCATTTTATTTTGTACGCGAAGTAAAAGTTGCAATCTTGGGGATAATTTCATCAAATTTGGTAAATATATTTTAATTGTGTTAAGGACGAAGTCTATGTAAGTGGTGAGAATCGGGCAATAATTTTACACATTCCTGATAAAAACTTCTTTTCAAATTATACTCTTTGTGTCCATAAAGCATCTAATTGAAGCTGCTGTGGGTGATGCTGTAAAGAAACGGATTGAAAGTAGAGTTTTTCTAAATGGTAATTTTTCTCCGTTAGCTGCGAAACTGAATGCTGCTTGTAGAGACCTGCTTGTTGATTAGATAATTACATAGTACAAGATCTTTAATGCTGATAAACTCAAAGCTAAGCTTACTTTGCCTGATGGGAACGAGTTGGAAGTTCGTGATGCGACTGGGTGTGTTGCCCTTCGAGTTCGTGATGCGGCTGGGTGTGTAGCCTGCATATAGAACTTCTAAATTTGATGAAATTAAAAGTGTAATTGGTGGTTCTGTTTTTGATATGATTGGTATTTCTGAGACTTGGTTAACTAAGAATGGTTCGAGTCGTTCGGTTGAGATACCCGGGTACAAGTTTTGCCGTAATGATCGTGAGGGTGCAAGGGCTGGTGGTGTCAGAATTTATATTTCTAGCAAACTTAAGTTTAGGATTGTGTCTAATGTTTCAATTATTAATAAATGTGAGCCACTCTTTTTAGATAAGTATTTTTGGAGTTTCAACGTTTTATTTGGTGTAGTGTACTTGCCTGCTGATTTTGGAAAATTTGAGGACCTTTATTATGAACTTTTTCTTAATTATTAGAATGTAACTGCGGTTGGCGATTTTAATTGCAACCTTCTTGATGCAGCTAAGTCTAATTTATTACATTCTTTTTGTATTAGGGCCAACTTGTCCATTTGCAACAATTCTAGGCTTCTCACTTTGATGTGCATTATCAATCTACCTCATTAATTGATTTTATGTTAGTGAGTGATCGCTCTTTAGTTAATATTTCTGGGGAAGTGCAGTGTCCCTCTATTTCCCATCATGCTCTAATTTATTCATCTTTCAAAATGAATTTAGAACATGTGGATTCATCTGTTGAGTACTGTGCCTTTAACAACATTGATTGGAATGGTGGCTTATTACATTTTGTTGAATTTTCATATTTTTTTTTTTTTTTTTTTTTTTTTTTTTTCAAAAGATTTTGTTATTCGTGCTAAATTCCCAGTTTTTATTATTGATAAAAACACTTGAAATTTATTGTTGATGGGATAAGCTATTCCTATGCGCATTTCACTGGTTGCTTAGGCCAGATCATCAGGAAACTTCATCCATAAAGATTTTAGAAAAACTAAAGATATTAAACCAAATAAAAATGTTAAACGTATAAGACTTATAGCAACAGTTCTACTTGTAATAATATCAAAGTTTAAACAAAACAACATCAACAATAAACAGTGCGTTCATCTCATCTTACATTCCCCGCTACAATTAGTTGAAATTCTCTCAACATTAATTGTAGTTGTAAGTAGGTTAAGAAAAACAAAATAAAAAACAAACAACAACTTACAAAAGATGTTGTCAATTAAGTGTTTTTTAGGCCGTGCACCCGCCTGTTTATTATAAAGACCTGCACGAGTGTATCAGTAAGTATTGTTGAAACAGATACACCAGATATTTATCTGTTACTACTGATATAAATGAGAGAATGAGTGTAACTGATATTGTATGGTTTTGCTTTTGTCCACTCACCATATCTTAAAAACAAAAACTGTTGCTTATGGTTTTGTATTGAGTATGACATAACATTTTTTTCTTGCTTACAAATATCTGTTGTCACCATAAGTATTTCTACAATATCTGTGGTGTTATGTTGTATTTTAAAATATTGTTGGCGAGTTTATGAAAATAAGAAAGTTTATAAAAACTTGTATACGATCTCAACCAGGGGTGCCAGATCGTTTTGGTAAGAAATCGGCATATTTTCAAAAACAAATCAGAAATTAAATTAAATAAAAAAATCGGCAAATTACTATTACGATTTTTAACACAATAAAACATTAACAAAAATAAAAAAGCAAAACAATTAACCATTACCTAATGCTTTAAAAAAATTAATAAAAATAAACTTTTAAGAAATAAATTTTAGTTAATTAAAAAATCGCAAGGACCGTAAATAAGAGTTATCCATAAAATGTTAGCTTAAAAACGGAGTCAACCAATAGGTTTGTTCTAAAGTTCTCTTTAAGAACCTATGGTGATCTAGAAAAAAAAATCTCAACTCCACAGTTAAAAATCATTTTTCAACGAAAAAATAAAAGTTTGGATAAACTCTTAAAAACAGAGTTTTTTCCGCAATCATAACATATTCGCCCTAAAATAGAACTCACACCATCAACAAATACAACTCTTTTAAGGATTTTAATTTTTACGTCTAAAATACTCATTATGTTTTTCTTCTTTTTTTATTTTTACGTTGAAATTGTAGTGATCTGACCAGCGACAAGCTTTGGTTGTTAATGTACAAAAAATTAGTTGAATAAAATGCTGGTTTAAATCAAACTCCTGAAATGAGTTTTATATTTTGACGGCTGAATAAATTCTCGTTTTAACAGTTTTATTCGATATTTTATTCCTCAACTGAGTTTTAATTTATGACGGCTTAATAAAACTCTCTTTTTAAGAGTTAAATTTTACCTTTTATTTTTACGTTGAAAAATTACTGTTTTATATGGACTTGTTGGTTTTTAAAATAAAAAAATAACTCAGGGACTGAAAATAATTACTGCATATATTATTTTTTGTAAAGGTTACGAGAAATATTCCTTTATTTTCAATTGGGAATATTTAACCATTATCGTTATATATATTTTATTTTGTTGGTGGTAACCAATGAAAGTAAAATTTATTTTTTTTTTGGTTAATGATAACCAAATTTGTTACAAATATCTATTGGAAAAAATATATTTTTTTCTGGTTATATTTTTTTATTTTTTGGGTACAAATATCCAATTTAAACAAATAAGAAAGTAAAGTTCTTCAATCCCGACCCTATGATACTCCACACCACATCATTTAGACAACTTTTCAAGAGTGTACCTTATTTGGGACCAATGGGCAATCATGGACCCAGGAAAAAAAATAATATTATAAAGTTAAGATTCAGGTCAATGTTATTACCATTTATCGTAGGCCTAATTCTTAGGGCAATAAGAACCTATGTACCGAATTTCAGCAATTTATCTTCAAAATTGCGACTTGAACTTTGCCTACAAGGCTTACACGGACAGCCAACCGGACGGGTGGATTTCTTTAGATCGATTCCCCTTGTGCCTTAAGCCCCTCATATGTAGTTGTATATTTCTCAAAATGTTTTTGCATGGTTAGACATACAATACAAATACTGCATATATGGAATACATATAACCATTTTTTCCTTAAGTAGATATAAGCGCTGAATCAATAACAGTTGTCTCTTTGTAATGTAACAAGTTGCCCAAAATTAATAACACTGTGCAAGAAATTTACACTTTTTTTGAGACAAGCTCGGCACCTGGCGTTTTAACCTAATTCGGATACGTTGAATCCAGCGGTGCTCGCCGCTTTTAAGATTGGCTCTGGTTTTCGAGATATACCGTTATTTCGAAAATGGAGGAGGTTGCATAACATATGTTCGCGTAACTCAAACACGCTTTTGCGATAAAATTTCCTTTAAGAAAAGTAAAACTTTTTTCTAATGTGAGCAGTCGTTTTTGAAACATAATTTTTTTTTATTGAAAAAAAAATTAATTTCGAAATTTTTGTTTTTTAAAAATTCATAAAAAATTCAAAAATGCAGCAAGGGTTCTAATTTTTTGCAGACATATAAAAAACGAAGCTGCAAACAAAACAAAAAAAATTGCGGAGTTTCGGTTTTTTTTAGTAATTTCAGTAAACTAAACCGTTTTTGAGTTACGCTAATAGGTGTATGTTGTGCAACCTCCTCCATTTTCGAAATAACGGTATATCTCGAAAACCAGAGCCAATCTTAAAAACGGCGAGCACCACTGGATTCCACGTATCCGAATTAGGTTAAAACGCCAGGTGCCCAGCTTGTCTGTTTTTCCAACTAGCGTAGTGTAATATATATAAAACAAACCAAAAATTACCGTGTTGTAAGTATTTCTCAAAAAATAGGCACTTTGATAATTTAGAGGAAAATATCGCCAAAAATCGTGAAATATGGCCTGATAACAACGATTCTCGCTTGTGTTGCAGTTGTTGCTCGGCAATTTGTACTGCCACAGCACAACACACAGTGTATGTTTGTGTGTAACATGTGTGGTTTTTTATTGGCTTTTTGTTATGTATACCCTCCGCCACAACTAGCTGGGTATACTTAGTTTGTCATTTCGTGTGAAACATTTTTATTATTCGAGCCTTTACCGCGAAAATAACGTAAGCACCAAAATAAATTTTATAGGTGAGAGTTTTTTTTATTCTAATTCATATAAATTTTGTATTAAATTTGTTGCTCACGATAAAATCAGGGACCAAACATAATGGTTATTGTATTTTATTTGAGTTTACTGGAAAATTCCTTTTATTTTCATTTGGTTATTTTGAACCATTATCGTTACATATATTTTAAACTAGTTATCGTAACCAATTAAAGTAAAAAACATTTTTTTGTTTTGTTACACATAAATAACCATTACTTCAACCACAATTTTTTTTTGTTACAAACAACTATTAAACCAAATAATTAATTTTTTGGTTACAAATAACCATTTTAAAAAATAATTAATTTATTTGGTTTCAAATAACCATTAAAACAAGCGATTTTTTTTAACAACGACACAGGTTAAAAATTTTCTTCAGATATTTTTTTCTGTGCATATGTAACCTGCGGAAAATTTGTGTCAATTGGTCCAAGCGACTGGTCCTGGGATTTGTGAAAATAGAACAAGTACAAAAAGAAAGGACTCATGACCAGTGAAAGAAGATCCAATCCCTTAACTGGTTTATAAAGAACAAAAAGGTAGAAAAAGTAATGAATTTTAGAACAGTCTTCAGCGGTGATGTGACACATTTTTTGGTAATTTTTAAAATTTGGCTCTTAAATTTAATTCTTAGACTAGTTTTATTGAAATAATACTACATAGTATTTCCCCTCCAATGACAACCCCATGTAAAAGTGATAGGTCTTATTCATATAAAGTGTTAGAACTGGAACCGGTCCCTACCACCAAAGACCTATCAAGGGACTACTTCAGTGTCAGTTCGCTTCCCTCTAGGGTATTTATATGTATGATTATTTCCGTGCATTTATTATTTCGATGACTAAGAAGAAGGAGTGAACGTGTCAACTGTTGTGCGTGACTTGAGAGGCAATTCTAAACCGCTAGAATCACCGTCTTTACTTAAAAACAGTTTTTTTGCTTTTGCCGGAAAAATTATTGCCCAAGGGTCCCAAATAGTAACCGACTATACTTTCTTACTTATGTATAATTTATATTTGTAACCAAAAAATAAATTACTTGTTTTAATGGTTATTTGTAACCAAATTAATTTATTATTTGTTAAAATGGTTATTTGTAACCAAAAAATTAATTATTTGGTTTAATAGTTGTTTGTAACCAAAAAAATTTTTTAGTTGAATTAATGGTTATTTATGAAGGTATAACCAAAAAAAAAATTTTTTACTTTAATTGGTTACGATAACCAGAATAAAATATATATATTAAATGATAATTGTAATTTTTAACCTTTAGGTACCTATAATTCATCAATATTAATGGTTATATTTATATGATTTTTTGTCGTTTCCTTTATAGGGTCCCTGGATAAAATAGTTTTTGCCATAAAATCGTTAAAGTCATTTATTTAGAAAAAAACAAAAATCTAAAATGATGCCGCTTACGTTATTTTCGCGGTTAGGGCTCAAATTCAACTATTAGTCAAACAATTTTTTTCAAAATAAAAATATTTCAAAACGTTAATATGAATTGCTATTTTTTTTTAAATTTCGGTGCGTTTTTTAATTTTTCTAACCCAACAATTATACTTACTGTAACATTTGCCTTTATGTATGTAGGTTATTTCCACATAAAATGTAGCATACTTCTTTTTTAATATTTTCAAATGTTTAAATATTTAAGAAAATGCTTTAAACGAAAAAAATAGTTTTGGTTGGTAAAAACCCAAGTTTTTTTTACAAAAACAAATTACATGTGTTCAGTAATTTTTTTTTACAATAATTTGTGTCTACATGTCTTTTTAACAAAATAACCATAGGCATCAAAGAATTTAAGAAAAAAAATATTACCGCTACTAAAATCTTCAAAAATGTTTGCTTTAAAAAAAGCAGCATACACATGTTTACAAGAACAAATCATGTACGCAGCAGACACAAAGGCTAATCGTGCTGCTCATCAAGAAAGATTGCAAGCGCTTCCACTTGTATTTTCGTCGTAGGTATAATACGTAACTTGTAGTGTTGTTGTTGCTTGGCAATTTGTACGACCATAGTACAAGCAGCCTGTGGATTTTGTTTTTGTAAAATTTTTTGTTTGGCTTTTTTTTCGCTCGTAATACATTCACGCTCTTTTTCGTTGAAAAATAATTGAAAATAACGGCATCGTACAATAAGTAACTTATTGTATTCCATCAGTATCCACTAGTATCTGCTTTTGCAAAGCAGATATTAACAGATATGATACTCTCTTTCGCTTTTGTATCAACTTACATCCACTCTTTTACAATTCATATCAATATCAACTTATATCAGAAACACAAGAGCACTCATCCATACATATCCACTTTAGAAAACACACAGAAACAGATATAAACAGATGTATCTGTGCAGGTCTTTAGTTTATTATCAAAAAGTAATTTCAATTTTTGGGAATACAAAATTTAAATTTCAAAAGATTTTGTTATTCGTGCTAAATTCCCAGTTTTTATTATTGATAAAAACACTTGAATGTTGAATTTTCATATTTCACAAATTTTTGAAGCGGTTGATGTTAATATTATAATTAACCACATAACTTTGACCCTACCCATAAACATTTTTGTCTCACATGAGATAAAATTTACGTTTAGAAAACTTAAGTGTTTTTTCGTTATATCAGATTTTTTTATTTTTTATACCAAGTAAACAACAACTATGAGAACTGATATTTGAATGTTGCTAGTATTAATAACGGGACATTGTATGCTAGGCAAGCATGCTAGTTATACTGGCTTTTCCTTTATCGAACACTGTCGCAGTTGCTAAAACAGGAAAAAAGAAGTAACGGTCTTCCAACTTCTCAGCAAATGCCCGGCCCTAACTTTTTGGGAAAACAGATTCCCACTACAAACTATACTTCCTTGGTAATAGATCTGATTCCAATCTTAATGAGCTAGAGGCTGGATCTGATTTTACATTCGTGTATACTACGATTAAAGTGACAATACATTTTACGAGTTAACTACCACAACAACCAACCAACTAATCAGTTAAATTAAAATTTTATTTACATATTTTGTGACAAAGTATTGGCAAACAATCGCGCAATTAAAACCACACATACAAAAGTTATTAGTTTTTTTCAATTGTTACTTGAACCTACCCGATAGGATGAACCATAATTTACTTTATCGCTCACTTTAGGTTAAAGTAAAGTTTTAATAATGGAACACTTTTTATAAGGCTGATTAAAGTCAACTTTTAGCTATCGGTAAGTTGTGAAAACAGGCCTGAAAAGCCTTATTAGGAAAATAAATTTTAATTACAAGTAAAAAAAAAAAAATATGAACTAAACTTAATCTTACAATTTGTTAATTACATGGGTATGTAGTAAATAAGTTAAATTGTATACGATCAGTAAACTCTGAATGTCAAATTGTTTTAAAGCATTTTTCAACTAATTTAAAAATAAATGGCACCGCACCAACTGCGCAAACAAAAATTATCCCAAAATATTTCAGAATGAGTTAACCGGACGTATGTCGTGGTTTAAACATAATCACCCCCATCGTGAATAAAAATTCCTTGGGAGTTTTTCCCATTTTTACAATTGAATTAACATAGTAAAAATGGAAAAAGGGAAACAAAACTCCCAAAGAATTTTGATTCACGATAGGCGTGAATATGTGTTCGAAATACACGAGGCGTTTATAGTTTCATTATCTTTATAACGATAACAATTTAACGTTTACCCTAAAAAAAGTTAGTTTTATAGAAATTTTTCTTATCTTAAATGCCTATGTTTTTGCTTTTATGTTTTTGTCTAAAACTTTTTGCTAATAATAAAAAAAAAGATAGTAAATTGTGTTGAAGCTATATTTTGATAACTACAAAAATAAATGAAAAATATATGTCGCAGACCTTAGGACAACAAGCTTAACCTGTTGTCTTTTAAAAATTTAGCATTGCTATGACGCGACTACCATCTTTCGATTGGCATTTTTAGTTTTTATCTATCTCTTACAGCTTCTGATTTAATATATGTATGTATATATCGATCCGAAGATGCATAGGGCATCTTTCATTTGTTTCGGTTTCGGTTATCATGTTATTTTAAGACAAAGGGGCTGAAAGCTGCCTTCCAGGCAAGAGTTGGTTATGAGTTTTTCGAAGGGTATACTTGTCGTCTTCCTACTACTTCCTCAGTAGCTGATCAAGCCATTCAGGGCACTCTGAGACGTTATTTTTACCATCAGGTAACTTAGCAGCCTACTCACATTAGATAGCTTTGAACGGGTGTTCAAAAGCCATTTCCCAGGGAATATCAGAGCTGCATAGACATTGCAATTGATTTTCAGTTAACAAGGTTCTAACAAGCTGTTAGAAACTTGTTAATTGCAAATATAACCATCCTTTCAAAAAATGGAGCTTCAAATTTAGCAGGTTTGTAAGAGAGAAATGAAAAAGTTTCGCTTACATACATTTTATTTGTCGGCTTTCCACTTTGAAATAATACCTGTTTAGACAAAAGGTGCTTTTTTCAATGCAAAAAACAACCGATTGGCACGACAATCGTGCAAATATGTATAACCTTCTTGTCCTTATGTCGCGAGAAAGGTAAAATTTGTAATATAAAATAAGGATTCTGAGAATATTAAGGCCCAACTTTAGTGTGCATGAGCTCTTAAGCAACTGTGCGAATAACATGTAAATCGTAATGCCCAAACCATATTGAACTAAAGTTTTATGGAAATGTCAGTTGCTTAAACAAGGTGCTAAGCTGATCAGACATTTGACTGTATGTACGCTATTTTTTAATAAAAGCTTAATACAGCTTATGTATGTTATGGTTGGGTTTTTTCGTTTGTATAAAATTACAAAGCAATTTAATAGGTGATGGTCGAAAATTCGCTAATGAATATCGATGATATTGTCTGTTAGGGCTCTACAAAACGCAGGCGCTTGAAAACAAAATAAACTTCTGCCATCTATGAAAGAAAAATCAGCAGCGATCATCTAGCATTGTCAGCGTTTGTCACGATGAATCATTATGACGTTGGCCAGCGGGTCCAATTCATAAATAAAAAGCAATAGTTAAGCAAATATAGAATCAGTAAATATTAAATAATGTAAAATTACAATTTGAAATAGGTATGAATCTCTAATAATTGTAACTTCCTTAATTAAATTATAAAAGTATTTCAACTATGGAATTAACCCTGAAATCGGAACGAACCTTAGAAAAAAGTTATATATATACCAACTGATGGACAGATCCGAATGGAGAACATTTGTTGAGACCCTATGTTCCTTATAGGAACGACGGGACTATATATATATATATATATATATATATATAACTGATGGACAAGTTTTTTAATAATATACTTCGAAAACTAGGAACATTATTATACCTACATAGTTATGTATGTACATAAGTATGTACATACAAATGTATTTACTTATGCTTATCACATGACATGTGTTGTTAATTTTTAACAGTTTTGGAAAAAAGTCTAAAAAAGACAAGTATGGAATTGCACTCACAGCAGAAACTGCCCTTAAAAATCAAATTAAACTTAATCTTACCAGAACATAAATATCAATAAGCACTCCTGGTGGCAGGTAACGTAATTGCTGGACATTATTCAAGGTTTGATGATTGTAATTCAATTTATTCACAAAGCACAAAAGGCATCTTTCGTATAGAGTTTCGCGACTTGTCCCCACTCCCGTAAGTAGCTGTGCCATTGTCGAAAATACCACAGCAGCGCGCAAAGACTAGACAGAACTTAAAGATAGCAGCAGCACAATAACAACAAAAAACACAATTTTTTTTTACTTTTTTTTCGTTTTTTTTCACTTTTACTACACTCAATTTAGTTTACTTTTATTTTTATCTTGCTTGAAAATTTTAAACATCTATAAAAGCATTAATAATAGAATTTTTATGGTTAAGACTTTTCTAAAAAGGTATGTTTTATTTATAGTTTATCTTCTTTTAATTTTTACGCTTTTGTGCACAAATTTCTTTTAAATTGCTAATAATTATTTAACTCCGTCTTTCCAACTGCTGATGAAACAAAGAAATAATTCGAGTTGTTAAAGTATAAAGTATTTTATTTTTTACTACCCGAGTACTCACAAGTTCAAAAAGTACTAAAAACACAAAACTATTATTTAGTACGAATTTAATAGTACTAAAAAGTAGTGTTAGAAATATATGTATTGTAATTTGTGTTATTATAAGTTTAAAAATGTTTTTTTATTTATATTAAGGTTTTTTTGAACTGCGAATAATTTGTGTATTACTAGCCAGAGCGTATCAACATTTTTTTCACAACACTAGTATTTAGTAATTTTTAGTACCCAGGGTTGTAATATATATGCAGCGATAAACAGAGCTGCCATGAGTTGAAAGAATAAAGGGGATAAAGTGTTATATAGCTAATAACAAACCGAATTTTCATGATAATTTTTTCAAATCATGTCTTTATTAATTTCAAAAGCGAGCAGGGTAGAGAAGTCAGCAGGATAGAAAAAAATTTATGAATCGTATTTTCTGTGTTTCTTTTTTGACATTCCTCTTTACACTTAATTTTATTTTTTAATTTATTTTTTTTCTATTTCAAACTGACAATTGCTTATTATTATACATATAGAAAAATAAAATAATTTGAAAACATTCAATACATACATAATTACATACATTTACATATAAAGAAAACAGAAAAAATCAACAAAAAACGAAACTTGTACTTGCATCTGGAAACGGGGGGTTAGTCACATAGAATCCTTTGTCCTTTATCCGTCGCTTTTATTAACTGTTACTAACGAAGCAACGGAGAAGTGGTACACAATGAACAAGACAATTTAATTAAAATTTTAAAATTTAATTGAAGCAAATAAAAAAAACAAACTAATAGTTTTCAATTACTCAACGTAAGTTAAAAGTTGCCCAACTTTTGTACTTTGCGATTACCTTGTAACCCTACAAGTAATTGCCCTGCAAATGATATTGGACCACCTGATCCATTTTGATTTAATGGACTACTCCATGGGCGGCTCCGATGTAATGCAAGCAAGGACCATGTCATTTTTAAAAAGTGTTTGTAGTGAGACGACATTTCTTGGTTTTTAAACGACATGTTTTCGTTTTAAAACGAAGTTAAAACTAACCCTCTTAAGCATACCATGTAGTAGTTTTAAGACTACTCCTTTGTAATCCAATCCAATATAACCCAGCATATGGTCCTTTTTCCATACCTTTGGGTTACTTTTGGACTAGTCCTAGTCCCTTGTGGGCTACATTGTTCACACGTGTTTGGACTAGTCCTAAAATTTGCAGGGATGCATCAAATGACTGTCATTGTTCTTGTAGGGCAGGGTTGTTAGATGTGTCGATTTTGTGTCATTTTGACGATTTTTTTGAGAAAATACAGTAAAATGACGATTGGTCAATAAAACACTTCGTACAGACGATCTTACAATTTTGTCATTAAAATTGCTAAAAACTGTGTGAACATTGTAAGCTCTTTTTTATTTGGCAGATGTGTAAAAGTAATGCATCTGACAATGGTACCATTGTCAGAAAAATGCCAACATTGTAAAGCTTACCGAAATGTACCCAGCGGGGAAGAGAAGGAGTACCGATGTCTTCTAGAAGGCCTCTGTACCCCTTCTTCTGGATGTACAAGGCCTGCTCGCTCCATTCCAAACTCATATCTTTTTTACAAACTTGTCATTGCGAAGTAGGCCTTCCATTCCCGCTTCTTTAGCAGGTACATAAGAATGGTTACGGGATCAAAAAAATAATTATTTTGCTTGTGCAAAAAAAAAACAATACAAAAAATATTACTCCTTCGCTACCCCTTCTCATAGAAGTAACTGTGGAAGGTGTATATTATCTTTTATACCAAAGAGCCGAGGCCTTCTATGAGGCATTCTTTAGGAGTTGGATAAGAAAAGTAATTGAATCAAAAAATTGTTAAGCAGGCCTGAAGTAAGAAGGTCTTCTAAGTTTTGCCGCTGGGTAATGTACCGTAGTTGCAACGTACCATTCTGTATAAAATAAAATTTCATACCGTTGTTAGTGCCGGTTCACACAAGTCAAGTTTTGAGCCTCTCTCCTAAAAACTCAAGACTTGACGAGTCAAACTTGACGAGTGTGAACCGGCACTTACGAGACATTTGTAAAACAGTGATGGGCGGCTTGTACGTTTCTTGGAATGCGGGGTTTTTTGGTACTTTTTTCAGTATAGCTATGGTATTGTGGCAAAACAACTTACAGTACACCATTTTTTCATATATACAAATATGCGTAAGTTAAGATGTATAAAATAAACAAATGCACACACACAATGGAAATGTGAAACATATAAACGGCTTTGAATGGTATCAAAACCTTGTGTGGCGTATGCACATTTAAAATAAATGTATACTAAAAATATATATATATTATTTTATTTTTATTTATTTTCACATTACCTGTAATTAAAATATGATTTTGTTTTGAGAAGAATTCTTCTTAAGTTGATTGAAAAGTGCTAAAAATATTATTTTTATAATAAAAAAATTTCAAAACTGCGAATGATTGAAGTGAATTTAATAATTTCTTTTATAAAAAAGTGATAATTTTAATTTGCATGGGGCTTTTTGTAGTTGTAGAGTTGCACTTACCTGTTATGAATTCGCCTTGGGAAAAACACATGCATGGTGAAATAAACAGCCGGCAGCACTACGCCATATGACGATTTTTTGCTCCTGCATTGTTTGTATAGGTTTATGTCAAAGTTTTGTTTATGTTTACAAAAAGTCCACGTTTTGTGCTAATATTATTGTATTTCAATAAAGTTTTTGATAATTTTAAATTAAAATAAATAAGGTATTGACTATAATAATATAAAAATTGGCTTAAAATTTATTTATTTCATCACGTTCAGCGGCACGCTTTGATTTTTGTTAAAAGGATTTTTTGACGTAATCGGTGATGTAATTTCCAATTTTGTTGTAATGTTGTATTTGTTGCCGTAACGATGCCACCTGCTTATTCCACCATGCATGAAACGTTTTTAAATGTTCTTTAACCCTGCAAATTATAGAACTAGTCAAACATGCGTGTAAAATGTAACAACTCTGAAAATATATTTTTAAGCGATTTAGGGAAAATTAAATTTTCAATCGTTTTGGACAAGAAAATATCACTAATGGTGTTTCTTTTCTAAAAAAAAGTTTTGCATAAGTGCTACATGTAACTTGGCAACATTTGTAAATGCTCCCCTAATTGTTGTTTTATTATTTTGGCTTGAGTTCTTATATAAATAATAAACGAAAATTCAAAAACTTATAATTTTTAAGAAGTGTTTCATATTAAAGTTTACGGCATAAAACAATAAAGTACAATTAGCGCAAGGTAAATTCAATTACAGGTGGTACCAAGACTACAACAAACCAAAGCCAACAGAAACAACATATGTTTTTTGTATTGCATTGTTAGTGTTTACGGCCCGAAACTTGCCACCACCTTGTACTGAATTCGCCTGGATCTAGTGCTGCACTAATGCCCCTTTAATTAAAACGAGTGTTGAATATGTTGCATTTGTTTTAATTGTAAAGGGAACATCATCAGAAAAGAACGCTTTACAGAATTTTACTCAGAAATGAAAACGCCATAAGAAAACGAGTTTTCTGCATTTATTTCATAAATATTGCGATATTACAAAAAACCCCTACGCTTCTATTTTAGTATCAAAAATACCTACATGTAGGGATTTTCCCCTACTTCTGGCAAGACTCATTAAACTACACCTTGGCTCTGGAAGACTGCTGAAAGAGAAATATACTGCGAAAAACACAAATGGACCGTTATCTGTTAAATGTGACGTTATGGGAGAAAACTCAGTTCATTTTCCGCTTCAGCATATTAAAACAGATAAGAATCAGTGTGTTATGTATAGACCCCATATAAAGCCCACTCCTGAAATATTCGACCTCTTGGTGGAGCGTATCGAAAATATCACTCTTACTTGCTTCTTATAAAAATTGCATCAATTTCTTTAGTAACAATTTTTTTTTTTAAATTTCATTTACAAATTAACCAAATAAATTTGAAATTTCACTTTCCATTTGTATGAGTGCAAAATCCGTGGCATTTCCAAACATCCACCAGTGTCTTAAAATGTTGCGCACCACAAAAAGACGCATTGTAATAAACTCGAAAAAATGGAAAAATAAGGCACCTGTTAATAAATAGAAAGATAGAACTGAAGGAAATCTTCCCTTTTTTTATGAAAGTCGATCCATAATTACTTGAAGTCATTAAAGCACTGGAAGCCACAACCACTTCTTTTACTGTCAATTTTTCGTTTGGACTTAAATTGATGTTTTCCATGCATAGAACAACTTGTTGCAATATAATGTGCGATAGAGGCATTAGTGAGACACTAAAAAGTAAATGTTTTAAAATAGGACCCGCGCAGTGTGTAAAAAATGTTGTGAACATGCGCTTTATGCTAAAATTTTCTTCGGGTATGTTAAAGACAGCATTGCAAATCTCGCAATGATTGTCTCGTCTATGCATAATCCATCGCTTGAGACAAGCCAAGTGTATAAAGCCCTGGGAAAGAGAAAAAAGGGTTTGATGAACATTTCATTTTAACTTTATCTTGACATACCACACTTCCTTTGCATAGACAGGGACATTTTGTTATTTCCATATCACTGCGATTCCAACGGCAAATACGACATGAATTGTTAAATTCAATGGACGATCTAATGGATTCTATTGAACTTTGTTTCATGGCTGGACGAGATAACTGTTGTATGTTATAAATTACTCTGGGTTGATCTGTGGTCATTACACTATTATATAAACGTATGGCGGTTGCTTCTGAGAGAAATTGAATTATTTCAATATTTGTTGACATTTTGTGTTTTTTTTTATTGGCAAAATTTGTTTTTATTGTAAAATAATTTTTTTATTTACATACAAACATACATATGTACATATGTAGATAAATTTATATTAAAAATTTTACTTTAAATTTTGGCACATATTTTGTTTTTAATTAAATTTTTGAAAATGTAACAACAATTTTTATTTATAAAATAGATAATTGCCGATAAATTTATCGAATATTGTGAGCTGTGATGGGAACTTTTCTATTACAAGTAGAATTAAAGATACAGATATAATCGAATCGCTTAGTGCAGTAGAAATTCGTAAACCTCATATCCAAGGTATATTTACACAAGGTAGACTCATTTGGGAGTGTAGACATGCTGCTCTATAAAAATAACCGAGTGGAACTGAATTGTCAAAATTGTCTTCATATAAATTTAACGCACACATGTACAAAATTTGGCTCATATACACGGAATTTGACATTGGTGTTCCAACTTAGGTAAACAGCTGACAAACATATGGGCCAACGAGTTTACCTTGTGTAAATATACCTTGCTCATATCTTTTTAACTAAAAGCGATACAAACATTTTAATACATATCGTCGTCATAAAAAATAAAAGCGAACATGTGTCTGGTACTTTTTTGAAATTCTGAACTTCTGTGGTAAATTTGTTGTGACCCATCGATCTTTTAACCCTATCCCTATACAAACATTTTTTTATCGTTACACGTCCCATATATATTTTTGAAAAAAGCTTGCCCTACAAAAGCCAAACATACAAGAACAGAGTGCGTGCGACTCACTCTAAACTGGAGAAGAAACAAGTTAGAGTGCTATATTCGGTTGTGCCGCACCTTGGATACCCTCCACCGGCCGTTCGAATATTTCAGGAGGGATATCCATATGATATCTATTAATTATTAGTTTTTCTTTATAAAAACAGACGTTATTGACCGACCATCAGAAAGTTTAATGCTATTTATAGCAATTTTAACTAGCTTGATGCGAACTTAAATGATTTTCAGGAGGGGAATTTATGTTGGAGCCAGGGTAAGTTATGAACCCAAATTATGCGGACTAATATCTGGTATTAAAATACATAAATTTCAATACAGCGGTAAAATAAGTTTTAGCGTTTACAGTGAATTGCAGAAGGCTGATATAAATAGAATCAAAGGAATATTATGGACCGATATCACAAAATTGCATGACATTTTTTCTGTTTTCCGATAGTAGTAGGGTTTATATGGGTTCTAAGGTAAATTATGGACCGATCTTCACGAAATTTCACAGTGTTATTTCTAGTCCTAAAAAACTGTGTCGTTCCAAATTTTGTTATGATGGCAATATTTTTTACGGTTTTAGGCGTACTAAATTGTTTACAGCGTGATTTCCAGTCTAATAAAAAGAATTTTTGCAAAATCTTATCTCATTCCGTGCCTTGTTCCACCATTTATGTTATTTTTTGTAACAATAATTAGTATTGTGGTTATTTTGTTGAACTGTTCTATGGTTTAAAGATTGATGTTTGACTATTGACTGCCAGCAGTCGTCGATGGCTGCGAGTGGTTAAACGGCAAATCTCTCTGAAGATATCGAGTGGTTGCGATTGAATAATGTAAGGGTAACCTGTCCGTAAAAAAGCCTGGTTCGAGCATCAGGTCAGTCAAAAATGAAAAATTATCAATAAATTTTAATTAACTTCATGTTGTAAAATTCCTTTCTTCATAAAAATAATTTAATGAAAATTAAATTTGATGAACTTAAGCCTTATTAAAATATCAAAATTTGGATTAAAAATACAAAATACCCACAATACTGATTAATAAATATTAATTTGGTACATTTCCGAAATTCCAACGTTTTAGTGGTAAAAATCGTACCTGTTTTTAGTACTTCTTATATCCTCCACCAGCACCAATTTTAATGAATGAGGGTATATTGAGTTTGTCATTCCGTGTGAAATTTTTAATTATTCATCTCAGACCCCATTAGCATACATATGGGCATTGCCATTTTGACGTGTCGTGATATTTGTACCACAAAATGTAAAAAAATTAAAAAGGGTTTTTATATATACAAAGTAATTAAGTAGCACTATATTTAGAAAAAACATTACAGTTATCGTCGCTTAGGATTTGTAGATATAAGCAAAAATCTGCGCTGGCGTAACGTTAAAAAAACGGAAGTGGATTTTGACTTGCATTACAAAACCGAATAAGACTGCGAATTGAGCAAGATGTTTTGTATAAAACCTTTTTTAGTAAACTTTGGACTAATACAGATTTATTTTTCAAGCTATAAAATTTATAAATCTTTGCTCGTTTTAAGGTAAATATGGGAATTTTCAGCGAAAAGTCTTCTTTTCTTAATGTAACGCCAGATTGCAAATAAGGTTGTATTTTCGGACCATGTTGTTCAATCGTTATCCCTTTTGTTACTATTTGTAGAGCTAGTTGCGCTCTACACCAAAATATAAAAAAGTAAACTATACATATAAAACTTTTTGAGAAACAATTTAAAATAATTCTGGCGTTACGTTACAAAAAGTAGACTTTTCGCTGGTAATGCCCATCTGTATATATTCTGGCTCCTTGAGTAATTCTAAGGCGAGTTAGCCATGCCCGTCCGTCTTTTGAAAACACACTCACTTTCGAAAAACTCAAAGGAATAGAACAATGTTGGTGTCCAATTGCTTCGATCTTGGGATTGAAATCTAGGAAAATCGGTTTAGTGGGACAAGAGTAAAGGCTTAGTTAGCCGGGAGTAATAGTACGTTGCAAATCAGCTGATTCATTTTGTTGTATGCAAAGCAATTAGAACGATTACAGTTAGCAGTAAGATGTAACGTCTCAATCTGTAAGAAATATGTAGATTGGTCTTACTTTTTTACGGTAAGGTAACTGTTACTGTTACTCCCGGCTAACTGAGCCTTTATGAATTCAAATGTCGAGCTCCACCCTAAAAAGTTGGGTATATTATATATAATACTAGCTTAACCCGGTTCGCTTCGCTACATTGCTTTAACCACTTTATCGGTTGAGAGATATTTAATATATGCTTCCTATGGAAGGTAGTTCCCCCATGCGCCTACCCATTTTATTTTTATTTTCAAAGTGAAGTATACCATAAGAGTGACTTCTACAAAGTTTGAACTTTATCACTATAACAGTTTTTAAGATATCCGATATTAAACATTGGCGTCCCATGGGGGGTAACACTTCCCCCGCTGCTATTTTATTTCAATTTTGTGGCTCAGAAGATCCTACTACCAAAAGTTCAACAAATTGCTTGCAGCGGCTCTTATTAATATTTCTATCTATGAGGGGTACTGCTCCTCCTCTGGCTACCCCGCCCATTTCTATATTAAAATTTATAGTTTACCATAATAGTAGCTTTAACTACGTTTGAAGACTATCCCTTTAATTGTTCTTCAGTTGAGCGACATTTAATATATGGATCCTATGGGATTTATTTCCCCTCCTACGCCTACCCGCTTTATTTCTATTTTCAAAAGTGTAGTATACCATAAGAGTGACTTCTGCAAATTTTGAACATTCCCACTATAACAGTTCTTAAGATATGCGATATTAAACATTGGCGTCCTATGGTGGACACCACTTCCCCCGCTGCTATTTTATTTCAATTTTGGGGCTCAGAAGATCCTACTACCAAAAGTTCAACAAAATTCATGCAGTGGCTCTTATTTATATTTCTATCTATGAGGGGTACTGCTCCTACCCTGTCTACCCCGCCCATTTGTATATTGAAATTTATAGTTTGCCATAGTAGTAGCTTTAACCACGTTTAAAGCCTCCCCCTTTAATAGTTCTTCAGTTGAGCGATATTTAATATATGCATCCTAAGGGAGCTTTTCCCCCCTGCGCCTACCCGCTTTATTTTTATTTTCAAAAGTGTAGTATACCATAAGAGTGACTTCTAGAAAGTTTGAACATTCCCACTATAACAGTTCTTAAGATATGCGATATTAAACATTGGCGTCCTATGATGGGCATCACTTCCCCCGCTGCTATTTTATTCCAATTTTGGGGCTCAGAAGATCCTACTACCAAAAGTTCAACAAAATGAGTGCAGTGGCTCTTATTTATATTTCTATCTATGAGGGGTACTGCTCCTCCCCTGTTAACCACGCCCATTTTTATACTGAAATTTATAGTTTGCCATAGTAGTAGCTTTAACCATGTTTGAAGACGTCCCCTTTAATAGTTTTCAGTTGAGCTATATTTAATATATGCATCCTATGGGAGGTTTTTCCCCCCTGCGCCTACCCACTTTATTTTTATTTTCAAAAGTGTAGTATACCATAAGAGTGACTTACACAAAGATTGAACATTCGCACTATAACAGTTCATAAGATATGCGATATTAAGCATTGGCGTCCTATGGGGGGAACCACTTCCCCCGCTGCTATTTTATTTCAATTTGGGGGCTCAAAAGATCCTACTAGCAAAAGTTCAACAAAATGCGTGCAACGGCTCTTAAGATATGAGATATTTACTATTGGCTTCCAATGGGGGGTACCAATTCCCCTGCCCCTATTTTATTTTTAGTGCTCACGTGATGCTGCTGTAAAAATTTCAGGAAAATCGGTTCAGTAGTTTAGGAGTCTATAAGCCAACAAACAAACAAACAAACAAACATACAAACATTTTTCATTTTTATATACATATGTACATATATAGATAATATTTTGCACGAATTCGTTTTATATGACTATCATATGAATTTATCATAGTCTCCGTATAAATTTAATTCTCGGAAAACAGTTTCGTACGCCAAAATCTTAATTTATAATGCGACTGTAATAAAATTGGTTACGTCACAGTTTTAAAGGAATTTACTTTTGTAAAGATCGGTCTATTATTTAGGCCCCATCTAAAGCCAACTGTGGGAAATTATTTTAATACTCCTAAGCCCGTAGAAGCTATAGATATTGTGGAAAAATTTAGTCCAATTTAGCTTCATATTGGCAAAAATAAAACCATAACTTACCTTATGTCCTATATTAAGCAGCCTTGTGAAAACCACTTTAATGCAATAATACGCAATAACGAATTCCACTTCTATATCGAAATTTCTTTGAATTTGGGTTTTTTTAATAACAGAAATAATTCTCCAGAATTTTTTGATGATTGGCCCATACTTTACCATGTGCCTAATATAAATCCCCCCTCTACAAAATAATTTAAGTTTGGCTAAAACTTTTGTGAATCATGATATTTTACTCCAATTTATACAAATTGAGTTGTATATGACTTGAAATAAAAGCATAAAGCTTTCTAATTGTCGGTCAATAATGGAAAATATAACGGTCTGAGCCGCAACCAATTTTAATACTTAATTTAAATAAAGATTAATTTATAATTTATAGATCCCATATAGGACCCACGCCTGAATATTCTTATTGTCGGTGGAGGGCATCAAATATTCTGCACAGCCGAATATAGCACTCTTATTGCCTTTTTCAACAATTTTATTAAATAAGAATTCATACTTAAATATCGTTAGCTAAAATAGAAAAAGGAGTAACTAAAAAAAAATTCAAGATCGTGTTTTTGATTGATTATTATTAATGCCATTGAACTGCATGTCTTCACACAATTTTACACTTCTGCGATCAAAAATTGCGCTTTTATAAACAAAAAACAAAAGGACGTAACAACAAGTGTGTTTATTTTATAAATGAAAAACTACGTACATATTTACTAATTTTTTTTCAATCAATTATAATATAATGGTTTCCTTTGAAAATTGTTTAAAGAATTCCATGGACGGCTCATTAATGCATGTTTTCTGACATGTTTATAGTTTTCATTTAATAAAGTTTTTTGCCTCTCCTGTAGAATTATATTTTTGTTAGTTACGCCTTTTTGCATTTTAGCTAACGATATAGTTTTTCACACAATTTTATTTTTAAAAACAAATTTTAAACATAAATTGATATTTGTATAGAATTGGTGAAATAGGCCTTAAGTTTGAATTTACGCGTTTCATCTTTTGATGCTCAACTTCTTTTCAATTCCCTTTTAAAGATGCCAATATATTCACACGCAGCAATCGGTTTCAACTTTTTCGGTACAAAACAACAACAATTTTATTAATAGCGAATCAAAGAGAAAAAGAAAAAATTACATGCAGCCATCGTTGTGCATATACCAACGAATAAAAATACAAAGCGTACTGACCGAGTACAGGCATCTCCGTACTAACCCCCTTTCTTCTTTCTTCTCTCACCTAAAAACATAAGAGTTGAGCATCAAAAGATGAAACGTGTGAAAGCAGACTTGCTAATTTTAAATTTAACTTTTTTTGTTATTAACGACCAGTGCTGCCCAGATTTCGAATGCAAATAATAAAGTCTTATAGAATACCAACTTTCTTTCGCATCGCATTTTATTTGAGCATCGCACCGACTTTTGCATCGCAATATAAAATAAGCCCCCTGGTGCTCTTGGTAATCTTATGCCGTTCCTAGCCCACAAGGGACTAGGACTAGTCCAAAAGTAACCCAAACATTACGATGTCCTAGGGCAGGACCATATAACCCATCTTTGGACTACAAAGGAGTAGTTTTAAAACTACTCCATTGTGTACACAAGAGGATTAGTTTTAACTTCGTTTAAAAACGAAAACATGTCGTTAAAAAACGAAGACATGTCGTCTCACTACATACACTTTTTAACAATGACATGGTCCATGCTTGCATTGCATCGGACCAGTCCATGGAGTAGTCCATTTCATGAAATTGGATCAGGTGGTCCAATATTGTTTGAAGGGATATACGTCCGATTCAGTTAATTTTCAAAACCAAACAAATCAAATAAAACTCTTTAAATTTTAACTTTCTCTTTGAATGTTAATAATTTTTTTATTTATTTATTTTTCAATCTTATCGCAAAAGTTAGTCGAATATATAATTAATAATAATAATAATAAAAAAAATTGAGCTGCAATTTCTGGCTTGATTTAGTTTCAATCAAACATTGCAAAGATAATTACTTTTTTTTTAATATATTTATACTTTTCACAATTAAATAATTTTCTTTAACAAAAACATAACAAACAAAATTAAAAAAAAAACATTTCACAAATTACAGAAAAGATCCGTTTAAATTGTATTTTAAAAATAAAATGAATTAAAAATGTTAGTAAATACTAGAGAATTGAAATAATCAATTCAAAGAAAAAAATTGTAAGATACAAATAAATGAGATATATAAAAGAAAAACAAATTACATACAAAATTAATAATTACACAATAATATTAATATGAGTATCGAAACAACAATAATAATAGAATCAAAGATATGTTTGTTTTTAAATATTATTACATATTTTGGTAGTTAAATAGAAAACAGTGTAGTAATAATGATCGTAAAACGAGTAACTTTAAATTGAGATTCTTTTTCAAAAAAAAAAAAAAAAAATTCTTTTTTTCACTTTCAGCAACACAGAGTTGATTTAAAATATTTAAATTGCTTAATATGCAGATGGTAGTTATTTTTATTATCAAAGCAGTTTGTTTCAATATTTAATTTTGAATATTGTTTGATTGTCTAGTAGAAATACTTCGTTGAGGGATTTGATTACGATTTTGGTGTTTTTATTTTGATAATGGTTACTTGTTCTTTTGGTTAAACGTTTGAAGTCGTTCTTGTTTATTGGCAATTACGGAAACGTCTATAGATGCTTTGTACGTAGACAAAAACACATTTCCAATCGGGCCTCTGCATAACAACCATATCTTCAACATCTAGTAGGGGGGCTATGCCGGCTTTCTCGCTAATAAAGATATTGATTAAGAAAAAGTAATAATTAGTTATGTTGTTTAACAATTTTATACATAGAAGAACTCGTTTCTAAAATTTTAATATTTTTTCTAAATTTCAAAATTTGTTTTAGTTTTTCTCCCTAATTCGTAAAAAATAACACAGGCTTATAAAAGGTTTAATAAATACAGTTGAACTTCGATAGCTCGAAACTCCATTATCCCGACAAAAAAGTTAGAGAATTTTGTAATGAATGTACAGTAAAAAATTAAATTCGTTCGGCATTCATGTTATTTTAATTTTATTCGTAGAAATACAGATGTACATACATATTTAAAGATTTCATTAAATGAAATATTGTGTGAATTGATAAGTGTTTACAGGCAAAATTTGAAAAACATAGAATTTATTAATTTAAATTTATCAAATTTTATTTAGCTAAAGATAAATGTCATATTTTAAATGCTAATTAGTTTAAAAAAAAACAAAAATTTAAGATGGCAATTAATTTTTGGAAAAATGTTTGACTTGTGGAAGTGTGGCCACGCGTGGTGCAAATACTTTACTTATGGCCAATTTTCAGGATTGATATTAAAACACATTTATTTTTAAAATCGTTTTAAATACAAAATTCTCTTCTTCACTAAAAACTTAAGTGAAACTTAAGTCACCGATGTGGTACACTTAATTTCAACTTAAGTTTCCATTGTAATATTTTAGCAAGGTGTCCTCAATATCACGACAATACAACAACAACTGGCAACAAAGTATTATCAGTCAGCTGTTTTTTCAGACCACATTGTAAATAAATACACTTGTTTATATTTTTTTTTGTATTTAGTAGTGCTACCATACTTTTATCTTAATTAAATAAGACTTTTCAAATAAAACTCAAAAAACCAATCTGCATTTAAATACGATTTAAGTTTTTATGAAAATTAACTTAATATAGATTTAAATCCAATCCGGAAAATTGGGCATTAGAGTTATAGAAAAATTCATGATAAAGAAGTTCAAGAGTTTAAATTATAGAAACAAGATCATGTGAATTGGCCTGTCTACCGCTTTTGCCAAGAGATTCCCTTCGACTTAAAGAATTTTCGATTTACAGAAGTTCGACTTATAGAAGTTCATCTGTAGATTTATATAGAAAATTCATTTCAAAAACCTTTTTAACACCTGTTTTTAATGAATAAGGGCACTTATCTTTTGCTTTAAAATATATCAAAAAACCGTGCATAAATTAAATTAAGAACATAAATCGGTGTATTATTGCTTGGGTTGACAATAATAATAATTTCTCTTTAAGATGGCACGCCGGGTAGGGGGACGTAACGTCTGCTGCGGCCAATCTTTAAAAAGAATTTTTATTATAAATAAAAAGGTGTGGGGAGATAAAAGAAAATATGGTTAGATTCTTTTATCTTACTTGTAAAATGTAGGGAACTGAGATGCTCACCTGGATTATCTTATTAAAAGAAAGGGGTATACCAATGGATGGGTTTCCTTTTCCAAATTTAAATGTTTTATTTATAATATAGAATATTATGTGGGACAGGTTGTGGTTGACAAGAGTTCAAAAAGATAAGTGTTCGCATCGATTTAATTTCAATTGAAACATTAAGTTTAATATTCGAACAACTTTTTCCAATATGTACTAAATTTAAATGTTGTGAATTCAAATGCTGTTTTGTATTAGCAATTTTTGACGCGGCTATTTATATTTATTGTTTTTAAAGTGTCCAAATTAATTTGGACAATCGGTATAAAATACGGATTACAGTTTCTAAAAATCTCGAACTTGATTACATATTAAATAAACCTGTTAAACACCATCTCTTCTGGCTTAATTTTTTCTTTATCAGGCTCTGCTTAAACACCATCTCTTCTGCCTTAATTTTTTCTTTATCAAGCTCTGCTTTTTTATATTTGTCCGGCAACTTGCTAAAAATCTGAAGGACGTGTAGAAACAGCTGGGGCTAAATCTGCGCATTCGTGATCGAATTTTTATCATAATTTAACTTTTCATAATCGCCCTACGGGATATTGAATAGCTTGTATTGAATTTTGAGATCATGGTATTCTATAACGAAATGAATACCTTCTCTCGAAATGTCATTCAATAGGTACCCAATAAAAAATGGAGCTTCCAACGAAGCAGGTAAAAATTGTTGTATGTAACGATCGGCCTTATACACTGAATGTTTCGATACAGTTATTTTTTAGTTTTCTCCCTTACAAACCTGCTTTGTAGTAAGGGAATGCCGTAGCACTTGAAATTTTGTTTTTTTTTTATAAAAATTGTTGAGAGTTCTTTCACTTACTTAACTGCATTTCTGTATGTCTTATTGCGTAGCGCATAATTGTGCGCTTATTTTTTTTAAATGTACCATTAGTGCTTCGCAAAATGATAAACTTTTTTATTGGGTAGTCACTTGTGTTGTGGAAACAGCACATAAATTAAAATCACTTGGCTGTTATTTGAAACAGCACATTAAATTTTGAACAATTCTTACAAAGTATGTAATTTTATTTGGGTTGGGGTCATAGATGGACTTCGGCCGTGAACATGAATTTTCCTCTCTATGGTATAACAAACACCGGTTTCGCTGGGTGGAAGACCAAATTTAGAAACTTAAGTAAGCGAAGCCAGTTTTTATTATACCATAGGATTTTCTCCCTTGCCGATTCGGGATTTTCGAATTTGGGATTTAAATGAATAAACATACATACATATCGCACTTAATCAACAAGAGGGTATTAACTCCAAATTGTTAAATTTTCAGCAGAAGCAAGATTATTTATATTTTCCATTAAAGGCATATGAAAAAGAATTTTTGAACTAAACTTTTCATTACCAAAAATTAGGCAATCTTTTTAAGTCGAATTTAAAAAGTTGAAAAAAATTTTGTTAATCGTACGAATTTTCATTCAAGAAACATTTTTGTTTACGTTTTAAAAATTTTTGTATTATAAACGAAATTTTTCTTTAATTTTGGTTTATTTAATTACATATTTGATAAAAATAATTTTTTTGTTTACAGAGTTTTTTTTAACTTTTTTGCTAGCTTATCTCGACTTAAGATGTTTTGTCAAAATGCAACGGATATATATTAAGAAAATTATATCAGGATATCGAGCCCTTACCGCAAAAATAGCTTAAGCGACATCATTTTAAATTTTCGTGTTTTTCAATAAATAAATATATTGACAAATACTTGCATCATCTCCTCAAATGTCACAGTCACAAAGGTGCCGTTACGATTTTATAGCAAAAACAATTTTAGCTTAAGTTAAAATTTCCATTAAACATATTTTTATTAAAATTCTGTGGTTTTAATGGGTAACCAACCGCGTATGTCCATTTTCTTCGGTTTTAAGATGTCGATGCCATATTGCTTAATTAAAAACGCTCTTTAAATGGATCTTAAAATTTCTGAAAAATTTTTTTTCAAATGAAACAGTTCTATAGCTTGATCCAGAATGGGGTTTCGGCTCTCCCGAAGAATTTGATTTTAAGACATACGCGGTTGCCCATGAAAACCACAGAACTATAGGCCCTAATTATATAAAACGCAACGCAACGCCAATGACTTACATTATAAGCAAAAACAAAGTAATAAATATTTTGTAATTTTGTACATACATTTTCGTAGAAAGCAACAACAAAATTATAAAATTTTTATGACTTTGTTTTTGCTTTCAATGTAATTCTTTTTTTTTTTTTTTTTTTTTTTAATTTACGCTTGTCTGCAGGAATGAAACTAGAGTCTCTGGCGGGAATCGAACCCGCAACCCCGGGGTTGATAGACTAGCTCACTACTAGCTAGCCTACCGGGGCACCGGGGCGTTGCGTTTTATATAATTGGGGTCATAATAAACATGCCATTAAAATTTTTAAAACAACTTTTTGTCATGTACAATGTTACAGACTTAAGCGGCCCATACACTTGCAATATTATTGTCTATGATATTCGCCATATTATTTCCATTTTGTCCTATATTATGCAATAAGTCGCACTTAGTTTTCATTCATTCAATAACAAGGTAAACATAACCTATAGAAATAACATAAACAGCATTGTGCAATGTTGCCAACACATTTCACTTTCTTTTCGTTGTGCAATAAAAATCAAAAGTATTTTGATTGTTGCCAATATATTGTGGCGATATAATTGTAAAATACGTAAAACTGAACAATTTAATTGCAAGTGTATGAGCCGCTTTATTGAACCGCCTTCGTATTACTTACTCAGCCACTGTGAAAGCTAATTCGAAATTTTTTCTTCTATTTTTGGGGGTTAGTTGACTATAATCGAAGGCATCTGGCAAGAAATGATGTATTAGGGCGCAAAACGCTAAACCATTATTCCAGCTCGTGCTAAAGTTAGTTATTTCGATGTTCTAGAAAAATTTCAAATAAAAAAATAAATAAATCTTCAATTAACACCAAAAAAGAAAAATAAAATAAATATTAAAAAAAAAATATTTGAAAAAGCAGACATGCCAAGAAATAATGTGTATTAGGGCGAGAAAAATATATTTGTACATCGGACTTATTTTTAAACATAATTTTAGTGAAAGCTAGAATTGTAATCTCCGTTTTGAGGGATCTTACCCCAGGAACACAAATGCACTGTAAAGCCGTGTGTCCACTAGCAAGTCACTTGCGGAAGAACTTCTGCAAGTTTTTGCTGAAGTGTTTCCACTCAAACCGAAACTTGCGGAAGTCTGCTTCCAGAAGTAGTTTGTAGAAGATACCACGACGAACTTGCTGCAAGAAATTGCAGACGTGTTTCCACACAATAAGAGCTTTTTTTACGAATGATTTTTATAAATTTTGAAAAGATCTCAAAAAAAAAAAAACACAAAACAAAACTGAAAACGGAAGAGAATACATACCACAAACCGTTTACTCACGTATACCCGACTTCTTCTGCAAGTCTTCAAAACACTTGTAGTTCACAGCAAGTCGTTCAAGTTACTTCCAGCAAGCAACAAACGCTTGTTTCCACGTAATTGCTGCAAGTAACTTCTGGAAGTCGACTTCTAATACGTGTTTACACGACAAAAAATTCTTATTTATAAAAAGTAAAACGGGTTTATAAAAAAGGTTTATTTATCAAATTTTCTTAGCAAAAAAGTTTAAACTTTTGTTAAAAAAAAGGATCAAAAAGGGGATACACGCGAAATTTTCTTTTACTTTTCCGTTTTACATGTAGTACTTTTTGCATTTTCTATAAAATTAAACTTGGAAACATAAAATCATGTGTAGGTCCTGAGTGAAAAAATCTTGCTACTTTTTTGTAAAAAACTAGAAACTTAAGCTTTGGCATATAAATATGTCCACGAAAGAAACGAAGAGGCTAACGAAGTAGCGAATTAACTGCCTGGTTTTCAAGCTTAAATAAAAATTTTCGTTGAAAGCAAAAACAAATTTGAGATTTTTTTATTGTTGTTTCAATATAAATTCCCAAGCGAAAATGTTTATTTTATTTTCTAGTATTATTTTTAAAAGAAAAAAAAACAATACGTTTACGACGATATTGTGAGGATGTTTTAGGAATTTTTAATTCAAAGATCGTACGACGTTCGACTCAATTGTGTTCCTGGAGCATTCCAATTCTAAAATATAAAGTTCAAAGCTTAGTTATATTAACAAAAATTAAAGCATAAATAAATTAAAAGCCTTAAATAAAAATTATTAATATTAAATGTTTCATTATAAATTAATTAAAAAATATTGTACAATATTATTGTTTACAACATCAACGTTAAGTGACTTTATGATTATTTAGTAGTATTTTTTTTTTTTTTTTGGAGTAAGTAGCGTCTGTGGTTTTGTTTGTTTGTAGTAGAGAAGTTTGTTTGAAGAAACTCTGTACCTCGTATTCCTGGGTTTTCGATTGACACCACTGTAGCAATTGTTCCTTAACAGTGGCGGCTTTAGCATTTAGGGCTGGATCGGTAAATTTGAATATAGGTTGATTACCGGTCGTAGCTGAGGCAGTTGATCCGCCTCCAGGTGTTGTCGGTGTTATTGGTGATCTGAACAACAAATGATTTACATTTATTCTATATGCTAAATATGAAAGTAGGTGTGTATGTTTTTTTTTAACTCTTTTCAATTTTTATTTTCATTTTCAATTGTTCATCTAAATTGTCTTTTAATTCAATTATATTTCATTTGTTTTTTTTTTTGTTGATTGGTTAAACAATAAGAAAATATGTATACTACAATGTTTATAGGTATGTTTTATATATTAAAATAAAATAAGAGATATAGATTAAGGCACATCCATAAAGGTACATACATACATATGTATGTATATGTAAATATCAAAGAGAGTTATGCTAGCTATCAAGTTTGAGTCGGAAAGTCTTGAATTCTTAGAAGGAAGGGGAAACAGTTTCGAATGGGGTACATATTTGCCCATACTCGTCAATTAACTGTTTTCCTTTTGTTTTTATGTACATAACGGGTCCGCCATCTAACGTTTTTTTCAACTAGTGCTTATTTCGTGAATGGTAACACTTAGCTTATGACTGATTTAACAGATAATTAGTTTTATCCTTCCGCTGAACGAATATGCTTGTGTATACGCTTGAACAACTGACCATCCAATGCGTTATCGCTCCGCTAAGTGGGCCTGCAATCGACTTACAGAATATGCCGATTTTGCCAAAAAAAAGCATCCTTTCAGATGAAGCTTATTTTGATCTTGGCAAGTATGTAAACAAGCAAAATTGTCGCATTTGGGGCACAGAAAATCCGCACGCATACATTGAAAAGCCGTTGCACCCAAAACGAGTCACTGTTTGGTGCGGATTTTGGTCCAGAGGCATAATTGGGCCATTTTTCTTCGAAAATGGACAAGGAGTGGCCATTACAGTCAATGGCGATCGTTATCGGGCCATGTTGAGCGAATTTTTGTTCACAAAAATTGAGGAGGAGGATATTGGCAACATTTAGTTTCAACAGGACGGCGCTACGTGCCACACAGCCAAAGCTACACTCGATGTTTTGCGCCCTGTTTTTAAAGATCGCATTATCAGCCGCAGAGCTGTTGTCGTTTGGCCACCTCGGCGCTGCGATTTGACACCGTTGGACTATTATTTGAAGGGTGCCGTCAAAGATAAGTTTTACGCTGACAAGCCAGAGACAATTGACGTTTTTAAGGACAATATTCGTGATGCCATTAGTGAAATACAGCTGCGCACAATCGATAATGTGCTTAAAAACTTGGACCGATCGTGTAGGCTACTGCATGACCAGCCGAGACAGCCATTTGAATGAAATTATTTTCCATAATTAACCGGAAGGATTGTACTTTCAAAAAAAAAAAAATTTTGAGAAAATATTCAGTAGTTTTTTTTAAAGCATTTTCAAAAAAAAAAAAAAAGAAGTTATTTGGCGGACTCTGTATTTGTAATATGCAAGATGAGTTTAAGTTAGTGTCCGTTAATATTGTGCGAATTTTGTCACTGCGATTCTTATTGAATTGTCGGGAGGGGAGAGGGTAATTAAAAGGGGAACACAAGCACGTGCACTCTTCGATTCATTATATTCGCTCATTCGTTTTCTCATTTGATGAAAAATCTATTAAAATTCGATCGCACAGAAAATTGTTGCGATAAAAATTGCATGATGTTAACGGAAAAGCATTTAAAAAAAAGCCGACAATAGTTGCAGCGTCAAAAATCTTACTATGTAAATGGACACTTTAAGGAAAAAAACTAGAAAATTGATTGTATAAGAACATTCACGCAGGTTTAAAAGTGAATTAAGGAAAACCTGCCGTGTCTGAACCAGCACCGTCTGCAATTTATGACAGACATGTGTAATCACAAATGGATCGTAGAGCTTTACTGAGCATTGCCAAACTGAAAAGCCAAATAGCAAAAAAAGTTAATCTTTACATACAAAGAAAAGGGACAGCCAACATAACTCTCTCTCATTGATGTATATACCTTGTGTAGATATAACTTCATACTGATTATTTTGTAGAATACAATTATTTTACTAACTACGTAAGTGTGTTACCGAATGGGTTTTATTTCGTCAGAAAAATGTGTCCTAAAAAGGCCAGCGGGTTTACCGCGTATTTCGATTCAAAAGAAATAATTTACGAGCTCCAAAAATTTGTTCTGCGTATTAAGATTTTCGTACTCGTTCGGAACGATGGCAGAGTTGTATTCATAAGCCAGTAGGCAATTTATGCCCCTATTACGGTTAACAACTTAACTCGCGCTGAGTTGAAATTTAAACAACTGCAAGTGATTAGTTTAATTTTTTTTAATGTTTTTGTTAAGTGCTGGTTCACACACGTCAAGTTCGACTCGTCAAGTATAGTCATGAGTTTTTAGGAGAGAGGGGCGTTCTCTTTTCCCTTCTCTCCTAAAAGCGCAAGACTTGACGAGTCAAACCTGACGTGTGTGAACCGGCACTAACCGCAATATAACAGAGTTATAAAACATAATACAAAAACTTCAAGATTTCAACTAAACTAGAATTGAGTTGTTAATCGTAATAGAGGCATTAATGAAAAGTTATTGTTCGTAATAGAGAGTTGCAGTTTTGAAAGTGGTTTTTTTCTAACAGGTATGAAAAACTTTCGTTTATTCGAAACAAATAGCAAGAAAATTGTAATAAACAGTAAAAATTGTTCGAACTCGTTAATTATTTCTTTCGAACCGAAATACGCGGTATCCCCCAGTTTTTTTTTTTTAATAACTGTTAATTTTTTTTGGAGAATACAACGTTAAGCAATTGTTTATTTTGCTTCCAAGTATTTATAAGACGTTAAATTTTACAAAATTTGTTTGACTCATAATTTTTTTGTTTTTTATCTGAGAAAGAGAGTTTAACAGAAAATTTTAATAATGATTGAGTTTTGTGGACAAAAAAAAATTAAATAAAAATCAATCTTTTACACACCATAACCGTATAAATATTTACAAATTTTACCATAATTAATAAATAAATCTTTATATTAAAGTAGTTACCAGACACCTTTAGAAGAGTAATTATAAAAAGATATGTACATAAATGGAAATGATATTTGTGCTATATTTATTGTGCAATTTATTTAGAAGTTTGTAAATATTTTACTTTAGTTTGTTTCCTTGTTGTATTTTCTCTTTAAAACAAATATGTATAAGTATATTAAATTATATTCTTACTTTGCAGATTGTGAATATGACTTGTCAAGTTGTTGAAATTTGGCAAATGGTGATACAGGCTTCGCTGCTGATCCTGTGACAGTGCGTGTAGTCACTAAAATATTAGAAAGTTTTTATTAATTGAGGGTATGGTGAGTATTAAAAGAAATTGTTAAAAAAGTTTTTTTTTTTACAGTTTTTACTTAAAGAAGCAAACTATTAAACAATTCTAACCATTTTATAATTTATTCATAAGACTAGACTAATAAATAAATAAATAACCATTTATTTCACAAAAAAAAGTTAACGATCTATAAATTTAAAACGAAACTTTAGAAAAACTGACCTCACGCCATAATAATGCTATGCATTTTTTTACTTTGAGCCAACACTCAGGGGATGTCCCCTACTAATGAAATGCATTGTGTTGGTGTTCAGCATTTTTTTCATTTTGGTTACTTTTTCTTAACACAAAAATAACAAATTTCTTGTTTTGGAACAAGAACTACCCGATCGCTTTTTTTGACTCTTAAAATTGTGTGTGGTAGGTATTTGTTAATCTCAAAAATACTTTTTTTTATCTACTTAAAAATTATTTTTTTAGAAGCTTTATGTGCTGTTCTCACAACACTAGTAATTAACCGTCCAGTAAAATTTATATGAAAAACTGTGCGACTTTTCAAAAATTCCTAGCGGTAAACCTGCTTGTGTTGTGAAAACAGCGCATAAACTTTAACAGACTATCAAGTTAATATATTAAAGTGTAGATGGCCGTTATCACCCATCCCGTTTAATATGATCATATTGCCACCGGGCAAAAAGCTTTTATATATAAAAGATCTACCGCATTATTTAGCTAAATTTTTCACTATGATAACATAACAGCAAGACCAACAGCCGTACCTAAACAAGAGCGCAAGGCGGAACGTTCCCACATAATAGAAATAAAAAGAAGAGAAAAAACCGCTAGATTGACAAAAAAAAGCTAAATTGCCATTATTTATTATCAATAGCGGCCATCTTCACTATTAAACGCGCTGACAAAATTGGATTTTACAGTTGCAAAGCCTTGACGCCGCGCTATTTAGGGATGCTTCATACAAATTGTATGGGCATGAGAATTTTTGACAGCTAGAAAGCGCATTTTGCTCTTGTTTAGGTACCGCTGTTAAAAGATTTACTTGTATGAGCTCTTCATATAAAAAGGTTGAAAGCTCTAGCTTTATAGGTGCCGTTTCCACTAAAAATTTAAAAAAATTATATAGGAAAGAACAATATTCCAGACCATCGGTAATATCTGTAATGTCAAAACTTTATAAAAATCGGTCCTGCGGCTTATGAGCCTACAAGATACAAACAAACACACTTTATTCTTTAGACATATTTTCAAAAAGAAGTGCGATTAAAATAGTTCTTTTGATACAGAAGGGCTCAGGGGAGAAGGCAGGGGGAGCATACCATTTGTTTAATTGCCAAATAACCCTATAATAACTACTGCTTCTTTAAACAATAATTTTTCCTTGCAAAAATTTGCTTATCTACATGAATATTATTTTTTATTGAATTTTTATTCACTATCCAACACAATCGTACGATTCATTCACACGAAAATCTGATCGAATTCCATACGACATAAAAATGTCTTCAAAATCTGTTGTCAATGCTACACTATCCCACAAAAATGATGCCAACTCAAATGACTCAGCTACTTTACAAGAAAATGCAACTCTGATCGCATAGAAACTATGCACCGGTTCACACACGTCAAGTTTGACACGCCAAGAAATGGCATTCTCTTTTCCATTCTCTTCTAAAAGTGACGGTTCACACACGTCAAGTTTGACTCGTCAAGTCATGAGTTTTTAGGAGAGAGGGGAACATAAATGGCATTCTCTTTTCCCTTCTCTCCTAAAAGGTCAAGACTTGAAGAGTCAAACTTGACGTGAGTGAACCGGTACAAAGCTCAAGACTTGACGAGTAAAACTTGACGTGTGTGAACCGGCACTTTAATTTTATTAAAATTTTCATAAACATTAGCAGGTCGGACAGAGTTTTCAAAAATCTGCCACTTAATTCAACTTTAAGCCACACTATCCTACTTTATGAGCACACGATTTTTTTTGACAAATCGTGCGACTGAAAAGGATAGTGTATCGCCGGCTTTATTATGTATTTACCTTTTGTTGTTGTAGTTACTACAGCTCCATCCTTTTCTTTCGTTTCAGTTTTCTCAGTGGTAGACGAAGAATGTTTTTGTTGTTTTTGTTCTATAGAAAACAATAAGGGGAAAATTAAAAAAAAAAGCAAAAATATAACAAATTTACTAAAATCCATGTTAAAAGGTAAAACAAAAGACAACAAAGAAAAAATAATTGGCATGCAGCATGTTGCATCTTACAAAGTACAAGTATGTATGACAAACAATTTCCATACTTTTACACTAGACATACACAAATACATACATATGTACATACAATAAAAACTACCTACAAACTAAATAAAAAAAATAATGGAATAATAAAAATAATTCATTAATTATCCATACAATATAATTATTATCTTTAATATACAAGATACATACAATAACATGTTTAAATATTTTATAAACGTATATTTTTTTGTATACATACCATACACTAAAATATATTTAAAAATACTCAAAAATGAATGAAAAACTTTTGTTTTAGTCTAAATTTACACGTTTTATCTCTTGTTGCTCAAATTCTTTTCAATTACCTTTTAAAGATGCCAATATAATCACACGCAGCAATCGGTTTCAAGTTTTTCCGATTCAAAACAACAACAATTTTATTAAAAGCGAATCAAAGAGAAAAAGAAAAAAAAGATACATGAATCTATCGTTGTGCATATACCAACGAATAAAAATACAAAGCGTACTGACCGAGTACAGGCATCTCCGTACTAACCCCATTTCTTCTTTCTTCTCTCAGCAAAAACATTAGAGTTGAGCATCAAAAGATGAAACGTGTGAAAGCAGACTTAGCAAAAAGCGAAAAAATGATTAAAAATAAAAGAGATCACACAATTTTTAACCCTTGAATGGTAAACAACGCCTGTGAGACGAAGACATTTTTTAATTTTGCTTTATTTTCTGAAAGGTTACTCGTATCAATGTGTTGCCAACCCAGTTGAGTGTTGTAAGCAAGGCGAATTGACTAGAAGACATTTGGTGTTTTTTTCGGTGGTCGACTTCTCAAAGTTTGTATACAAACTAATTTTTTATGTAAACAAACATTTTTTACAAGCAATATTTTTGACAATCCGACCACAGAAGCAGTCAAGGCGAATTCATGACAGGTAAGTGCAACTCTACATCTACAAAAAGCCCCATGTATTTTGTTTTTGCAATATAATTGAAAGATGTCAAAAATTTTTTATTGCAAATTAAAATTATCACTTTTTTATAAAAGAAATTAATAAATTTACTTTAATCATTCGCAGTTTTGAAATTTTTTTATTATAAAAATAATATTTATAGCACTTTTTATTCAACTTCTTCTCAAAACCATTTTATATTTTGACATTTACGAATTTTTAATTCACCGTGAAGACAGCTGATGAACGGCTGGCGAGATAACTTTACCCAGTTGAATTCGCCTTGGAAGCAGTGTTGTTGTAGAGTTGACCTCCCCCTTTACTCAATTCGCCTTGGCTGTACGAGTATGCGCGCGGACAAGGCGAATTCAAACAGGTAAACTCATCTCGTCAGCCGTTCATCAGCTGTTTCCACGGCGAATTAAAAAAAATGTTGAAACGTCAAAATATAATTTTGTTTTGAGAAGAAGTTGATTGATAATCGCTAAAAATATTATTTTTATAATAAAAAACTTTCAAAACTGCGAATGATTAAAGTGAATTTTATAATTTCTTTTATAAAAAAGTGATAATTTTAATTTGCAATAAAAAAATTTTGACAGCTAACATTTAAATTGCAAAAACAAAATTTTTTGTAGTTGTAGAGTTGCACTTACCTGTTATGTAGTCGCCTTGCGCGCGGACCTACAAATTTTTTTATTTTACATCGTTTTGTTTCTAATATATACACTCGTGTTTCGCCTGTGGGGCGAACTGGACCAATAAACGAAAATTTGTTTGCTGATAAGTCAGGAGAACTTCATAATTATAAATAAATAAAAAGGTCAAAAAGTCAAAATAAAATTAAAGCGTTTGAGCGTATATATCTGTTCAAAATATTAGAAAACTTACTGCTTAGACCATAAATCTGATTTAAAAAAATTAACCCGGAGGCCCACACCTCACCACACAACGCGTTCAAAGTGATTAAGGTAAAAGTACATAGCACGTGTTATTCATTGACTTTTGCGTTATAAAAGCCTTTTCAGTAAGCTATATTTTTGAAACACTTTGCTTATAGAACTCCAAGCTTCGGATCTTTTATAGTTCTGTTTTCCTTTTAAATACAATATTTTTTTAACTCTTTAATAAGCTTTTTTTTTATCAAAGACTCACAAATTTGTTTAAATTATTCTTGTTTTATTATCAGCGGTTTACTTGTCAAAAATGCACAACGCGTTAAAATGTTCAAAAACAAAATGATTTAAATGTTACTTGATTTATGACAAAAACTCTTGTTTAACTCTTTCTGACAGAAGCACGGCGAATTCACACTAGCTTTTTACGTAAGCAACAGTTAATAACTAGCCATGTGTCAAAACGGTATACCATTCTGGTAGTTCTGAGGAATCTTTCATAAATTCTATAATTTTCACTTAGAATTATGAAATTAAAAACGTTTTTAAATTACTACATTTTAAAACACACAATTTAAAATTAAAAACAAAATTAAATATTTGATTGAATTATTTTTCTGCGCTTGTCTGCCGGAGACCAGAGCATCTGGCGGGAAACGAACCCACAACCCCGGTACTGATAGACTAGCTCACTACCAACTAGCCTGCTGGGGCGCTCCAAAGTTTACTACAGTGTTGTAGTATTTTGAAACAATGTTAAAGAGTTTTACATTGTTATATCCGTTTTCGAAATGAGACCACCTTGTATGAATTTGCTTTGAACACAATTTTATTATTTTCTAATTTTGCACGCAAAAAAGGTCAAGAAAATATCAAATGCATAGAACGAGTGGTGTGCACCTCCAGCTTAAATGAGAAGATCGCATATCTTACATAGGGTATCCACCTAACAAATTTTTTGTCATACCAAACGTCAAAGTCTCTAATATTTTTGTCAGCGTTTTTTTATATGAAGTTTTAGGTTTATTATGACAAAAAATTGTCATAACTGAATGTCGAATTTCGCTAAACACGGCTAATTAGTTGCTTGTAAACTCCTCGTATGAAGCAGAATAACGATAATAACAGCTGCTTTACTCCACGTCTACAACTTTGCTGTTATAACATGATGTTATAAAAGCGTTGTAAAGACAAGATCAAAATACATTAAAAAAATTGCAAAACTGTAATTTCATAATCTGGACACTAATGCAATTCAAAGCAAAATTTTAAAAAATGGCATCAACAAAAATTGCAAGTCTGGACGACTACTAACTTGATTTACTAAAACAATGGAAAACTAAACCTTAACATGGCCACCTGTTACTGATTTGTTCATCGTTCTCCGGCTATTAGAATATAAATACATTGTAAATCTGTCGCAGAGTTTGCCGCGTATGGAGAGTTTCGCCGACGTCATGATTGTGTATATTTTCTTATACCTACACAAATATGTAATATTTTGGTCAACGAATATTCTCGGCCAAAAATTCGTCGTTCGTCCGTCCCAGTTGTGTTTTCCCAGCATTAAAGAGGTAAAAATATTTTTACCATTCTAGGGCTAAACAAAATTGAATTTACCAATTTTTATTTTTCTTAAGGTGATTTTTAAATGATGGGCATGCAGGCAGTGAAATGAGTGGGTTGAATAAATTAATGTTGATAATTAAAAAACAAAAAAAAAAACTTAAATATATACAAGAACAATTTAAAATAAATATGGGGACAAAAACACATACGATTTTATTTCTCAACATTTACAATCAGAAAAAAAGAGAAAAAAAATCGTCAAAATCCATGCCGAAAAGCTTCCGCAATTTTTGTAAAAAACGCACATATAAAAAATATTTACAATTTTCTTAAATCAGCAATTTACAAACAGCTGAAACACGGGCACTATTTTTTTTTTTTTTTTAAATTTTTGTTTGGTAGTAGTAGGTGGCAGTTTATTTGGTTTGGTTTAAATTTATATGCACAAACGTTTACAGAAGGAGGGACATCATGATTGGATTTTTATTATTAATTTTAAATGTTTATTAAAATTGTTTGATTTGTTTTTAATGTGGTCAGTAGCACTTGGTAATTATTTTAATTTAAATAAGCACGGTTTATGATTACGCAACTAAACTTTGGCTCTAAAGTGAATTTTTTGGATTAAATTTGCATTTACTGTTCTAACCCAACATTGGCAGCACTGTCTTCTGTGACAGCTGATATGACAGATTTCGGTTTTTTTTTTGGGCTATTTTGATTGGGCAATTCCAAGGCCCATTGAAAAGGTCTGTGCAAGAAGCCTGATGATCATTGTTTATGTTCTTTTTAGTTGTCAAAAGTTGTTTACATTTTGCCTACATGTGCATGTATACGTTTATGGTATGCCACACATACACGTTTTTTCTTTTTGCTTTGTATATGAGGTAGTACATTTTTGACAACTAAAAAGAATCGTATTTTGTTTTTGTACAAGTAAGCAGACCTGATAGATGGGCCTTGGGCAATTCATAATGAAGGGATTATTATCTCTTATTTGACTTTATATACGGCTACTCACGCTTGTTGTTTTAAGGTCGCGCTAAATGACAATGGATAAAAAATACTTTTTTAAAGTTATCAGAAGATTATTTTAAACATATAAATGATGAAATTGTGAAAATTTATGAATTATTTAGGAAATCGTGGCCGGTTGTACTCAGTTTGTGGTATGTTCAGTGGATTCTATGTGATTAATGAAGTGATTTAGTTGTAAACATGTCAATTTGAAGTGATTAACAAATCACTTGAATGTGTGAGAGATAAATCGGGAGAGATAAATCTCCTTGCCTGACGCATTCCCGGAAGCGATACCCAGTATCCCCTATGTTCGCCCAGAGCCCAGTCCTCCATGACGGACTGGACCCCTGCCCAACTTAGTCCACAGAAGGGCTCGGGACCCACCATCCGCGCGTTAGAACCAGCCCTGGCCAGCTCATCAGCCATTTTATTACCCGGGATCCCTGAGTGCCCCGGCACCCAGCAGAGCGTCAATCTGCTCCTTGTCCCCAGCTCCTGTAGCTTTCCACGGCACTCCGCCACCAGCTTCAAGGACATTCTCCAAGAAGAGAGTGCTTTAATGATTAGAGCTTAATCACATTCGAGTTGCTTAAACGCTTTTAAGAACACAAGTGTGAACATAACATTACACACACAAGATGTTTTTTTAAACTACTATTTTCAAAAATTAATTCATTTTCATTTGTGTTACTATAACTTATAGTCTATAAAGTTCAAAGTTTTAAATAACCGGTGAATAATCGCTCAAATCTATATTATATATTTTTTTAAATGTCATTAAATTAGTGGCGTATAATGCGTCATTATATACAAGGTTAAAGGTCGAAAGTATATTTAAAAAACTTAAATCAAATTTAATCCAAAAATAATCACTTTATTTGTATAAGTAAGTATTTTCTTAACGAAAAAAAATGTTAATAAAAATCTAAATTTAACAACAAACATATGGGTAATTCACAAAAGGCGGATTATCAGGGTATATGGTTATGTAGTTATATTAACAGCAACAAAATATATGAAAAAAAACTAAATAACTGTATTTTGCTGTTGTGAATATAACTAAACCATTTAACCTGATAACCAGCCGTTCGTGAACAACCCATATGTATCAAGCAAATGAACAATAAAAAAAAACGATTGAATAACAAAAATTAGGAAAACTTAAAAAATTTCATCATGCTTCTTTAAAGCGTAGATTAGGTAAAGTTTTTTTTTTTTTTTAGCAATAAAACATTTTTTGACATTTATTTTTTATCAACTCACAAGTTATTGTAATAAAAACAGTGTTGCATTTGTTGGCTGTATTTTTGTATACAGCTGTTAATCTACACAGAGTTGTAATTGTTTCTACTGAAACACTTAAAAGAGAGACAGACTTGACGTAGATGACGCCAGTGCCAGCGATAAATCGTTGTAGTCGGGCAGTTAATTCATATATTTATGTTTTTGTCGTCTTGCGGTTAAAGTTGGGTTTTCAATAAAGAATTGATGAATACGGCGAGGGCAGGTTATATTTTATGCAAGTTGCTTGACGTTCTCATAATGTGCTCAAGATATTTATAATTATTATTATTTTTTTTTTTTTTGTTAGAGCCACATGTTCAAAATTATAACTTACACGACAACATGAAGTCCCTCAACTTCTTGAATAAAGTATATTAATTCGTTAAATTCTTTTTAGTCTTAAACAATTTCGCTCACACAATAATATTTTGTTTAATTAAAAAAAAAAAAATATATAAATCTAAAAACTATAATTAACTATACAGGATTTTTTCAAGAAGAAGAAAAAAAGAGCATTAAATCATGAGGACCATAAGAAGAGCTGTTAAAGTAACTGAGTTTTATTTTCATTTATAAAATAAACGCTGTGGAATGGCTGCTGCTACAGCTGATGGTATTGTTTAGCTTTAAAGCCGGCTTTATATTTTGAGAGTTGCCTTTTAGTATTATTTTTTTTTATCTTAGAATTTTTACGAACCCATAATTAACTGTTCGAACGCATCATCCACGTTGCTTTCATCCAAAAAATTTAGATTTGCTATGTGGGGCATTGTGGCACTGCGTTGCAAACCGCCTGGTGCTATTGGTAGATTAGAGCCTAAAGACTTGCGACTGGCAGCTGAGACTTTCTCACTTGTCTTTGTGCGATTAATTACTGAACGTTTAGTGATCTGTTGTTCTACCACTGTTTCCTGTTGTGTAGGAGATTTTTGTCCTGTGAAATATGCAGCCACGGTCTTTTGCTTTTCACTGATGTCGGTTTTAGTCATGGCAGCTTCATACATTTTAGGTAGCGCTAAAGTATGGCCCGATTTTGTACGCCTTAATTCATTGGTAGGACTTGGATTGAACTTTGTTGTATGGGTGGGTGATTGCTTATTTTGCAGCATTATTATTTGATTCCATGAATCAGATTTACTCAATTTATTTGGTCTAATGGCTTGATGTTGCTCTCGATTTAATGAGTTAACTTCATCATCCTGGCGCCGAGTCATTGATGTAAAGGCATGTATATTATTAAAGACAATATTTCTGGGTATGTAATCATCATCTGGCTGTGGTGTGGCTGGTGTTTCCATAACAGTAGGCCTTGTGTTATTTAAAATCTGTTGAGACGACTTCACCACAGTATGGTTGGAAGTAGAGAGTATTTGTTTGCCTTGTATCTTGGTAGAATGCGTGGATGTAGCTACAACAGAAGACGAAGTTGTATTTGCAGAAGGACTCTGGTAAGAGTTGGGCATATAATGATGTCTTTGAGGTGGCCCAAACTTTTTAAGTATTGGCTGGCTTTCATCTTTGGGCAGAGAGGATTTCACAATGTCTGGTGTATTTGAAGGAGCCGAAGATTTGTACTCTTGTGTCTGTTGTGTTTCAAAGCGAGCTTGTTTTTCCAATTGGAAGTCCAAAGTATTTCCCAAACTCTTTCTGCGTGTATCATTCGAAATGCGTTCGCGCTGTTGTTCTAAACGTTTGAGCATTTCCTGGGAAATGTTTGAATGTTGGGGATTTATTTTAGTTGGTTCTTCACATTGCTTATTTGGGTAATCTTCACTTATTGCTTTTCGTATAGTTGCCAGAGTTCTTTTCTCTTGAGTTATTGAGGTTGTAGTTGATATTTTTGAAATTGGTTTTTGATTATCTGTCGGTTTCTGTGTTATCGAAGGCTTTTGTTGCTTTTCAAGCACTTGTTGTGGCATTTGTTTTTGATTTGTTGTATTTTGGTATTGAGGCTGCTGCTGTTGCAATTGTCTTTGAGATTTAGCTTCATAGGAGGATTTCGATGTGGTGGTAGAAGCTGTTTGAGTAAGTTTGGAAGGGGGTTGTGTTGCTGGCGCATTATATGGCTTTGGTGGCTGCTGTTGAGGCACCTGCTTCTGAGGCGATGCTTCATACTGAGCTGCTTTTTTTATTGAATCATTTGGTGTATTGTAATTTTGATTGACTGTTGAATAATTTTTTACCTCCTGACTGCTGGCAGTTTGCCATGTCGGCTCCGCCGTCGCCGGTGGTAACACATTATTTGTATTCTGATAAGATGTTGGTTTATTTGGAAAATTGCTTGATTCCTCTCCCACAATTGGATTAGAAGTCCAACTAGTATTTGGTGAGGGTAAATTTTGGCTGTATGAGATGGAAGCGGTAGTTGAACTGCCAGTAGAATTTTCCGATACATTACGCTGCCTGCGTAAACTTAAATTATTGGGTGGCAGAACCCTGTTTTGGCCAAGACGACTGAACTCTTCGTCGTCTGTGGTATCATCAACAGGAAAAGTGACCACATAAGAGGTTTGTGTTTCACTGACATATGGGTTAGGCGAAGGTTGCTGGTTAAAATTTGTAAGATTTTTTACTGTGGTTCTATTAAGATTTTCCATACTCTTATACAAGCCCATTTGTTTGCGAGGTGCTGAATGATGTTGTGAGAGAGCTGCGGCTTGTTTTGAATGGTCTTCCATGTACAGCGGCTTACGATTGGCCTCAAATTTATTTATTTCCGGGAATAACGGCTCTACAATGGGTGCCTGATAAGATCTACCGTCTGGAGAGAGACAAGTTTTTGGTGATGTGACTGTTTCTGACCGCTTTGTCAGTGGAGGTTTTGTTTTCGCTATGCCATTAGAATTTCCTAAACTTTTCATAGTATTCAATAGAGTTTTGGCAGCTCTTGAATTTTTGCCGTACAATTCATCATCACTGACATGGCCCGTACGTCGACCTACAGTTACGGCTGTCTGACTTTGAGGTTTTCTCATTACCCTACTGACAGCATGGTATTCCAACAAGTTATAGTCAGAATCCAAATCATCATCTGTACAATCGGCTTGTGGCATAGCGTATATGCTAGGGCTGGTAGGCATGCTATCTGCTGGGCTAGCCAAATCGAATTGTCTAGGCAAACGAGGTTGACTTAGTTGTTGTTGCTGTTGAGGTGAATCCTGAGCTGGTGGACAATATGAGGGATTCGATGAAGTCAATACCAAAGGTACAGAATGAGGATCTGTTAGAGAGTCATCACGCGATCTTTGATAATTATTTTCACTAGAGTTGCTGACCACAGCTGATGGTAAACAAGGATAGCTTTGATATGAGTTCTTCGGCCTGAGATTGCTGTAACTGAATGAAATGTTTTGTGGTGGTGGCAAGTACGCTAGCGGATCTTGTTGTGACGGCATTTGCCTAACACTATATGGTTCACAAGTGTTAGGCAAGGAAGGACGTTTTCTAAAATCATCAGAAATAGGATTGCTAGTGCCATTAGATGAACGCAGTGAGTTGTGGCGTTGTATATAAGGTCCTGCATTATTTATGTTATCATATTTCGAGCGCTCCTCAAACCTATGAGCTTTTGATTTGAAATCACTGCTATCCACGGTGGGTTTTAAAGCCCAGGGCAAAGCGATTGGGGATCTAGAGGAGGGTGGCGGTGAAGTTATAAACGAATTATCTGGTCTGGTGTTACCGTATTGACTAGGAGATGTAGCTGTTGGATTGTTTGCTTGACCTTTACGGGATGCTGCGTTAAGAGACTGCCAGTTACTTGAATTGCGAGGTAATTGTGGTATAGGCTTGTAAATAGGCTTTGAGGGAGAATCAACATTATCAATTGGTCTAAATACCGATTGCGGTGCATGTTTAAATTCATTGATTAGGATAGGTTTTGGAACATTCGCATTGTTAGAAGCTTGTTTTGCAGCGACAAATTGTTCCTGCTCCCTCAGAATAGCAGCATGTTGAGCTGCTGCTATTTGATCTTGTTCCCTTCTTTGCCTTTCAAAATGCTCACGTTCAAGACGTTCCCTCTCTTGCCTTTCACGTTGTTGCCTTTGCCTTTCCAGTTTATCACGTTCACGGCGCTCATATTCCAAACGTTCCCTCTCTAGTTTTCTACTTCGCTCCTCAGCTTGACGTTCGGCTTCCTGTTGCAATCTCAAAGCTATTTGTTGATTGGTTATATGATTTGGTGGTGGAACAGGTCCACTGTTATTAACCATAGCTTGTGAAAATAGTTTACTGGATTTCGTTGTTGCGGAAACATGATGGGGAAACTGTGGAGGCTTTCCTGCAAGACCTCCTTCAAAAGTATTTTTAATAGAACCAAATTTATTGGTCCAATTTGAAACAGAACGAGTAGAAGTCCAACCCAAACCTGGCTTATCACTTTGCTTGTTAATAAAAGCCAAAAACTTACGATCGTTTTCAGTTTTGGGTTCAAAAGGGGGTACAACATTTTGAGCACGTTTTTTAACACTTACTTGTACTGCACGTTTTAAGCCCAAATGTGAGCCCTTATCTTCAGCATCCGAATCAGTATCGAATTCAGAATTGTATTTATGTGTTTTAGACAAATCAATAGTATTGGCACGTTTCATTAAATGCTTTTTATTGGTAAATCTAGAGAATTTTGAATTATCATCGGGAGGGCTGGTTTGTTTAACTGTCTGATGTGGTTCGTTCGGTTCTTTGGGTTGCCTATACACTGAAGGGTTTTCAAAAGTAACTGAATATTCTCCAGAAAGAGGTCGACGCTTACCGTTGCTTACTGCTAAACGGTTAACGTACGTCATATTTGTATTTGTGTTTTCCTCAGGAACAAATTGTTTTGGCCTTCGCAATACTGGAGTTGATGATTGAGTTAAAATAGCTCCTGAAGAGGCGTTTTTCTCTAGAGGATACCATTGAGGGAGTGCATTGGTTGATACGCTATTCGCTTCAGGTGTGGTACTTTGCGAAATGTTACCCAAAAGCAACATATCCTCCATGTAGCGCCTAGCATCGGCCAATTCTTCACGACTTACGCCTACCGTGTGGCGATTATTGCGATTTTTGCGTTTGGCAAATCGAGAACGATTCGAACGATGAGCATCGGCCTCAGGCGAAGAAGTCTCACCATAAAGATTTTCATTACCATCTAATTCCGACATGGCTGCTGCTATTTCAGCCAACTTTTCGGGCGAAGTTAAGCCGGCACGTAAACGAGCCACCAAAGCCAATAGAGCTTTACGTTTTTCAGTATCAACTGAAATGTCTTTGCCTTCCTTAAGGGAACTTTCTAAACGACTTAAGGCGCAGGTAACGTCTTCAATTATATTAGAGTCACTTTGGATTTGTAACTGATCACGCAGACCAGCCGCTATTAAGCGTAAATCTTCCCCACTCTCAGTACCAGAATCTTCTTTTTGAGGCACACCTAATCTATCTACTTGTCTGGGACTATTACTACCACTACCTACGACTACGGAGCTACCACCTAAACTACCACTACTACTATCATTATTATTGTAAATATTTGCATTACTATTCGTTGGGCGAGAAGTGTTAATGTTCTTATTATTATTATTATTTTTATTGCTAATTGAGGCAGAGTCTGCCCTGCCAGTAGTCTGAACTGTCACAATTGGATTTCGAACGAAAGTTGGCGCAGTAAAAGCTGCTTTTTGTGTTTTATTATTATTGTGTGGGACCTGCATGATACTACCTTCACTAACAGTTTCTTTACTATTGCTATTTATTTGTGCCGTCTGCAGTTTTTTGCTGTTTGTTGACTGATTGCTATGCATGAGACCTTCTTGTGGCATAGGTTGTGGTGTTTTATCATGCACCATGAGCTTACAGGACTCACCCTTTTCAGAGCTATCGACTTTATCGTCGCTTATTGAAATTTCCTCTACAACTTCTTCAACAGTTTCTGTTTCAGTTTTGTTAACAGTTGTAGTTTCCTCTGCTTGCTCTGTATGAGTTTCCGGTTGCGAGGAAGTAACTTCCGACTTTGCAACAACTGTTACAGACGATTCTTCGGTCTTAGTTACTGCAGCTTCTGAAATATTTTCTTTAGCTTGCGAGTTTTCGCTGACGACTACTTTATTGTTTTGTTTCTTATCATCAAGTTCGGATTCTGCTTCACTATAATCCGTGACTTCTTCGATAATCTCCTCGTATTCGCTGGCACTACTTTCCTCTTCTTCGGGATCATTAGCTGCTTCTGCTGCGGTTGGTGCTTCTTTTTCTTTGCCTTTAGCGGGGCTTTTCTTTGTTTCTAAATGGAGGAGGGGAAATTTTATAAATGTAGCAGCTTTAAAAAAGGACTGTATGAACAGAAGCAAGAGAACTAAAAACACAATGGCAGGATAACGTATTACAAAAGAAACAATAGGTCCAATTACTTTAATACAATGTACTATAAAAGGCCGTCCAAAGGCCATTATCCTTTAGGACAACAAGAACAACAATACGAACGAGTATGATGACTTGGAATTTATTTAACACGTTTTAAATTCATTGCGTGAAATAAGTTAAAACAAAACGGCGACTGGCTTAATGAATTTGGAAATTTGTTTTGTGAGATGACAGAACAGAATTTTGAGTTGGTTTTCAAGAAATACACAAGTGAGTTTGATTTGCTTTGAATTCTTATGATATTAACATAATGTTGTGAATGCTTACATCTCTGTATCTATTGCTTTCTCTCTAAACATCTACGTATAAATACCTAGTAAAAAAGAATAATTGGTTTTGGGATTTTTTTTTTTTTTTTGCTTTCAGTGTTTTACAAATCCAATTTCAAACATTTGTTATATGTTTTTGTATGGTTTGGTTTAGCTAAAATTTTGAATCTAGAATAAAGTAAATACAAAATATTTATGAAATATTGATAAAAAAAAAACAACAAAATAATTAGAATAATAAATAAAAATTGCTGTATAAATAAATAAGTAATGTAAATAACAGTATTCCAACACCATATTTGTAAAAATAATTTTGTTTTCTTAACCAAGGATAATTGAGTTAATTGGTTATCTCAGTGAGTTTTATTTTCATATTAATGTGCAATTCATTAAGGGCCATTGTTATAACTTGACGTTAGCTGTTATCGGGTAGATAACAGACGCTTTTTGACAGATAACACATTACTATCTCTCAACTTAATCCTTACTTTAGCTAACGCCAAGTTGTAATAATTGCTCTTAGACCAATAAATAATATATGGATTCCTTTAACTTGTAAAACTTAAAAAGAATTACAAAATTTTTAACGCATTTTCTCTTTTTTTTTGCCAACTCAATTACAATGGGGTAAATTGAAATAATTAAATGCGCAAAACAAAACTAAATTTTCTCTGCCTCATTGGGACAGACAAATTCGCACGTTTCATTATTATTTTTTTTTTCTTTCAAGCGGACAGACAGGCAAACAAATCCATTGATTAATTATAAATCGAAATAAATTGCACATCACCATATGTGATTTTTTTTTTTTTTTTTTTTGAAATGTGTGGGGATTTTTTTGTGTGTTCTTTTTTTATTATTATTGAAAAATACCTTCACGGTCAGCCATAAGTTCCCTCAAACGTGATCGTATTTTACGACGTTCTTCGTATGTTCTGGCCTGTTCCAACTGTAGTAAAAAGAAATTAAAAGAAAAAAATTTGTTTTTTATCCGGCCATTTGGTAGTTAAAAATAAATGCAATCAAAAATTATAAAATTTCTTAAATGTGTAAAAAAACCATCACAATACTGTGAAAGAATCGGTAAAAAGTAGGATGTAACTGGAAACTGTACATCATTTGATATATGCAATCAGAAGAGCGCAATAGATTGCCACTCATGGCAATATGCTTTCTATACGTCGCAAATTTAATGGAGTGATCAAATTTGACGTTAGGGAAGAGTGTCCCGGTGGCGTTTTTTTGAGTGAATTTGTCATATTGATATTTTCATTAATGATTAATGATCATTAATCCTTACAAACTGGATCTCAAGGGGCCATTTCTATGAACAAATTGAAATGTCGGTGAATGTACGCGCCAACTACACAGCTAAAGACAGTTTTGCAGACATTTTTATTATAGATTCACCGTTTTCAAGAAAGTTAAAAGTTATGGACATTGTCTATTATTATTCGATACAAAGCTAACCTCTGCTGCAATTTGCCTTTTACAAGTATTCGTCAATGGTTGAAGGACAAAATTTAACGGATTATTTAATATTTGTTTGTTTCTTATTTGTCGCCACATGGAAGAATTGTGAAACTTAGTAACATTGTCTGTTTTAAGTGGATGTAACACAGGGCTTACATTTGACCGTACTAGTAGTACCACAGTACAAGACAGTAAGAAAATACATGTTTGTTGCCAAAAACACTACTAAGAGTCTTCGTGACGTAGGCGTCCAGAAATAAGCTATGACAGTTCGTTCACTTTTTAAAATATGTATGTCAAACGCGAACGTTGCAGTGCAAGTCCAGCTTATCGGGGTCTTGTATGAACTAAATAAATATACTTTTTGATTTTTTTTCTTTTGCGGAAAAAACTTTAAATTACTATCTGCAAAATTTGCTAGACAGCCCAACAAACACGAATCCAGACCTCTGATATGAAATGAATTTATCACATCAAACACAATTTTCAAACCTTTTTAATTGTTTGATTTTAACATCTGAATTCGAATTTATAATGATATGAATATAAACATTTCACACATAATGTTTAATCAACTTGATGTCAAATTATTATCAAATGTTATTCTCAAATCAAAAATTAGCTTGGCAGCACTGAAGCGAAAATTAATTGAAATACTAAAGAATGGCGATTAAAGTTAAATGTGTGTTACACACAGGGTTGTTAGACTTTTTTCCTCAGAAATCGTCAAAAGTTTTAACAAAATTCGTCAAAATCGTCACGAAAATTGAACAAAATCGTCAACAAAACGTCAAATATATAAATTTTACAAATTAAAGCCAATTTATTGCATGGATTGGTTCGAAAATATAAATTTTTAGCAAGAAATTCTATTTATGATGAAGAAAGTGATATGGTTAAGTTTTATTCTATTTATTTCAGCAAGTGGGCTGAAATATATTTATCATTTAAAAAGAAAACATACGAAAAAATATATTTGCATAAATGCATAACAAAAATTTCTTTATTTCATTTATCCATATTCAGAAAAATATTAAATAATAAATAAAATCTCATTTGCTTTTAACTCGAGCTATTTTTAAATGAGTTACTTTTAGCGCTATGCTATCTCTATTGCAAATTGTTTTTATTGTTAAAGTTGCTAAAAACCAAGGATGATTCTGTCTATATCAACAGTATTTTTACTTGACTTGAAACGTTTAATTACGTCCAATATTAGTTCCAAACTAATACATTTTCTTCTCATTGCACTCATTTTTCTACACAACTTCTTATTAAAAAGTAACTTTTTACTTCCTAACACGCAATTTCACTAAGACTAACTATCCTAAGAGAATTAAATGGGATTTGCCTTTTTACACACAAATGGAAAAATTCTTCACATGTGATTATGACTTCATCGAAAAATGCATTCGTATGTAGCGACGCAAATCGAAATCATAAAAACGCAAAGCGGATTAAACCAATTTTTAAAAAGCGGCCCAAATAGAACAGACGCAAATTAGGGCTCTAGTGTATATTTTTTGCAGTATCGATAGCATTTCTATAAATGTAGAATTTGAATTACTAATGCTTCTAATGAAATCCACCTGGTTTGTGATGGGGAAGAAATTTTTTTGTTTAATTTCCAAAAATTTTTGTATTTCGAAAAATTGATTTATAAGTTTTGAACTGTTTTCAATATAATTGTAAATATTTCTTGTGTGTTTTATCGATGCCAGAAAATCGTCATAGCACTATTACTTTTAGTCAAAAAATCATCAATCGTCATTTTACTGTATTTTCTCAAAAAAAATCGTCAAAATGACGAAAAATCGTCACATCTACCAAACCTGCTTGCCAGATTAAAGTGTTATAAAATTGATGACAGATTAAAGTTTAAAGTAAATTTAATGACGGGATTAAATCGTCAAAATATAAGTGACTCTACATTAAAAATCGTCAATCGTCATTTTGATATATTCATCGAAAAAAATCGTCAAAATGACGTAAAATCGTCACATCTAACATCCCTGGTTACACAATTAAAAAATGTTACATATGACGTGCAATTAATTCGCCTTGATTTCATGTTAAAAAAAATAAAAAATTATTTTAAACTAAAACGGGAAAATGAAGAAAATTTAAGTTTGTTGTACGATCTCGGTGCTCCTTCATGACAATCCTCAAAACAAAAAGGAGCCAAGTATTTTGTCTCTCCAAGAAATAGAGGACGAGAAGAACACTGTTTTATCTTTAAGCTATGGTGCCGAATGTTTATCTCACAGTTCCTTTTAAATAAATAAATACTGAATTTAAATTAAAAAAATTTATTTATTATTTATTTAAGTTCCTTAAGCCCTTATGACACTACATTTTTAATGCATTGTTCAAGTTTTGGTGAACAGTGCAAATATAAAGTAATAGAAAAATTTACCAAGTGCGAAGGGTTCAGCTGTATTAAGATAAATGGCAAACTGTCAAACATTTTGCTAAAGTTATCGATAAAAAATGAAGTTATGTCAAAAAACATGTAAAATTGTTCAAATTAAAATTGACATTTCAAGCTTGAAATATTAAAAGTGTTGCTGCATTAACCGCTTTTTGTTTTTAGGTTTCTCATAAACAAAAAGTTGATACAACTTGCAGAACAGGGACGGCTAAGTTGTTTCAATTGTACTTTTTTGTTGATATTTTTTAAACTAAGATAATACCTTTTTGTGGTGTTTTATAAGAACATAAATAAAATTAATATCAACTAAAAAAATCTTTTATGTCAATTTTGGTAAAAAAGTAAAATTTTTAAAGGTTGTTGGTACAATTTTAAAAATTCTCAACGCCATCCCTGAAACAAAACCATAACAAGAGAAAAAAAACTAAAAAACTTTGTTTACATTTTTTATAGTTTGCTCTTTCTAGCATTTACTATTTCTTTCTATCAATTCTATATCAATTAATGAATAAAAAATGAAGTGTCATAAGGGCTTTATTGCATTAAAATCCACATTTGAAAAACATTTGAGAATAACGTTTAAAAGCAAGGTGAAAACAAATGCATTTTTCAATTTGAAAATAATTTTCCCTTTTTGTTGAGAATGCTATGATTTGAAATTATCGTTTGAGAAAAGGTTTGATTTCAAATCACTTCCAATTTGAAATCCCATCTCCGTGTTTGTTGGGAGAAGGCCAGACAGTTGGAGAAGTGTGCATGCATTAGTGAAAAAGTTGTACCCAACAAACAAACAAATAAAAATTATTTGATATCAAACGTTTGATATTGATTTGAAAATCATAGCATTTTCAACAAAAAGGGCATATTATTTTTAAATTGAAAAATTCATTTCAAACGTAGTTATCAAATGTGGATTAAAATACAATGTGGAACATAAATAAAAGTATGTATTTTATTTTTTTAATTTAAATTCATTATATATTTTAATATAATAAACTGTGAGATAAACATTCGGCACCATAGCTTAAAGATGAAATAATTTTCTTTTCGTCCTCTAATGCCCAATTTTCAGGATTGATATTAAAACGCATTTATGTTTAAAATCGTTTTAAATACAAAATTCTCTTCTTCACTAAATACTTAAATGAAAATTAATACACCGATGTGGTACACTTAATTTCAACTTAAGTTTCCATTGTAATATTTTAGCAAGGTGGCTGCAATATCACAACAATACAACAACAACAGGCAAATCAATAACATCCAGCTGTTTTTTTTTTGAGACCACCTTGCAAATAAATAAACTTTTTTATGATACTTTTTTTGTATTTTGTAGTGCTACCATACTTTTATCTTAATTAAATAAGACTTTTCAAATAAAACTTAAAAAATCAATCTGTATTTAAATACGATTTAAGTTTATATGAAAATTAACTTAATATAGATATAAATACTATCCTGAAAATTGGGCATTAGTCTTGTAAAGAGGAAATACCTGGCTTCCTTTTATTTTAAGGAATGTACCATCTCGATCATACAACACACTTATAATTTCTTTACTTTTCCGTTTTTTTTTTTTAATTCGTATTCTTAATCATTGTAATTACTTGCAAATAATTTTTATTTTTCCCAATTAATAATACGTTCACTTGTAAAACACATTTAACCACGAAGTAAAAATTTTACTTTAATCGACATTTTTAATGCTGCCATTTTTTTTCGATTTAGTATTGCCAAGTTTATTTTTTATTCGAATTTAACATTTGATTTCAATTTGACATCAAATTGATAAAACCTGTGATGTTAAAGATTTATTTTCAAATCATTATCAATTTGAGTTTAAATGTTAAAATCAAACAAATGAAAAACGTTTGAAAATTGTGTTTGATGTCAAATGATAAAGTCATTTCATATCATAGGTTTGACTTGGTGTTTGTTGGGTACTGTGTTGCCAGTACTGGCAAATGTAAACGCCATGTAAATACCAGTTTGTCTGCAATTTCCTTATGTCAGACAAAATTCTAATACATAGATTTTCGTGTGAACAAAGCGTACAACTGTGAAGGTTAGTGAATCCCGGCCTTAAGGGTGTATACATAGATTGGACCCATTCTAACCCATTTGATTTTAATTAATAACTTTAGGTTAAATATAACTAATTCTAAGATATTTCTTACCAATTCTTTTAAAATTTCTTCGTCCCAAATCTCCTCTATATCACAAGTTGTATAAGTAACTGGTGTAGAAGAGCTTCCAGATTTAATCGTTTTCGTTATGCGTGTAGTTTTTACCTAAAAAAAAATATGAACAAATAAAAGAAATAAATTAATACTAATTTTAAACAAATATAAAATTCAATTGAACATATGTATATGTATGTAGAATGTATGTATGTATGAACATGCAAATAATATATTTTAAGATTATTAAAAATATAATTTGTGAATAATATGAAATGCTTGTAATTAAGTTTATTTTTCATTTACACATACAAGAACATTTTTTTTTTAAATTTCTTGTGTTTGTCTACAATAAATTTTGATTGTCATTTCGATTAATTGTTTAATACATTAAATTTTCACAAAAAATGACGTAGAATTTCTCTTTCTGTTTTCTTTCTTGCACTATTTTTAAACACTTTATACAGTTATGAAAAGTAGTCTACGTACACCCTAGCATTTTTATATTTTGGACACTTCCCAAAAAATATTTCTAGTTTTCCGAAGCACATAAAGTAAATGTAAAAGAAGTAAGCGCTCATTTATGCAGTTTTTGTGCCGGAGTCGGAGTCATAGTACCCACAAAAACTCGCGACTCCGATTCCAAAGTTTTTCGGCATAAAAAATTTGAAAAAAATTTTCCAAAATAAAAATTATCTTCTTAAAACACATTTAAAATCTAAATAAATGGTTTATGAATACTGCTCTTATGTGCTGTTTCCAAATGAGAGGCGATGGAATGAGTGCTTTTTATAACTATAAATTTTACTACATAATCAATCGCCTGTCATTTGGAAACACCACATTAATGTTTGCGTACGGTAATTTCTTCTCAAAAACTCTAATTTTTAGAAGGCCGTACGGTAATGAAAAAATAAAAGTTAACATCACTGAGTCTCATATATGTACATTTAGCATCAAGATTATAGTAGGAGCCAGAGTCGTGAGTCGGAGTCGCACTTAAAAAATTTCAGCGTTTGGAGTCGGAGTTAGTACATTTTTCGGACGACTCCACAGCCCTGGGCTTAACACACTTTAAAACTTAAATTGAAAAAAAAACTACAAGCTGGTCGACGAGGCGTACATATCTTTCTCTACCACACGGCATTAAAATTTCAATTTACCTAAAAATTGGATTTAGCAGTTTTGCGTATTAAGCCGACAATATGTAAAATGTTTTCCTCATAAATTTTTCTCTGTTTTCACTATTTTTGCTTTTGTTATGAAAATGTGATATTTCTTTAAAAAAAACCCGAAATCACTAGGTGTACGTTGAGTTTTTTCCTTTACTGTTACTTTTAATGATTACGAGGAGGAGGAAGTTAGTTGTGGCTGCCAAAAATGTTCATGTTAAACACAATGTACTACGAATAAAAACGAAAAAAAATTCTCAGACCATAAAAACTGTCACATTAAAGGTGGTCAATTGGCACCACATTTTATGCAATAAATCATTGTGTCATTTTGATTTTATTTAAACGGCGTAAACAAAATGATTAATATTCGTTAAATAAAAAAAAACTGCAGAATGCAATGAACACATTCGAAAAATCCAAACGGTTAAAGGTTGTAATAAAAATAATTTATAAAAAGAAATAATTCTCACATTCTATTTGCTAAAATTGTTGAGTTAAAAACAAAATATTTATGAAGTATCACTATCCAGTGCGACACAAAGAATGCCGTACCCTACAACAACCGGGTGGCATTTTTTTTAGCGACTTTGTCAAATTGATATTTTCATCTATGATTCCTCTCAACGACACTGCTAAAGGCCATTTTACACGGTAATACATATGTATTACGACTTTGTAGAATCAAAATTATATGAAATTCTCTCCGTGTTTAAAAGAAAAAAATAAAAGTCTGTTGTAAGGATATTTCATGTTTACACGGATGGTATAAGTAAAATTAAAAATAATAACAAAAAAGCAGATGGTTACAGTTTTACAATTTTCACAAAAACAGCATGAAAATTTCAATATACTCCGTTTAAATACACTCCTGGTGTGATGAAAATACATAAGTTTCTAAAATGGTTTACCCTGCGGCCACACGATCAAGGGCATCATTGGCAACGATGTCGTCAACGGCAATCTGGGCATATACGTTCACAAGTATGAGTGGGAAAAAATGTCAAACGTGCACGAATGTTTACATCAGTTTTTTCATATTGCCCTTAATAAAATGATAGAAACTTCTGACGTATAAACGCATCAGCAATGCCCATCAGATGATGCATCAAATGACTGTCATTGTTCTTGTAGGGTAGCGAGCCAGGAAATGCATTTCATTCTGCTGGTGTCTAACAATTGTAAAATTCTGTATACATAAAAAAATTTACTTCATTGCTAACCAAAGGATAGCTAAAGTAAAAACCCTAAACCATAGAATATTAACAAGAACTGAATTCTCTCAAAACTGAGAAAAAAATTATCTCAAAATCCCGTTAGTGTCAAATTACAACAACAAAATAAACATATGTGACCTTCTCCAAAAAAGGGAAGTGTATGACAATGAAATGCGGTTTATGGGCTGGCGGCATCATCGGGCCGTATTTTTTCCAAAATGAGCCCAGTCAGGCAGTTACTGTGCCTGGTGTTCGCTATCGTGAGATGATAACGAAATTTTTGTGGCCCAAATTGGAAGGCATACAGGCTTGTTCTGAAAATCACGTGATTTCAAATCAAATGTGGCCAAATATATTAGCAAATAAAACTGCAGAGTGAATAAGAATTGCAAACACTCAAAAATTCTTATTTGCAACGATATCAAAGCTTAAACAAAATACCAGCAATTAACAGTGAGTTTATCTTTTATAACATTCCCCACTACAATTGGTTGATATTCTCTCAACACCAAATACACTTAGGTCTGTTTTTATGCGGATTTGAATTTATGCGGTTTTCAATTCGATTTTTTTTTACATATTTTTTTTTTTATTCATTTTTTATATTTTTTTTTGTCGTATTAAACATTTTTAAACGTTGGCATCACTTATGAATAGTAGTTTTCAAAATTTAATGACGAATTATTTTGAAAAAACTGCCGAAACCCTTCCAAATAAAGATTGTATGAATGTTCCGACTTTACCAACTGCTAATGTGTATGTTGTCTTATCTAGCGACGAGGATTTGATTGGGTCGTCTAGCGATGAAAGTGATTTTGCACCAATTAAAAAGCGGATTAGAACGCTGCCAAGTAGTGATTCCGATAACATGTAATGTTTTACTTTTAAATATTAAATATTAATTTAAGTTTTATAAATATTTTTTTTTGTTGTTATTCATTACTAATTTACTTATTAATTTAATTGTATGCCTTTAACTATTTGTTAACTTTCATAAAACTGGTTTATATTGTAGTTTTTCTCTTCTTATGTATTTTTTATAATAAATAAATGAATTGTTTTTGGTTTATTTTTTTTGTAATGACTTTTTTTACTCCCAGATTTGAAGTTATGCGGTTTTTTAACTTTTCGGAACGAATCATCCGTTTTGTGTGAAAATGGAGTCTTTTTTATGCGGATTTCATTTATGCGGTTTTTTGGGAACGCATATACCGCATAAAAAAAGACCTGTGCCCCTGTTCTGTAACTCTCGCGTCGAGAAAGTTTTCGATTGAAATGTGTGAAATGAAACAAAAATGCCATATATTGAAACAAACAGCTGTTTTTCTCACTAAACTGTGTCTGTAATTTTATTGGCGAGTTCTAGCTGTCACGTAAGGAAATTACTCGCCAATTTACAGAAAAAGTGTGTCTGTAACATTTTTGTAAGAAAAGTTCCCGCTTTGAACTGTCAAACAAACTCACGAATAAAAATGGGGCGAGAAAAAAATTTAACACTAAAAAACAATTAAAAATGCAAAACACAAAGAATAATAATAATAATAATAATATTTTGTTCTTGGCACATTTTTTATTGTTAAGTTCTTTTACTTTTAACATTTTTATAAAATATACGAATATTTTCAAAGCTCGTTTGCAAGCAACAAACATTAAAGTCGCACTTAACATTATTTGGTATAGCCGACGGTTGTATTTTCACCGCCGTCGTTGAAAAACTTTTAACTTTAGTAAATTTTAGTCGCCGGTAACGATATGTGTTACTGGCGTTCTCACCGTCTGCAATGTCACATCGGCTTCGAGTGCAATGTTATGACATTTATAACGCAACGACCTAATCTCTTTTGATAGTTTTCGACATGAGTTACAGACACACTTTTCTTCACTTTTCGAGAAACGATGGAATATTTTGTTTCACATCTTTTCGATGCGGGAAGTTCTCACTATAGTTACAGAACATGGGTACTGAGTGTAGTTGTAAGTAGGTTAAGAGAAGAAAAAAACAAATTGCTTTATTGTTTTTGCAAGAAAATCAAATTAAAGTAACTTGCTAGTTCAGTTTTTTTATGCCGTGCGCTGTAAATTTATTATCAAAGTAAAAACACTTTAGTGTTTGCAATTCTCATTCACTCTGCAGTTTTATTTGCTAATATCTTTCTAAAAAATAAAAAAAAATTTTGGAAGAATGTTTCCTGATGATCTGGCCTCAGCAATCAGTGAAATGCGCATAGAAACAAGCTTTCAACAATAAATTTCCGTTTTTTTTTATCTTGTATCAAAATTGGGAATTAAGCACGACAAACAAAATTTTATTAATTAAAATTTTTTAATTCCCGAAAATTACTTTGATAATAAGTTTCAAAGAATAGTTTTTGCAAAAAAAATTTTTCAAAAGAAAACATTGTGGTGTTTGCAGTGCTCATTTTACAAAATTATTTTAAGCCGCCGAGTCAATTAAAAAAGAAGTCGCAAAACAGGTGGTTGACTAAACATCTTAATTCATATTAAAAAAATAAAAAAAAATGTTGTTAATCAAACGAATTTTCATTAAAAAAAAAAAATTTTTATTATCAACAAAATTTTTCTTTACTTTTGGCTTAATTCATTTATTAATAAAATTTATGGATTAAAAAACCATAAATAGTTCAACAAAATAACCACAATTCTAATTAAAAATAATTTTTTCATCGGCAAACTAACAAATTAGATTAAATCTGGATGCAAGTGTCTCCAAGTCACCAGTTTTGCCAACTATTTTGGTGAGGTTGTCAGCAAAATATCTACACTACACTACATTTGCCAATATACAGTGTAACCTCGGTGAACGCAACCAATAGAAATTTTGGGCTGTTGCGGTAACTGAGCTGTTGCGCAAGCCAAGTCACAAATTTCTAGTCATATTTTTCTATTTAAAAGCTTTAAAATAAGCCAATCAAGAATTTTATAAAAAAAAAACTAATATTAGCTTTTAATAATCATATTTATTTGATTGAAATAAAGAATAAACACAGAAAAACAAAATTCTATACATTTAATGAAAAATTAATAAAATACACATTTATTCTGTCTCGTGACACCTCTGTATGCTCTGTGCTATTACTGCATCTAGTGCGTATACAAATATGCTGCCGGAATTAGGATTTTGTCTAGATAGCGCCCACACCATGTGAGCTCGAGAACAGTTGGCTTTTCAATACAATGGTAAAGGGTATATACATATGCACATAAGTATGTATGTATCTATGTATATTATTATTTATTAAAGCAATGTCACAACAATTAAACTATATTTTATTAAAATGTTCTAACTTTTTTTTAATTTAAACTTTTCCACTCAAGAGCACATTCAAAATTCTTGCCAAAATTGTTTTGTTACATTGAAACTTTTCTTCCGTTATTTAATGAACAAACAATGATAATTTTTCATAATTTTCTTTTAAAGATATGCATATGTATGTATGTATGTGTGTTTGCATGTATATATGTATTTATTTTTACGAAAAAAGTTTTGGATTTAGAAATTAATGATACATTTTGTATTTGAACATGGCCTTTTTGCTATTTTGGCACTTTTAAAAAGGGTAATTATTCTTTTCGCTGAAATGTGTTCTTGAGATTTTGCTAGATAATGATAAAGAAAACAGCTGATTTTGCGTGAAAGTATACATACATACATATTTAGATATAGAAATACATTAAACGAATTTCTCAGAATTTTCCAGTTGTTTCTTATTTAGACATTCATTTTAAGCCTTCTTAAAATATAATAAATAAGTAGATTTTTAAAATCTAAAATGTGAAAACGATTTCCGTTTAGCAGACATTTTACTATTTTTTGTACACTAAAAAACAAAAAAAAAAATAAAAAAATATTGAAAATCCAAATCACAACAATGTGGCATTTCTAAACATTTGCTTGACGTGATTGGTTTTTTTCATTAATTTATCTTGGAACGAAGAAATTTTAATTTTAGAAAACTACGTAAATTAAACAATCTAATGTGCTTTTGAGTAACCAAAAGATTTTGTACACTTGCGGCTTGTTTTCTCCCTCGTGTCGTAGGTACCAATACAAAATTAATTTTAATATTATTTTTTCAAGCAGCAACACTTTGTCTTGAAATATTCAATAAATTTTAAAAATACTCTTCTTCATGTACAAATTGGATTTTTTTTTAGTTTTTAATTATTTTAAAAACGAATCTTCTTTTTTCGCACTCCTCTTAATAACAAACAAAAATCTTGTATTCTACCGGCATATAAATAAACTTTGGCACAAGTAGGTATAAATTAAATTTGGGGAAAAAACCGAAAAAATTTATTTGATTTGCATCCACAAATACACACACGCTAAATACAAATCTGAAATTTTAAAATTAGAAAGTTATTTAGGGCTCCTCTGTCCGTCCCTCGTAGAATTTTAACAAACATTTTTTTGCTTCCCAAATTCAATACAGAAAAACTGCATTTATATTTTCGTTTTCTCTGTTTATTTTTGTCTACTTCTCCTTGTTCTCTTCGCTGTTGCTTTTGTTTGAGCTATTTCCTTTTCATAGAGTGGAAGTGAAAAATGTGTGAATTTTGTAAGTGTAAGTTTGTATTTTATTTACATATTTTGTTGCAAACGACTACTTAATTTTACGTTTGTGCTGTTGTTCCGATTTGTTACGAATACACCTCTATTAATATGTCTGGGAGTTGTTGTTTTTGTTACTAAATTCTTTTTAAAAGTACCTAAGCAACAACAACAACAATATCTTTAAAAAATGCGGTAAATACCTACACGCATTTACACACATTTAATACTAAATTGTACACAGCCACACGCATTCGTAACCCTGCAAACAATATTGGACTACCTGATCCATTTTGATCAAATGGACTACTCCCTGGACTCGGCCGATGTAATGCAAGCATGGAGCATGTCATTGTTAAAAAGTGTTTGTAGTGAGCCAACATGTCTTCGTTTTCCAACGACGTTTTCGTTTTTCAACGACTTCAAAATTAGTCCTCTTAAGTATACCATGGAGTAGTTTTAAGACTACCCTTTGTAATCCAAAGCTGGGTTATATGGTAATGCCCTAGGACATCGTTATGTAATATAGACCAGTATTTTTCCATACGTTTGGGTTACTTTTGGACTAGTCCTAGTCCCTTGTGGGCTACATTTTACACGAGTGTTTGGACAAGTCCTATTATTTGCAGGGCATCTACCCAGTCATATCAACACTTTAACGGTTAAAGCAAATTCGTGTTCTCACTTGTTGTCAGTGATATCAATTAAAAATTCGGAAAATACACAGGTCTGTCTCCCAAATTACACACACAACACTTAAAAAGTAGTTTGCTGGAATGAATTCGCCTAGCAGAACCGTTTTATTATTTCTTGTTTGCAATAAAATTGTTATGTTTACAAAAATGGCACAGCTTACCGATTGCTCAAGTAAACAAGAGCGCTATATTCTCTTTTATTCCCTATATCGCCGTCGTAACTTATCTTAAAAAATATAAATACGAATTTGGTACTTTTTCGAATTTCGAACGCTTCGGGGTGACAATCGTACCAATTTTAGGTACTTTCTTTACAAAACACTTGTCATCAAAAAGGGAAATACGGCAAATTAAATTTCTTTCTTTTACTTTTCCGTTCTACATGTCGCACTTGATCATAAAGAGGGTATAATTTCGAAATTTTAATATGAGGTATATTCACTTTGTGGAAAAAATCGACACGTAATATTCAAATCTACTTTCTGTTAAAATATCGTGCTATTTTGTCAACTTTTTGCAAGGATACGTTTGGTGTAAAATTCTTTTTCATATGCTTTTAATATTAAATTAAAAATTTGTTTTGCTTCTACTGAAAATTTTTAGTTAATACCCTCTTTATTGTCAAGTGCGGTGTGGGCCTTTTTGAATTTTCTGTTAAAAAACTTTTTGAGTTTTCCATAATACCCCAATAAAAAATTGAGCTTCAAACGAAGCAGGCTTGTAAGGGAGAAATTTTAGAGTTTCGCTTGCCATCTCGCTTACGGAAGGCATGAATTTTATATGGTGAGTTCCCACTTTAAAGTAATACATTTTTATACCCTTCACCGAAGGTAAGAGGGTATATATAACTTTGTCATTCCGTTTGTATGTTCCACAATATTAATCCTACACCCTATAAAGTATATATATTCTGGGTCCTTATGAAAAGCGAAGTTCAAATCCGGTTGTCCGTCTGTCCGTGTGTATGTTGAAATGGGTTTTCCGAAAACCCCAGAAATGATGTGAACTAGGTTGATGTATATTTATGTCATATATACTCCGATTAAGTTTGCTATTGAAATTCAGCCAGATCGGTCCAAAAATGACGGAGATATGAGCAAAAAACCATGACTACCTCTAAATTCTTCCAAAAATCCCTTGTTGTTGTTGTATTTTTTTTATTTCTGTATATCTTGAGAACGGCAAGAGCCAAAGTTTCCAAATTAGGTACACACATTTAGGTTGCAAATACACACCATCCTACAAAATGTGGACGGGATTGGAGAAGTGGGCGTGGTACCTCCCGTACAAAAAAAATTAAAAAATGTATGACATCATAATGAAATAAACAGTTGGCATTGTCATATGACAATTTTTCTCTAGTATTAAATTTCCGTACTTTACATTCGGATCCCAATTTTACCAAAAAGGCGTTCTCGTCCTCCAACATTGGGTAAATGAGAGCAACTTTGTAAGAGAAATAGTCTTCTTCTTGTTAAACAAAACAACTAAAACTGGAGGTCCATATCACGCGTTTTCGCCCTCACGCAGTGCATGCTTTTCTAACCTTACTTGCGTTTTACGTTTCAAGTAACATGCAACGCTTTTTATGCAGCAGCAGCACAAGTAAAAATAAAATTTAATTTGTCAAAATCAGCTGATTTGTTCGAACGCTGTTTATGACGCTTACAAAAGTAGAAAGTAAACCTAGATTCTACTTTTTTGACAGCTGCGTATGCAACGAAAAAGCGAAGAACGAATGGTGTGGACCTTCAGCTTTACACTTGTTTTTTGTCTAGATTAGGTAAATTGTCAAAAAAAAAAAACAGTAGTTTGAAAAATAAGCAACAAGACATATACAAATTTGTTTAATCAAAATAAAATTAAATTTATTTCACAACTTGTCGTCAGCTCATTATTAGTTTGGCGCATATACCAAAAAGTCGCAGTGAAGAAAAAATACAATGAAGGTTTGCTTTTGGCATATGTTTTTAAGAAAAATTTAAATGTTTGTAAACGTTCATGAAAGAACTTGGAAGTTAATAGTATTTTATTGAAAGTGAAAATTATTGTTTTGTGCTGCATACGCACCTTTTCTAAATTTATTTCTAAAAGGTTGCTGTATGCATATGCACATTTAATTACTGCTGTGTATTGAGTTGTTGACATTTTATTTTGCTTTTACTGCTTTTTTTCTAACGGGAATGAAGCAAAGCAAGAGAAAAAATTTATTTTGTATGAGGAATTTGCAGCATTCGCCAAACAGTGGCGTGTAGAGTAAAACAGTATTTAATAAACTTTAAAATAGCCGATATGGAGCAAAGAGAGAAAGGAGTTATTCAAAATATGTACGTCTGCATATCAGGTAAAGAAGTTTATTTTCTAAAGTAATCAAGAAAATCCAAAATAATTTCATGATTTTAACTTATTTCGTTCGTATTAAGTAAAATTTTCTTAAATAAAGAAACATTTTATCAAAAAATTCACGCTTTTTTTTATAAAATCAAAAATTTCTAAAAGCAAGAAAATCAAAATATTTCTGAGTTAAAGTTGCGTTTATTTAATATTTGTCTGGTTTTCTTAATTTTTAAATAGAATCGAATTTCTTGCATGAAGAAACAAATGTTATGGATTTCTTAAAATTTTTCGGAAAATATTCAAAAAAAACTTGGTTTAATTAAAATAATTTTTTATTTGAATCGACACGTTAAGCAAATCAATAAAAGTTTCTTATTTTTATATTAAGTTTTCCTAAACTAACTAATGCTACACGTTTTTAAAATATCATTGGCCAATTTCACCAATTTATTGAAACATCGATTTATGTTTAAAATTCGCTGTCCATGTCAAATAAAAATAAAATTATATGAAAAACTATATTTCAATATGAATTGATTTATAAATAGAATTGGTGAAATTGGCCTTAAGCAACGAAAACTTGATATAAATAAGTTCCTATAGAATTGAAATAAATTTTATTTTTGCTGTATTTAAGCTAATTTTAGTTCGCTTTGAGTCATAACTTTTTGCCACACTTATGTTTACAATAAGAAATTTTTGGCTTGGACGAGAATGATGCAAAATTTTCTTTGGTTTAAGCCATATTTTTTGGTAATTTAGTAAATAATTATTCCCCATACTTAGCTCAACTGTTTCAAAAATGGTCAAATCAATAGTTAGCTGACGTTGGGTATTGCTAATAAAATGCTGCCACCTGTATTCTTTACCATGCTAAACAATACAAAAAGTTTAACGAAAATCCAATATGGCTACCAGCAGGGTTTAAAAACTGCAGTTGGTTCGCCAGCGACTGTTTACATTTAATGAATCAGAAGTAAAAGCAACAGTTTTTTTTTGTGCCACTGACAAATGAAAAAGTGAAAGTAATGGCAGTTTTTCTACTTTGACTGTAGTTTTTTTTAACGCTGGCTACCAAATACATATTAAAATTGTTTAATATATCTTAATACAAACTTGCTTCAAATAACTATTTGTCCAAACTTGCGAGCATCCCAATTAACAACACAAAACATTTGTGCAAACGTAAAATGTTTGCCATGTTTTCCAAGCCATTTGTGTGGTTTATTTGGCCCTTAACACCCAGTCAATAACTGACATGAAATGTTTAACATTAGCAATAACATAATGTTAGTGTTAAGCATAGACTAATTATCAGGAAAACCAAAAATATGCAATTGCATGTTTTCCTTGTGCGACCAGTGAAGGCATACCCAATATATTTATCCATTTTAGAGCTTCTTATGAGTTCTGGCACCGATTTATTAGTGCATATTTTTGCATGTTTTACCGTTTGTGGAATTTTTTTTGCATAATTTAGTTAAAAGAGCTTTTTGTAGCATTTTTTTAGTTGTTAGCGCATATTTTGCCTTTTTTGTTTAAAATATTTTTCTGTATACCCAACGTGTTGCTTCCATTTCGACATCTTTGTACATTCAATTTTTACTCGAAAATTGTAAGACAATGGCAGGTTGTCATTAAAGAAAACGAAAATCATCCGTCCGTCTGGCTGTCCATGTTAATTTTGTGCGCATAGTTCAAGTTGCAACCATGTAGATGATAATTTAATCAAATTGGGTAAGCACATTTTAATTGTACTATGAACGAAGTCTATGCAAATAGTGATAATCGAACTAAAACTTTACATATTCCCCATAAAAACTTCTTTCCCAATTAGACTCTGTGTCCGTAAACCATCTAATTGTATTGGTTTTTAGATTAAATTATGCTCAAAAATATGTTACTGCAAACTAAATTATTTTCGAATCAGTTCACATTTGCCCAAAGCTCCCATCTATAAAAAGCTTTAACTTCCTTTTTAATGTTAGCGTTGGTAAATAACACTATGCGACAGTCAAAATCGTGATGGGATGAAACCAACGGGATATGTTATATCGGTAAAAAAAAAAGAAGTTATACGTGTCCCGGCGTTTCGCTGGGTCACGTCTAGGAATCGAGATATATTGATTTGAAAAATGGGCTAAAAAACGCCGGCACGAACGAAGGCCCCAATGAACTAAGACCCTAAAACGGAAATGAACTAAGGCCCGAAAAAGGGGGAATTAGTTCATAATGAAGTAAAACCCCAACGATGGTATGAATTAAGCCCCCAAAATGGGAATGAACTAAGCCCCCATTAATGAAGTCCCCAAAGTAAGAATGAACAAAGTCCCCAATAAAAAAATTCAAAAAAAAAGTGACTCTTGTTTTGTTTTAAATATTCAAAACAAACATTATAGTTATATAATACGAAAAAAAATATCAAAGTATTCAAATTTTATACATAAAAAAAAAAAAATAACAAAAAACAAAAATTGTTCATTGTTTATATAATAATTAGATAAATTTGTATAAATACTTAATCAATAAGAAGTCAGGTATACATATACCTGCATGACTAATGTCCCAACTTTATTTGTGGGACCTTAGTTCTTTTTTACAAACTGGGGTTTTATTTCATTATGAATTAAGCCCCCAATTCAAAAAATGAAATAAAACCACAAAATAATGAACTATTTCCCCAAAAACCGTTGTTGTTGTTCCCTGTACAAATATTTGGGGCCTTAGTTCATTTTCGTTTTGGGGTCTTAGTTCATTGGGGCCTTCGTTCGTGCCGCCCTAAAAAACATCGAAATTTTTATAAAAACCTAAATTTTAGGGCTGCCATACGTCCTATGGATATGACTTATATACCAAAATTTCGGAAATTTTTAGTAGAACATATTTTATAAAAAATCATAGATCACCCCGAGTCCAAGCTTTATAACTCAAGTACTGAATCCCCAAAGATTACTTTTTACCTTCGGTGAAGGGTATAAAAAGAGTAATTTTTGGGGATTCAGTATTTCGGTTATAACTCAGCCATTTTTTTCCCCGATTTGACAGATTTAAGAAGAAATTTACCATTTACTTGAGTTATAAAGCTTGGCCTCGGGGAGATCTATGGTTCCCGAAAGTGGGTATTTAAAAAAAATTTAATTTTGGTGATAACTTTCTTGCATCTGAAACGATTTTTCCGAGTTTTTTATGAAAAATATTCTACTAATATTCTACGATATTTTGGTATATACATAAGTCACATACATAGGACATATGGCAGCCCTAAAATTTAGGTTTTTATAAAAATGTTGATGTTTTTTAGTCCATTTTTCAAATAGATATATCTCGATTCCTAGACGTGACCCAGCGAAACGCCGGGACACATATAACTTCTTTTTTACCGATATAACTTTCCCCGGTAGTTTAAACCCTACCCGATCACTGACCCCTACCATTTGTCGCACAGTGTAATTTAGGGACCGTCCCTTAAATCCCTTTAAGACAAAAAATCGCATATACATGTTAATATATAGATATAATTCGGCACAAATTACTCTTATATGAATTTTAAGCTCTTAACATAGCTTTGTTTTGCCTTAGCCGATAACTGCTTATCGTTTTCAAATAGGGTAAAATCTCGAAAATTCGTCTGTAAATACTATAGTGTTCGGGCTTTACCGGTTATAATTTTAGGATTTTTTTTTTTCAAATGAAACTGGTATTAAATTGTTGAATATTTTGTTTTTAAACTAGCAATTTTTGAATTTTTTGGGGCATATTTTGAACGATTTTCGGACCATATTTTCCAGTTTTTACTGCATATTTAATTTCTATAAAACGTATTTTGTTGGAGCATATTTCTAGTTTTCCTGTTCATTATGTTAAAGGGTTTTATCATGTTTTAACATCGTTTCTAAGCAATCTGTCTTGAAAGCTCTTTCTTTAGTGCAGGTTCACACACGTCAAGTTTGACTCGTCAAGTCTTGAGCATTTAGGAGAGAAGGGAAAAGAGAAGGCCATTTCTTTTCCCCTCTCTCCTAAAAACTCAAGACTTGACGAGACAAACTTGACGTGTGTGAACCGGCACTTACATTATTTCTTAACATCATTTAATGGCTAGTGGAGACTTAGGCCCCTATTACGGTAATTTCTTATTTTTGGTATTATGGTTTACAACTTTGCTATATTGCGGTGTACAAAAACATAACAAAAATTACAACTGATCACAACAAGTTGTCCTTATTACAACTCAACCGAGTTGAGTTGTAAACCGTAATAGGGGCCTTAGGCTTAGATGCAATTTAACCCATTTTTTGCCGACTGGTGATTATAATCACCAGCAATCTTACTCTTGTTTTTGTTGCAATGTTGTTTTTCTGTTAGTTACTTTTAGATTCCTATTTCGTTGTTATTTTGTCAGTTTACTTTTTGCGGCGAAAAATGGATTAAATCATTAACGACAAATAAAAAAAAAATTAATGTTTTTAGTTTAAATGCCGCTGAATACACATCATGCCAGCCGCTTAAAAAGCGCTAAAATGTCATCACTTTAATAGAATAAATTTTCAGAATTTTCAACACTTTCTAGTACATATTCTACTAAAAGTAAAAATATTCTATATGAATTTATATTTCGTGTTTGTTATTCCGAAATTTAAATATTTGTATTGGACTATTTAAAATGTTTTTTTTTCTTCTCTTGTTTTTTGCTCTCATATTTATGTAAAAAAAAGTGAACGAATATTCTATTTTTAACAAAATTTCGTGGACGTTGGTTGTATTTGAAATGTATTTTTTTTTTAATTGTGTTTTTTGTTTTTATTATTTATTTATTTATTTAGTTTACCTATTTTCTTTTTTAATTTAAAAAAAAAAACAAAACATAAAAGAAATATGTATTGAAAAAATAAAATAAAATTAAGAAAAAAAAAACACTTAAAAACATTAAGAAATCAGGTGTACTCAGTATTTTTGCACATTATTTAATTTATTTATTTATTTTTTTTTTTTGCCTTTTTTTAATACTATTATTAGTTTCGACTGCATCAACAAAAACAACAACATCAACAAAAAGAAAAATCGTATTTTTCAAAACTTTACCAAATATAGTAAAAGAAAATGGAAAAATATTTTCGTCGTTTTTAATTTTAATGTGTGAGTGTGTGTATGTACTAGTATGTATAAGTTTGAGTGTGTTTGTGTGTAAAATGAATCGAAATTTATATATAAATTATTTAAATGTATACAAAATATTGAAAAATGCTTACACTTTATTCAAATCGGCTGCTTAGGTTTTTTTCAAAACTTTGTTATATTTATTAAATACGATAAAGTAGAAAAAAACGTCAATTATTAAATATTATCTAATTAATTAATTGTTGCATTTATATATACTTTAAATATGTATATATAAAGTTTTTTAATTCGATTTGTTTTTATTTATTTTTTTTTTCTTAAAGTAGACACCAAAAAAAAAACTAAAAACCGTTAAATTTTTAAATATTTTGTTTTAAACGTTATATAAATTTTCTTTTTTTATAATTAAATTTTTTATTTTTTTTCAATATGTGCATATATTATATGTATACATACATACATCTATTATTTTGGAATATTCCGTTATAAATTTTTATACGTATACTACATTCATTTATTTATAAAGATAAAAATTTTGTAGGGTGGCGGTAGTAGTAGCAGAGCGCAGTGTTTTTAATTTTATTTGACTAGTAGCCGCACTGTAATAAATTTTTCTGTTTTTGAAGTTGAATACAAAAAGACAAGTGATCTTTAGCGAGTCTAGGTGTGTACTGAATTGAAAATTTTGTTGCTTTTTAAAATCATACAAGAAAACTGTTGGTAGATGCGCCCAAAAATCTTAAGATTTTTATAAAGAAAACAAAAAAGAGAAAACTCTCGGTTTCTTTTTAATATTCAAATAAAACAAAAGAGTGAGAAAATATTTTAAACTAAAAAATTAACTAAAGAATTTTTGTCTCCCAAGCAAGGCCTCTCTGTGACCTTGTCTTTAAATCCTTGTACAACTTTTTACTATTTTCTTTAAATCCAAAAAAGAAAACTATTTTTGATAAATGTTTAATCCAAATTTTGATATTTTTAATTAGGCTAAAGTTCATCAAATTCAGTTTTCATTAAATTATTTTTATGAAGAAACGAATTTTACAACATAAAATTTATTAAAATTAATTGATAATTTTTTTTAAATTTATTTTTTTATAAAATTTAAAATCAATTTTAATTTAACTTCAATACACGAACAATTTTATTATTCAGTTATTGTCTATCAATCACAATCAGTCATTAAAGACAAGTTCGTGTGTTTAGTATTTTTTTTTTGTTCTTTTTTTATTTTCTGACAGTGTATTTAGCATGAAATGTTTTGTAATTGTAAATTTATTGATGTTGTTGTTGTCTGTTTTGTAGCCTCAGCAAAACGTGTAACATGACAAACTGAAATAAAACAGCTGTTTTGGCATTTTTACATTTTGTTTTACAGGGTATGACCAGCATTACAATGATAAGCTGACTGCAATAGTGTTTGGCAAAATAAGGTAACAATTGATTTTGAAATGTGTTGTAATAACGGTGACAATCCGTTGTGTATTATATTAAATAGCGCCGTATTTTAGAACTTTGTTCTGCATAAATTATTTAAAATCAAGTAAAAGTGCTATAATTAATACATTTCACTTAACGTAATACAGCGTCTTAGACCAGTCTCTAATACACATTTTCAAACAGAATAAAAAAATATATTTAAATACATTTTTTTTCGTTTAAAACACATTTTTCTATTTAAGCGGCAAATCGTGTATGTATTTGTTATGTGTAAAAAAAAAATACATATTAATGAAATTAGAATCAATCGTGATTTTCTGCTTATATCTCAGTTAGTTTTGAACCGTTTTAGCTGAATTACAAAGTGTTGAACGTGACAGTCGTACGCATCAAAAATGCAATAACATTTTACACAACAAATATTTTTAAGTCCTTTTAACCCTTAAATTATAGCACTAAGAAAGCATTGTTATCTATGCTAATGTTTATGGAGGGCGCGATTCTAGGTCAAAGATAATGGCAGAAGAAGTAGCGGTTCGAACGTGCAAAAAAATAGAAGTAGTTTTTGTGGCCATGTATAAAAAGGCGTAATTCAGCGATACCTGTCACTATTTTTTAGTCGAACTACTTTCAGAATTTTACGTAGCAATGTAACTTTCTTAGTTTACAGGCCATGTAAGAAATTTTTTTTTGCAACAATTTTTATCAAATATCAACTCTTTTAAGGAAGACAATATTAATGAAAACATACAATAAAACATTCTCCCAAATAAGAAATTACGTTTGCACAACTTTACGTTTGCAGTCTGATTGTTCATCTAAGTGAACAAATTTATGGGTAAATTTATAAAATTAGTAAACTTTCAATATTTCTCTATAACAATTTCGTAAAATAATCAGCTTTTAATAACTTTTAAATTTTCGGTCGCGGTGGACTTTTTGACGGAAATGCCCATATGTGACATAAATATATAACATCCTAGTCCCCATCGCTTTGGGGATTTTCGTACCACTCATTTTAACAGAATGTCGGCCAGACGGACATCGTTAAATCAACTTCGCTACTCATAAGAATCCAAATATACATACATGCATATCTTATAGAGCCTAGTAGTTTATACTACATTTACACCTACGCAAAATCTAGTACTCACGAGATTTCGAGCCAAATCTAGTTGTTTTTGACTAGATTTCCCATACAAAACAAAATCTACTTCGTGACTAGATTTCGACGAAATCTAATCAAAATCTAGTAGTACTTAATGATGCAACTATGGTTTTTTCAATAAAGGACTAAAAAATACTTCCCTGCACAAGAAAAAATTACATTTAAAAAAAACAAAACAAAAATTGTTAAAAAAAAATTAAAAAGTTTTATAAAATAAATAAATAAGAAAGTGTAAAAAAATAAAAAAGGCGAATAATATGGATAAAATAAACATCGTTGATTATTAATAAAAGGCAATGCAAATTTTTTAATGTATAGGAGCGGAACAAATTTATTTTTTAGGATTTATAAAAAAAAGTTAATGATAAAAAAAATAAATTTTTTTTTTGCATTAAATTTGGCGAAAATGGTTTATATAATTCTGTTAGCCCTGGTTGTAAGTTATTTTATTGAAAAGCACCTTTGCTATGTCAGATGCAGCCAACATCCAAAGCTTGTTTGTGGATTGACATTAGCAGGAAATCAAGTAATGGCTGTGGTTGAAACCCAAATGTTAAAAATCGCATGGCTGGCCTTGATTTCTTTCTCCAAGAGCCAAGTTTGGCCATCTGGCGGAAGCCCCCGCTAGATGTTGCCATTTATCAGAATGTGAGTTTCAATGGAGCTTTTAAGATCTACTCATATTGTAACTGCCTTATTCAAAAAATATTTTTAATTTATTAAGGTTAAGGTTTTCTATAAAAAAAAATTGTCCTTAATAAACGTTTGTTTTATTTATTAATCGTTTATGAATAAGGCGGTAAATATTTAATGTTAAAGGAAACCATTCAGTAAGAGATACTCAAGTTAATCTATAACACTTCTGTTTGTCCAAGTATCGAGTTGGATTTGGCAAAACAGTTATGCATTAAACAAACAATGGTTAATAATAAATAATGTATAAATTGTTTAACAAGGGTCTACATTCGGAGTCTACGATTTAGGTTGAGAGTAAAAACTTTCTCATTGTTTTTCTCTTAAAATTTTCAAGTTAAATTCTCTACAAAACGAAAAATTTTCTGTATACTTGCGTATGGTGCAATTACTTTACTGTTGTTTCTGATATCAAATATCCAACATGCATAATAATATTTATTTATTTTTTTTATCTTTTACTTATTTCCTTTAAAAACTACTACTATATTGTAAGTGTGTATTATGTTTTATTCATAAATTGAATTTAATACCTCGTGTTTTGCATTATTATCGCCATCGTTATCGTCACTTAAATTGCTGCTGGTCGTTGTTGTGCTTATTACTTTCGATTGTCGATTAGCTGCCGGTAAAGATGACTCAGCGCCCTTCATTATAATACTAGCACCCAAAAATTTATTAAGCAAAGCTCTTGCCTCTTGATCCTCAGCCGTGTCACCCTCTTCAACAACTGCATAAAAGGAAAGTAACAAAAAAGGAAATGAGTCATATATTTTCGGATTATATTTGTGAATGTGTGTATGTATTTACCATTATCCGCATTACGCATACGTTCCAGACAATCGGAAACATTGGTTATAACTTTTTCCTCACCCTGGCTGTTAAGAAAAGAACGTGTAGCCATTGAAGACGAGGAAGAGGTGGAGACTTTTTTAAACTCTCTCTGAGTCTTAATCGAATCACATTCACTTTCGCTTTCTGTTATAAAACGACCTGAGTGGCGACTAGCAACTTCCTCGACTTCATATTCATGTTCGGTATCATCGGAATCGGCTAAAACTGTGCTGGTATGATGTTGTTGTACTCGTCTGGTTTTATGAGAATCTAGAAAAGTAAATTTTTAATTACTTTAAAGCTAAAATATTTTCAAGTAGGAAGTTTTAAAAATAAGTGATTGATTGCTTTTTAAAGATATATCAAAGTGATTTTTATATGGGGCCTGTGGCGAAATCTGGATCGATCATCCGCATTAATTTGGATATAAAAAATGTACCTCTTTAAGTTTCAGAATATCTCAAAAACTGTTGGAAAAATAAAAAATTCTTGTTGAAATAAAAACTAAAAAAAATAGATGTGATAGAACCAAAATCTGAACCGACGCTAAAGTCAATTAAAATCACATAAAAATGTTCTTGCTACCGACTTATCTAGTTTTTTGCCGACTAGTTTTAATTTATAAAGTTGTCTGTTGTTTTGTATACCCTCCACCACAATTAGTTGTGAAGACGGTATTCTAACTTTGTCATTCCGTACGAAACTTTTTCATTATTCATCTCAGACGCCATAAAGTTTATACATATGTACATATATGTATAATATACATTGTATATATTAGTAGTTCTAAGTCGATTTTGCCATGTCTGTCCGTCTGTCTGTCTGTCTGCCTTTCTGTCTGTTGAAAACACGTTCATTTTAAAAAAACTCTAAAGAAATAAACTGCTTGTAGTAATCCTAAGCAGTTTGGGATTAAAATCCAGCAAAATCCGTTCGGTAGGATCAGAGCTATGAATCATAATGTGAAACCACCACCTTAAAAATTGATAATTTTGTTAAAAAAAACTAACATTAATGGTGGAACAATGCACGGAATGATATAAGATTTTGCATAAGTCCGTTTAAATCGACTGGAAATCACGCTGTAAAATTTCATAAAGTTCGGTCGATGATTTACCCTAGGCCCCATATAAGGCCTACCCCCGGAATACAGCTTATAACGCCTAAAACCGTTATAAATAATGCTATCAACATAAAAATTTAATACTTCACAGTTTTTTGTAACTAGAAATCACACTAATAAATTTCGTGATAATCGATCAATAATTTACCGAAGTTCCCATATTAAGCCCACTCTTTTAAATTAAATAAATAGATATTAATTAAATAGATATTACGGGTTAATTCCTTTCAACTTCATATGGCAAAAAAAAATGTCATGCAATTTGTGATATACGGTCCATATTTAGATCCCATATTTAGCAGCCTTCTGCTGTAAACTCTAAAACTAATTACACCACTGTATTGAAATTTATGTGTTTAAGGCCCATATTACGGTTCAGTTGAGTTGTAATTTCTTAATTTTTGTATTATGATTTACAACTTTGCTATATTGCGGTGAACAAAAATATAACAAAAATTACAACTGATCGCAAATAGTTGTCTTAATTACAACTCAACCGAGTTGAGTTGTAAACTGTAATAGGGGCCTTAATACCAGAAATCACTCTGCGGACCATTGGGATGATTGGTACATAACTTAAAATGGCTCCAAAATAAATCCCCCTCCTAAGAATCATTTAAGTTCGGCTTAGACTGTTACGAATCATGATTGTTTACTCAAGATTGTCGGTCAATAATCTTTTTATGTACAGTCAGAGACTAAAGTTTAAATACACACTTAACATTTTGAGTTTTGGGAAAACTAAAGTTTTTTCGAAAATTTGTGGTATGTAGTTTTGTTGATAATATAAAATTAAGAAAAAAATTTTTAGTTTATTGAATGCATAACGGTAATTTTTTAAAAAAACAAAAAAAAATAAAAAGTGTAAACACACATTGAAGTTTATCGAAATAATTGCCATTTCTTTCTTTTATGTTTCCGTTATTATTACTTTTTTTGATGTTAAATTTATTGTTCATCGTTCAATTGTTGCTGTAAGTTATTTTTGGATGCCTAATTGTAAAATTTAACGCAGACTATGGGTGAAGGAAAAGAGATAGATTTCGGCGTAAGATCTTTCATAATTAAACATTTTTAAGAGGCAAACCCTATCGATAAATAGGAAAATTTGTTGAATTAACTATTTTCCAGCGTCCAGAACATCGTTAGATGTAATAAACAAACAGCTTCAATTGAAAATATGGTCAGAAGCGTCCAACAAAAAACACTTTTTAATCGAGATCCTTGCTATGTCCCACGAGAAGTGAAGAAAAATCCCAGAGTAAGCGAAACGAAAATAGGGGGTTATATCGCTAATTCTTTGAATAAACATGCTCATCCAGAAACAGTTCAAAAACCATAACGGGAAAGCAGATACAACTGCAGGGTTCCACGGAAAAAACATCTAATAAGTGAGCAAAGAAGAAGGCTTAGGACGGTGTTTGCCAATCACCCCTATCGTGAATAATTTTTCCCTCGTAATTTTTCCCCTTTTCACATATTTGCGATCATGAAAAGCTCCCATAAAAAAAAGGTCATTCAAAAGAGAATAATAACGTGAGAAAATGTTCACGTGAAAAAATTCCCCTTATCGTGAAAAGTTTTTTCCCTCGTAATTTGTTCACATTTCCCTTAGATTTTTTCACTTTATTTATGCTAGGGATCAGGACATGTATGTAAGTAGTTTCTCCTATAAATCGAATATTAATGTTTATTTCCGTTAATAAGGCACCAACCGATATATTGGTCAACAAAATGCAAAACAAGAGGTTGATTGCCGGCGGATTTGTAAAGCTTTCGAAAGACGTGGTGGCAGAATTTTGGGAAATATTTTACTACATAAAATTTAAAAAGTGCAAAAAACTAACGTTGTAATCAACCTACCCCTCCAATACTAATCATTTAGCTTTATTAACTTAAGTTTTCTTTAAAATATATACGTAAATAGTTTTGAACATAAATTTCATTGATTTTTAATATTTCCTAATCTTTCTTCTTTTTTGTTACATTCACTGGAACTGATAGCGTGAAAAATTTTTCACATGAGATTCATGATTGCTTTTTTCCCTTCGAGGGGAATGAAAATTTCATGGGAACAAAAATTCCACTTGTTATTCACGATAGGGGTGAATAAGTATAAAAACAAAGACGTGGAATTTAGGCAAACTATAAGTTTTACATATGAATGTAAACTTTTAATTAGTTTGGAAGAGATAGGCGATCAAAAGTCTGGTGAAAAACGAATGCTGGCCACCAAAAAATAGAAATAGCAAACTCCTTCCTAAGCCTTCTTCTTTTCTTAGTTTTGAAAATTTCTGAAAATCCGAAAATTGGAAAAATCGAGAATCGGGCTTTTTGTATGAAATTTTGTGTGAAATCATTCCTTAATGGCTTTCCGAATCAAACAATAGAAAGTTCTTAGTGTATATCATGGAAAATTGCGAAAATCCATCCGCAAAAGTCGGAAAATTGGAAAAATCGATTTTTTTGTACGAAATTTTGTGTTTAATTATTCCCTAATGGCTTTCCAAATTAAAAAAAATAGAAAGTTCATCAAATCGTTCTCTACTGATTCCATTCAAATAAATCACATTGAAAATTTAAATTTTACTCTAAAGTTTGTCTGAAGGCTTCAAATTGGTGCGAGGGGAATTTCGCCGGGTCCGCTAGTTTAATATGTGTAAGTCTAAGCCGCAACCAATTTTAATGCTGATGTCTGTTTTAAAAAAATAAATTAATAATAAATAGAAATCAAATATATCACTCCTAAAATTTTCCAACTGTAGGTGGAGGGTATCAAAGATTCGGCACAGCCGAAAATAGCACTCAAACTTGTTTAAACGAGTTATTAGTTATTATAATTGAATAAAATATGTACATGGAAAAACATAATTCTAAAAGAGGTGCCCTCTGTTCTTCTTAAATCCCCTTTTTGGAGCCACTTTTTTTGTAAATATCCCTTTTTTTTTGGTACTTTTTGAAAAAATCTAAAGGTAACTGAGAGAGCATTACAAAAATACCCAACTTATCAAATTTGTCTTCATATAAAACAAAAACAATGTAACGCACATATTTTGGCTCATACATACGAAATTTGACAATGTCGGATAATGAGCCTACCTTATGTATGTAAATAAACCTTGAGTTAATTATTTACTACCAAGAACTATTTAAACATCTGTTTCACATTTTTGTTTACAAACAAACAAACTTTTAAGTTTTTTAAAAAAATATTTGTTTCATAATTTTTAAATTAAAAATTTTTCAATAACATAAAGCACACAAAAGTGTATTTTTCTTGAATTTCTTAACAACAACCATGTGCAAATAGTTGAAAACAATTCAATAAAGAAAGACAGAATTTCATATCTTAAAGCTGGATACTGTCAAGCTGCCCCATTTTGAATTTTTTTGCCAGAAATACTTCGTTTACAAAAAAATTTGAAAGAGTTTTCGAAAGCGATATCGCATTTTGCTTTCGTATCGAAATTGCATGCGCATCGCAATAAAGAGTAGGCAGCCTGGATACTGTAAATGTGCCTAAGCTGCTTGTTTTTGCTGGTAAAACGTTCATTCTCTCTTTTTTCTATTTTTTTAAGTTAATTTAAATTTAAGTAATTGAATGAAAAACTTTTAAATTATGTATCACTCTCGTTGCCAGTTTCTGCTAGTTAGTAAATGAACACACCTAATATAATGTGATATGTGCAAAATCAACAAATTGTTTGCTTGATTCTACGAATTTGTTGATTTTTATCAATGTTGAATTTTGTTCTGTGAACAAATAGTGGCGACACTAATTAAATATAGTTTTTTTTTCAAGGTTTCTTTTTTAAAAGTTGTTTCTTTTTTTTAAGAAACCACCTTTTTTACAAGAAATTATAATCTTAATAAAATTTCAGCCCAAAAAAAAACTCAACTCTTTTATTCTAAAATCTTACCGAAATCATTTTCATTGTCTGTATCTCTGCTATTTTTGCGCGAATTTGTTCTCAAAATCAAGCCAGCCTTTGGATAATTATTCGATTTTTCCGTTACCGTTGAAGAAGCTTCCCTTTGAATAAATTTTTCGCTCATTTCTTTTACCGAACCACGACGCACATATTTTGTAGTAGAATCTAGATAATCATCTTCAGGACTTATTCCCGAAATGGGTGTGGCCTTTGACTGTATGAATAATATTAAGGAGATGAAATTTATTACTGGATTTTTTAAACGGATTTTATTAGTTAAACTTACAATTAAAGTAGCTTGTCTGGTCTCCTTTACATCCACATCTTTTAAAGATTTTTTATTAGAAGTTACCTCTACTTGCTCCTTTAGTTTTTGCAATTCTTCAGGGTTGGTGGAATAAATAAATTCTTTACGTTCCACTGTGGGTTTGGTTTTATTGTCAGAGTAGTATTTCTCTTCGACTACATAACCGGTGACTTCTAAAAATTTGAAAAAAAAAACAATTTTATTTTTGAAACATAATCAAAATTTGTATTAGCTGACCTTCTGTTGTTTCACTGGGTTCCATTGTGGGCTTTTTCTTCTTTAAGGCCCTTATGCCAAAGAGTGGTAGACCATTTTCATCAGTAGGTCCAATGCCGTAACTGGAAGTGACACAGTCATCATCTGCAAACGATGACTTGTTACTTGTCATCTTTTGACTGGTTGTAGATTTAATGGTTCTGTTGTAACCCGATCTAGAATCAGGAGTAGAGGAGCTGGTTTTTTGGGGTGTTTTCAATATATTTTTACGATCAGCCCAAACTGGGGTTTTATCTTCTGGTCTAGACTTGGTAGTTGTAACAGTTGTTGTCGTAATACGTTTAATTTGCGGCTTGGTAGAAGAGCTTTTCACTGTTTCCTGTTGTTCATAAGTCGCTGAAGATTTACGCACTGAAGTTGCAGTAGTTTTGCTATCGGGACTACGACTGCTAGTTACTCTGGTTGACTGGGGTGTCTTTGTTTGAGGGCTGCGACTGCGTTCATTCGTCTTTTCAGGATAAGCAGCATCTGGACTAGCGCGTCGTCTTTCTGGTGAAGAGTGTAAGGAGTTTGGTTTTCTGTTCGGCGAAGAAGATTTTCTTGTTGGCGAAGTTTCATGTCTTATCTCGCGCAACTCCTCAAGTTCTTGTTCATCCTCGTAAGTATAGTGTTGTTGTTTGGTAGTGCGTGAGCTTTGCTCTCTTAACATTTCGGTATGATATTGGTGTTGATCGGGACTATGATGGCGCTCATTTCTTTTGCACACTGGAGAAGAAGGACTTTGACTGCGTGTTGGCTTCTTAGCCGGTTGCTTTTCCTCCTCATATGGATAACGATTAGGCTTGGGAGATCTTCTAGTGGTTGGATGGTAGGCCTCGTCAAAAATATACTCCTTTTTATTGGTGTTTATACGGTTAGTAGCTTCTTTTGGCTGAGTTGACGGGGTTGAGGCATCAGTTTCAGTTGCTGGCTTGGGCTTTCCTCTACTGGTTGTAATATTATCCGGCTCTTCACTGCCCACTTTAGAAGTCTTGACAGTTCTAGTGGTAACATCTGTGCTACTGCTTATCATTTCGTTTCTTTGATTTTTCCTTATTAATCTTATTTGGGCTCTAATTCTGCGTCTAATTTCATAAGACTGGACAGTTTCTAACAATTTTTCCAACACCTCTAACTCAAAGATTTCCTCGACATTTATTTCTTCGGTAACAGAGGCAGCCCTAGGAGTTGTTGGTCTCTTGCCATGAGGCACATCAAACTTCACCAATGAATTGCGATCGATGCCGGTTACTTCTTCCTCTGGATGAGAGGGCTTGCGGGAATAATTGGTTTTATTAATTTCTAAAGAGTCACGTCTTGTATGCTCTAAGGAGCTTTTGGTGTGATCCATATAAGAAGGTCTTCGGCCGCTCATTGGACTGGTTAAGGGTGTACGTTTTGTAGGCGTTGTTGAGCGGCTGCTGTTGTTGCTCTCAAACAGGCTTCTTTTAGCCGCCACCGAGTCCGTGGTGGTTGTCGACATTTTAGTGGATTTTGTATGAGGATGAGGTGTAGTAGACTTTTTTGTTGTTGGCTCTAGAACAGTTTCATCAATATCATCAGCCTTTTCAACTGTTTCTTCGTATGTTTTAATACTGCTAGTGGTAGTGACTGTGTTAGATTTTAATGGATTTTTGTCAGTTAACTCAACTACGTGCTTTTTTGTTTTTAGTGGCGAATCAGTTGGCGATGAGTTGGTAGAACTATGTGCTGTAGGTTGTTTTTTGTGCGATATTGTAGTGGCAGTTAAAGGAATTTTTCTGCTTGTTTCTTTATTTAAATGTTCATTTACTACCTGCGATTCAATGTCAATATTTGTTGTTTCTTCCACACTAACAATCATTTCATCGTCCGCACTCAAATCAAGTTCGTCCGATTTATTTGCTGGTGTTAAGCGAACTGGCATGTGTTTCTCTGGGTTTTTATTACTTGTCGTAGTTATTTTTTTCAAGTCATTAGTTTTATTGCTGCTGCTGCTGCTGCTGCTGCTGGTTTTATTGTTAAAAACCTTTGTTTGCTTTGAGATAATGTTGCTTACTCCCGTTTCAACGTTACTACCGCGCAATTCGTAATCAATGTCAGAGTTTTTACGTTGAAGCGATTGTTTAGGTTTGTTTGCTGTGGCCTGTTCTGTTGGTGTATTAGTAACAGCGGACGTAGGCTTTGTGCGTGACTTGCTGTCTGGCCGTAATTTTTCTGAATCTTTAACGGGTGACTTGTTGCACTTTTTGTTTCTGTTGTCGAATACCGATGGTCTGCTCAAAATATCTTTCTGACGACGTTCTTCAATTATGGTTGTATGGGTTGCAGTATGAGGTATTAACTCATCATCGTCATGATCATCATCAACAACATCAACATACTCTTTAGGTTGTTGGTATTTTTTAGTTGTGTTTTCTGTTGATTCAGTTGTTGAATGATGACTCACCTTAAATTCTTTAGTTGTTTTTTTATTATTTGCCAAACATTCTACCAAATCATCGTTATTATGATCGGGTTCACTTTGTCTTGAAATATGTCTTGATATTGTACGCACTAATTCAGGTGATTTTTGGGGAGCTGTTGGGGCCAATTTTACTGCAGTATAAATACGCTCATTTCTTTCAAATTCTTCATCTTCGTCTACTTCGCATTTTGGTATTTCTGTATTTTTAACCAACTCTAACGTTTCTACCTTTTCATTTATGTTCAATAAACATTCATCATCTTGGGGCCCTTTATATTCTTTTTTTGGAGGCTGCAAGGTTTTGGGTCTGCTTTTCACTTCGGTTATATTCTGGAATTTTGAGACCTTTTCATGTACTGTTAACAAGCTTTCATCATCCGATGGCTTATCTAAGCTGGGATAGTCCAAGCTGGAAGGGGCCTCTACTACGGGATTATTTAAGATTTGCTCTTCATAATCTAAAGAATCATAAGTAGTTTTATGTGTTCTCTCCATGTTAACCTCAGTAATATGACATCCTACATAAGAATTATGCTCTTCTTCAAAAATTGGAATGTTTTTTATTTGTGGTTTTTTCCTGGGATGATCGTCCTCGGGTTCTTGCACCACATCGGGATATCTAGGCTTGCCAGTATCTAAATGAGCCGGTACTGGGGTAGGTACAATTTTATCGGGTGAAGGTTCACGCGAACTTTTGGCATGTTGTATATCGATAACGACATTTTCCATGTCTTCGCTGTTAACCAAACGATCAGTGGCACTTAAGTTAATGCTTTTGGTGGCAAAACATTTATTAGGCCGACGATGGTCTGTAGTTTTAGTCGGGCCTTTAGGAGACACAGATTGAGGCTCCGGCTTTTTTACCTTAATCAAGTTTTCACTGGTAGAACGTGACATTTTTGAGTCTTTATCCCTGTTCGTTACTCTATGAACGGGGGCAGATTCTTTGCGTTCGGTAACAGGCATACGTCGTGTTAGTTTGTCAGGCAACACAGTTGAATCTATAATTTCCTTAAACACAGAATCTTTAGGCTTTCTAGTTATTGGTGGAGACTTTTCTTTTTTACTGGGAGTATCTGAATCGGTATGTTCTATAATTATTTCGGTGGTAACTGAAATGTTACTAGATCTTCTGCGTTCGGTATAACGAGTAGGGCTGTGCTCGGGAGAGGACTCGGAACCATCCACCTGGTCTAGTTTAGATGGTGATGTAGTCTTGCGTGTTGAAGATCTTAAGCGATCTTTAATGGTAGTAGTATCGTCTATCAGTTTTTGTGGAGATGCTTTTGTGGGCTTTCGTTTTTGTGTTTCCGTTGTAGGTGAGACATTTCTCTGTGGAGTGCCCTTAGCAGCGGATACAGATTGCGGGGAAGATGAAGTCTTTGTTGGTGAACTAGAACGAGGTGACGATGTGGGAGAATATTTTTTAGTTATTTTAACCTCCGACTTTTTAGTTGTTTTGACGAATTCCTTTACCGTTTCTGTTTCCGAAGAATCTGGTTCTATTTCGTCAATAGATTTAATGTGAGGTTCACTTGTATGAACCGTTCTTGTTTCTGTAATTTTTTGAACGTAATCACTGCTATCGTCCTCGGGTTCTAAACTTTCTTTAGGACGTTTTGTTTCTGGTTTTCTAGGTTCTTCATTAGGTTTTCCAGATTTAGATTCCTCCAGCACAACTTCGATGTGTTTTTCTTTTGTTATGGGTATCTGCTTGTGTAAATTTTTCTTTACACTATTTATAGATAGAGGTTCATTTTCTTCATCACAATCTTCAATTTTAACCTGGAATACCGTGGTATTCTTAAAGTCCTCCTGAGGTTGTTTTCGAACATCCTGAGGGACAATTTTAGTAATTTCGTCAATTTCAGTGCTTGGTTGTTGTTTGTAAGAGCCTGGTGTATTGCCATAAGTATCCATGCCTAAAATTTGACGACAGCGCTCCTCGAACGTGTCACTACGTCCAGTTCCCTTTTTCTTAAAAGTGGGTGAAGTTGGTGTTGAAGGTTCAGTGGTTTTTGAAATAAATGCTCCATCTGGTGTTTCTTTGCGAACCCGTTCAGTTTCAATGAATTGAGCATTAATGTCAGTGGTGTATGTGGGAACTTGTTGGGTACTCCAGGGCTCTTGTGGAGCTTTTAAAGGTTTTTTGTTATCTGAATATTTTCTCTCAGCTGGAAATTTTTCTGTTTCTTCAGGATATGTTTGGCCTTCAATTGTTTCGATGGTTTCTACATAAGTAGAGGTGAAAGGCTTGACTTCAGGCTCTGTGGTTCTAGGTTTATTCAATGGCTCTATAGTCTCCTTATTGACCTTTTGAGTTTTATGTTTAATGAAAGTTGTAGATAATGTTTCATGCTCTTCCGTAGTAGTCTCCTCTTCATCTGTATCTACGGGTTTTTCTGAATCTGCTTTATGGTCTTCTGGTTTTATCCTCTTGTCCTCAAATTGTGTAATTTCAGTTGTACTTAAAAGTTTTTTTGAAGTTTTATCATCCACAGTTACAGTTTTAGGGATACTCTTTAGATCTTTTGGACTTGGGCTACGATTCGGTGACAATTTACGGTCTACTACTTTTGGAGTTTGCAGAGGTATGCCTGTGACGTGCACTGTTTTAGGACCTCCCTTAGGAGTTGTTTGCCCTTTAGGACTAGGGCTCCGTGCGGGAGATCTTTTTCTTGTATTTTCAATAGCTTGTTGTTCAGTTGTAATCAATTTCTGTGATGTATTTCGAGTAAACTCACTAGTGTGTGTAATTGTTTCATCATCATCTGTTTCTACAAAGCCAGGTTTAATATATTGTGGCTTTTCAGCAGGATATTGTTGAGTGGAAAATTCTTCATTTGGTTTTTGTGAGCCAGGATGCATAGGCTTTTGAGCTGTCCTAATAACAAACTTGGTAGTTTCTGTTATTGTTTTATCTCCATCAATTTCAGTAGGTTTATAAGGATTTGTCTCAAATTCTTGAGGTTTTTCTCCACAAATTAAAGTAGTTTTTTCCGTTACAGTTGTAAATACTTGCTTGTCTTTATTTGGAGAAATTGCTCTTGTAGGAGAAACCCGTCTTGTAGGTGATTCTGGTTCCTGTATTAGTTTTTCAGTTACAGTTTTTATTGTTCTTAAAGTAGTTTTAAAGGTTTCATCCTTATCTGTTGGTTTCTGTTGCTTACGTTTGGGGGATTGAGGCTCCTTTTCAGTAGGTTGCTTTCTACCAGGTTCTTGTGGTGAAATTCCTCTTGTGGGAGAAATATCTCTGGTTGGCGATTTTGGCTTCCGAACTAGTTTTTCAGTTACAATTTTTGTAGGGGATTGTGGTCTCTTTTTTGTAGGATAACTAACTGATGGTTCTTCATCAGTTTGAGTAGGAGAATTATGAATAATAGAAAATTCTCGTTCCTGAATAAGATTTTCCTTTACTTTGCACGTTTTTGAACTTTTGTAGTACTCACTCGTCTCCGTAACTATTTCATCCTCCTCGGTATCCGATGGTATATCCGAGTAAGGTTTAGGTCCTTTAGGTTTGATTTCTGGCTTTTCATCTTCATTAAAAGGTGTTCTTTTATCGAAATGTTCTGCATCATCAACTTTTTTAGTTATTTTTTCAATGACTTTTTTTGTAGTAGTTATTGAAGTGGGTATAAAGCTTTCATCATCATCAACAGGTTTCTTTGGAGAACGTGTAAAAGACGGAGTCTGTTTACCTGGTTTTTCTGCAGTATCAGAAGGATTATCCGAGTGCTCTTTGCTTTCATTAGGTTTTTTTTCATAAGGTTTTCTTTTGTCCGGACATTCCTCTTCTTCCACTTTCTTAGTAACAGTTTTAGTAGTTCTTAAACTGGTTTTAAAAATTTCTTCTTTATCATCAGGGTGTTGTTGAACGCGTGTAGGAGAAACGTGTTTTTTGGGAGACTGAGGTCTTTTGCTAGATGGCTCTTTGAATTTTGGGTCTTGTGGAGATAATGGACCAGGTTTTTTTTTAGTTCCAGTGGGAGAAACTTCTCGGACTGGTAATTGCTGTGGAGTATTTTTGTGTGGATAAGAGTTTTCTTTAAATTCTTGAATATGTTTATCTGTCGTTATTAGTTTTTCCGTTGTTTCTACGAATGTTTCATATTCATCCGGTTTTAAAGGTTTATTCTGCGGTGTACGACCTTTAGGTCTTGTATGTGGATATTCTGCGCCATCCTCCTCTTGAGTTACTCTTTCCTTTACAATTTTTGTAGTTGCTACTAAAGTTGTAAAAGATTCGTCGTCATCTAAAGGTTTCTTACCTACTAAAACAAACTTTGTGGAGGATTGAGGGTTTTCGCCAGTGGGCTCTTCAAATGTATCTTCAGAAGTTGACCTACTTGGTTTACTTTGACTTCTATTGGGTGAAACGCCTCTGATGGGAGACTTGGCAATATTTTGAGAATTTGGATGATGTGGTTTCTCTTCAATTTTTGGAATATGTTTTGTAGTTTTTAAAATCTGTTGCGTTGAGTTAACAACAAACTCACTGGTCTCAGTAATTGTATCATCTTCTTCAGTATCTGAAGTTGGACCGGCGTTAGGTGCACGACCTTTGGGTTGGGCTTCTGGTTCTTTTGGGTAATCCATGTCGCCATTTTTCCTAATAATTTTTTCTTTTACCGTGTCAGTTGAACGTAATGTTTTTCTGAGAGTTCGGTCATCAACGGGTAGTGTGTGATCAGGTTTCTTTTGAGTGCGAGTTGGAGAAATATGCTTATTTGGGGATCTTGGTCTTTTTTCAATTGGTTTTTCTGGTGAGTTTTCGACAGGTTTCTTTTGGGTTCGTGTGGGAGAAACTGCCTTAGAAGGTGATTGCGATAAAGGTTCAGTTGACTTTTCTGGTAATTTTTGCCCAGGTTTCTTTGGAGTACGTGTAGGGGAAATTTGTCTAACTGAAGATTTTATATTCTCTTCAGGCTTCTGCTTAAGAATCTCGTCAGCGGGGTATGAGGGCTCTACGTATTCAATTATTTGCTGTTCACTTTCTAGTCGTTTTGTAAAAGAATTTGCAATAAATTCATTAGTCTCAATAAGTGGTTCGTTGTTCTCTGCATCTAATGGCTCAGCAGGTTTTCGACCTTTAGGTTTATGTTCAGTATATTTCGCATTGTCAAATTCTTTAGTTACTTTTTTGTCTTTTGCAACAGTTGTTGTTTTTAAAGAAGTTGTAAAGGATTCATTGTCAGCAGGTTTCTTTTGTGTACGTGTTGGAGAAACATTTTTATTCGGAGATTTAGGTCTTTTATCTGATGGTTCTGTTGGAGTTATTTGTTCGGGTTTCTTTTGAGAACGAGTAGGAGAAGTATGTTTATTTGGTGAATGAGGTACCTTCACAGTGGGTCGTGTTGGTGAAATTTCTCGGTTTGGAGAACCCTCAAATGAAGTCTTTTTATCAGGATACTTGATATCTTCAAGTTCTAGAACTTGTTTCTCATTTACGAAACGTTTTTGTGTAATATACTCACTGGTTACTTCAACTGTTTCATCTTCATCTGTATCTAATGGCTTACGCTCTTTCTGTTTAGATTCTGGCCTTCCACTTTTCTTGACAGGTTCTGTTTCCTTGGGATATTCCTTATCTAGTATTTCCTTTGTCACCACTTGTCTAGTACTCAATGTAACTGTTAAGCTTTCATCATCTACAGGCATTCTTTGAGTTTGTGTAGGCGAAACAGGCTTGGTGGTTTTGGAAACTGTATCATAGCGCTCCTCGGGGAATTTTTGATCAGGTTTCTTTTGATTTAAGAAAATCTCTGTTGTTTTTACAACTGTTTCACACTCATTCGTTTTTAATGGTTTTTCTGGTATAGTTTTGTTTTCTTTTGGCCTACCAGTGGGTACTGGTTGTGGTTTTGTTTGTGTACGTGAAGGTGAAGTTTCTTTTACTGGAGTCTTAGGCAATTTCTTTTGAGTTTGTAATGGCTCCTTTGTTGGAGATTTTGTTGTCTTTTGTGGTTTAGGAGAATGATTTTGCAAATAATTTTTTTCAAATTTCTGAATATGTTTGGACACAGTCTTTTGTGTATTTAAAATATGACTCTCTGTAAAGGACTCAACGTCCTCTGTTTCCAAAGGCTGAGAAGGTTTTCTATGATCAAGTGTTCTAGGTTTACCTTGGTTTGGTTCAACGTCGGTTTCGAAAGGTATTTTAGATTCAGGAGTGTGTTGAGTTGGTTTACTGTCTACATTTTGCGGTCTCCAAGTAGGGGTTTCTTTTTCTGTAAATCTTTTTCGTGACGTTTCCGTAATTGTTACATCCTCTTCGTATGTTTGTTTTGGCATTTTGGAAGCCGGTGAACCTTGACTTGGTTCATCATCAGTACCCTCGGGTTGGGCGAAACCAGGTTCATCCTCAACATTATAAGGTTTTCCATAGTCCGAAGTGTAATGGTTTTGTGGCTTACTGTGGTCAGGTAAACCGTGATAAGGTTCTTTAGTATTTTGAGGTTTTCTGTAAAACGGAGTATCAGAACTTGGTTCAAGTTCACCACGTTGCGGTTCATTTTCTGTTTTCAGAGAAGTTTCTGTAATTTTTATCTGTTCTGTAACAACTTGCTGCGGGCTTTGACGGCCAGGTCTATAGTTTATAAGGTCATCGTCAGTATCCTCAGGTTTTTCATAGCTAGGAGCTCTACAAACTGGTGAATCCTGATTAGGTTCATCAAAATCATACGGTTTTCCAAAATGAGGAGAGCGTTCATCAAATGTACCTTGAAGCTTTTTAAAGCCTGAAGAGAGAGGTTTTCGGGAAACAGGTGTTTGTCTAGGATGTTCAGATGATAGGGGCTTTTTAGAACTAGGGAATTGCTGATTCGATTCGTTATCTGGATAGAGAGACTTTTGAAAATCAGGAAAACCTTGTTGGGGCTCATTAGTGGTATCAATGTGATTTTTGTAAGTTAGAGGACCCTGTGGAGTTTCTTCAGGCTTTCTGTAGCCAGGCATAAACTGATTGGGTTCATCATAACTACTTGGAGACTTTCTGTATCCTGGTGTGTCTTTATGAGGTGTATCATCAGTGGAGAATCTTGGAGAACCTTGCTCATAATTAGTTTCCTGAGGTTTTCTAAAACCAGGAATGTTTTTACTTGGCTTATCGTCAGTATCGGAAGGTTGTTTATGGCTTGGCCTAATAAGAATTAGCTCATCGTCGGTTTTGTCTCTTGCTGCATTTATAATTTCAGTTATAACTATATTTTGTTCTTCTTCGACGGAACTTGGTTTTCTTTTACTTGGAGTCTGAGGCTTTGTTTTACCATCATTTCTTTGAGGTCTAGTTTTATTCTTTTCTACCTCAATAAGTTTGGTGGTCTTTTCCTTTAACACCTGCGAAGTTTTTAGTGTTTTTCTTAATGCTGTTTCTTCAGTTGTGTTCTTGGGCAAAGGTTTTTTTAAAGGTGAAGTATAAGATGGTACGGTTGATTTGGGACCTTTTGTAACAGGTTTATTATCGACATTTTTGGGCTGAGCTTTTAAGTTAGTCGTAACTGAGCTTCTGGCATCAATTAAAGGCTTTTGTCTTTTATTTGTTTGAGGAGTTCGAGTGTCATTAGGTTTGGTTTTTAAAGGGCTTTTATCATTAGTTTTAGCTTGAGTGCTGTTCGGAATAGTTTTGAATTGTTTGGTAGTAACGGTAGTCGTTGTGGAGGGCTTTGATCTCATCTGTGGAACTAAAGGAGTTTGTTTCTCTTGTGTTATTAACTTTGTGGTAGTCTTTTTAACATTTATTTTAGAATCAACTACTTCGGGAGCAAAACTGTCATCACTGTGCTCATAATCGTCAACATCATCAACTATTACCCATTCTACATTGGGTTGATCAAAGTTGGGCTTACGACTAGGCTGTGTGGGTTCAATGACATTTTTTTCGAATGTTGTTTCTCTATTTACAGTTCTACGCTCATCGTCGTCAGGCTGACGGGGCTTTTGCCAATCATCTTGTGGTTTATCGTTAACGTTAGGAGCAAATTTTTGGGGTGTTCTAGATCTGGATGATGGTGGTGAGAATGGTGATGTCGTTCGTAATTGATTGGCATCATCATAATCATCCGCCATCACAGATGTCGGTGGTTTTCTACTACTATTATATGAAGGTGTACTACTTCTACTACTGGGTGCTGGTTGTGATGATTGTTTTTTTATTGGTGATTTTTCTGTTGGGCACAATTAAATCACACAGTTACAAAACGCCACCACAATTTAAAAATTTTTTTTATTTTTTTGTTCATAACAAACGAATAAAGTCTTTGGCTTTTTTAATTAATTGATGGTTAATCATTAGTTGATAGCAAATAAATAAATAATTACAATTACAAGATTTTTGTTTTGTTTTCAAAGGGGTTATTTTTTATTTGTGTTATTTACTCAAAATTTATAATTTTCTTTATATACATTTACATAAATATTTTTTATTTCAGATTAATTAAGAGCACTACAATAGGTGAAGTTAGTTTAAAACTTAATTTAAATAAAAAGTATAAAAGTTTAGTAATTTGATTTTCAAATGCATCCATAGAAAATGATCATGCCACCATGCTTAATGCAATTAAAGTTTAGAATAGTTTCCAGAATTTTTTAACATTTCGTTTGATATTTATTTATTTTGTTTTTTTTTTTTTTTTGTAATTGACATTTAGGAGATTCTTAAAATACATAGTTAGGCCAGAGTTCTTCAGAGAGACAGAGCAAAGGAGATAAGAGAGATAGAAGTTTATAGAAACAAACAGTTAAAGAGCGTTATTATTAGCATGAGAGTGGTTTGGTGTGTTGGTATCAAGTTTAATTTCCCATTTATTAAATGAGCAGAGCATATGGTGCAATTATCATGACCAAGCAATACAAAACACTTGTGTTATTCTCCCAAATGTCTTGTACTAGACAGGAATGAAACTGGTAAGAAGAGTGTGACCTTTTGTTCCTTTTTTAATTTTTAGAAGGTTTTAGTGTCTTGTGGGTGTTGACTTAAGTAGAAAACTTCTTGTCTTACCAAAAATCGGGGGGCTTTTTAATGTTTGGAACGTTGTAGTGTTTGACAGTGTTTGAGGCTGATCGGACGGACCAAGCTTATAATAATTTTTTCTAAGGCAAGGCGCTTCTATTGCCTCTTCCACCTGACCGAAAGTGTTTGCAGTGGTAGCCAATGCCACTGGCATAATCTCTGTGCTGATGTTTTTGGGTTTTTTGTGTGGTTGCTTGTAATTATCAGAAAACTTGTTTTTTGTAATAGAAGTTAGTGGTGGTTCGTTAATAGGAAATATAGTATCGATATTGTTGGTAGTAATACGAGTATGCTGGTTATCTGGAGAACATATATAGTTTCCACTTTTTAATTTTACATTTGCTTAGAAATTGTATGCGTACCTGTGACTTTTGGAGCATCTTTGCTAGTCAAAGTTCTAGTGGTGGTAGTTGTGGTGGTAGTTACGGTCTTACCGGGAGAAGGTGATTTGGTGCCGCGTGGCGAAGTCACATTAAGAGTGTCATTGGAACCTGGTCCTGTTTTCGTTGTAACAACTTTAGTTACAACATTCCTACCGCCTACATTACGCGGTGGTGTATTACGTGTTATTGTGCTAGTACTAATGCGACTGGTTTCAGAAGGAGCACTATCGTGGGAACCTTCGCGCATATCGCGTCTAAAAGTCTTAGTCGAGGAAACGCTTGAACGTGGGGTGTGTCTGGTATGAGAATCAGTTATATAACTATCACGCCTAACATGGTCAATGGGTGAAGAACTACGTAAAGAAGCGGCAAAGGCACGATGAGCAGAATCTACTTCTTTTTCTTTACGTATAACGCGCTCTGTGGTTTCGCGTACCGTAGAATTGGTTGGTTTATATTTATTGGGAGATGGCGTCCTGGGTTGTGTATTAGTGCTGGGCTTGGATGAACCATTCACATTAGAAGGATAACCTTGAGGTGATGTTCCCTTTGTGGGAGATCTTACGGAAGGAAATCCTTGGCTTGAATAATCCTGACTTGGTGATGTCCTAGAATTGCTGGGATGTTGATTATGTGAGGATGGTAAACCTGCAGCAGGTCTAGAGGGAACATAACCTTTTGTTGGATAATCGTCAACATGATGACCGGGAGTGGAATGGCCTGGTGTTCGTACCGAAGGAAATCCTTGCGCATTTGTAGGTTTTTTAGAAGAGCCTGGAAACTCGCCCTGGGGAGTTTGATCTCCTGGAGTGGTTACAGTATAGTTATAAGGACTACTATTATCCTTAATAGGTTGTGAACGTGGATAACCTCCAGGCTTATCATCTCTTATTATCTCATGCTCAATAACTCGTTCAGTATTTGTGCTATGTTTTGCAGTGCGAGACTTTTGTGAGCTACTCACCACAACTACGTCATCATCACCATGAGGTGAATTTTTGATTTTTATTATTCGCGTACCAGGTGAAAATTTATCCAAGGGAAAATCCTGCTCATTGGGTTGCATTTGTCTATCACTGGGATAGTTTTTTGACTGTTGGCTGCCGGTGGGTTCTCTCACCGAGGGAAAGCCATGAGTCGTAAAATTGTGAGCGGTCTTATCAGGAAATTGTTGATAAGTCTGATCATCATGTATAATATTTTCAGCTTCCACTATGCGTTCGGAATTAGTAGACGTTTTGTAATTGCGTTTCTTTTCCGAACTAACTATTATTACTTCTCCATCCTTCGTATTAATTCGGCGTTCAGAAATGTTGTCTGTATCGTCGCTATATTTGGGTACTACAGTTTCCATTGGTCTTGATGGAGTGGATTGGGAAGGATAGCCTTGTGTAGGGTGAGCTAAGTGGGGACTTTCGGTTGGATATTCTTGAGTTGGTTTGTTGGATCTAACTGAAGGAAAACCATGGGTACTAAAGTCGTTGGTAACTGGTTTTGGTCGTGAAGAGGGTTTTTCATGGGGATGATGATCATCAAACTCTTGTGTTGTTTCGGATGTGGTTTCAGTAGAGAATTTACTGCTGGACTTTTTAACAGAAGAAAATTTTGTCTCCGCGTCTTCGATATGCGAATCATGAATGTAACGTGAACTACTGTCCACCATATCCTGGTTAGGTCTAGAGTGGGGAGCCGTATCAGGTTGATAGTTTCTAGTATCTTGATGTTGAGAATCACGTCTCGGTTGGGTTTGATTTGGAGCATTCGATGTTGATCGAGTTGTGGGAGTTGTAGGAGTTAACTCTTCCGTCTCGTAGCGTTTGTTGCGTACAATGGTGCCGTCGGGTAAACGTTTCACGGTGGTAATCATCTTAACATTAGGCTTGGGATATTCCACGGTATTTGAGATAATTTCACCGGCCTGTTGCATCAAATATTGCACATGCTGCTGGTATTCGGGGGAGGCTTTGTCCATGTCAACGTAATGTTTATTCTGCTCATGCGTCTCTTGAGTTTGAACGTTTTGTGAAATGTTTTTCTTTTCCATATTCTGGCGTGTTGTTGACAATTGTTCTGTTGTGCGTCGTTCTTGCTGGTTTACGTGATGTTGACGTTGCTGTTGAAATTGTTGTTCGTACAAACGCTGTTCTTCGAGTAAGCGTTGTTCTTCTTGTTGTTGACGTTTCTGTAAGTCCTGATGGTGTAGACGGTTCGAATCCGTTAAGTATTTTTGAGGATGCGATGCTTGAATGGGACTACCATCATCATATTCCACATTGGTGGATGATTGGACTACTTGGGAAGAAGAGGTGGAAGTAGAGGAGCTGGTTCGCACTTCTGTGCGACCAGAATTTTCATCTCCTACAACTACTTTTTCTTGTAAATGGGAATTGGAGCTTTCCATGGCCTTTTTTATGAAATTCTTATCGTCGCCTTGGTGATGGGCACTAGAACGCTGCTCATTGCGTCCTTTGAATTCGGCTGTGCCACCATTAATGCTTTCCACACCTGTTTTTCAATTTACGATCAAGAGAAAATGAAGGGTTATTACATTGACCTGAATGTTATGTTAGCATTTACTTACCATCTGTGGTGGCAAGGGTTTCAGCACGGAAACCTCTACCGTCTGGACTAACTTCCTTCGACGATTGCACATTCCAGCCCGTGGTATTAGGATTATTAAGAGCCATCGACTGGAATTTCATTTCCGTGGGTGACAATGAATCTCTGATTTCCTTGGACTTTAAACTTTGGAAACTTTGATCGGCCAAGGCATCACCATGACTAGTAGCCAAGGGATCTTTACCAAAACCAGCTAAAGAGTTATCAGCCATTATTTCTCCTTGATATAGATCTCTTAAGCGCGACTCACGTAACTTGTACAACTGCGAACGTATTTCTTTCTTACGACTGGCGTTTTCAGATTGCTGCCACTAAAATTAAATAGAAATGGAATTTTTGTTAAATGGCCTGGAAATCTTGACGAAATTTCGTTAAAGAAGTTTTACCTAATCAAAATTATTAAGAGATAATTCACTTAAGTTAAGAAAGATTTCGGAATCTTTGGAAACCTTTTTCAAAATTCTAAAATACATCGTTACAAACTAAAAAATGTTGAGGTCTTAAGGCAAACTCCTGCATTTAAATATAGAAGTCTTAAGGCAAAAAAAAAATTAAAGAGATATCATTAAGTTGCCCCTCTATGTTCTTATGTTTGCACTTGTCTCTCTCTTGAAATCCATTTTCAGATATCGTTTTTATTATATTTTGAAAAAAAAATCTCTGACAAACAAAATATTATCACACTTTTATGGTGAATTGCAAGATAATAGAAAACACTTCAAGTATTTTTATATGGTGATATCATTAATAACAATATTTATACATGAGAGACCTCATACATACTTTTTAATCATTTTATTTGTCTTACTTTTATTTAACTTAACATTTAACTGGTTAAATTTGTTAAAAATTCACTTTTTCTTGACAAATTAAATGTAAACATCATAATAAACAACTAAAAAACATTTTGCTTTTTAAACCATAAAACCGTGTTCTTTGTTATCAATTCAAACATTTAATTAAATCTTTCAGACAAGTACGAGAACATGATATTAAACTAATTTAATAATTATTTTTTTTTTCATAAGAATAATAATTAAAAAACTTTGCTTTGACTATAAATTGCTTTTCAAAATATACCGAGATAATTTAATAAAAAAAAATTCGTATTAAAATGTTTCGTTTCTTACTGATCTTTCAGATAAGATTCTTAAAATATTTTAAGACTTTGTTTAGTATGAGCAATTGTCGCAATCTTATTGACAGCAACCTTTTTTTGTTAAGTATTTAAAATATTTGATTTTAAAAAGTAAATAAAAATGTACCTATTCAAAGTTCATTCATTAGTAAAATATTTAAGAGATCGGCTATGCCGAATCTTATATACCCATCACAATAATTAATCCTAATTATTTAGAAGAGGCGTCATCTACAAAATTCACACTTTTTTCAATACCTTGAGCACAATAGCAACAAACAAAAAATCTCCCACCGAATATATGTACATACATATGTATGTATGTATGATCTTTCCCTTTTTCCCAACAAACACCAAGTCTGATCTGAGATATAAAATGACTTTATCATTTGATATCAAGGACAATGCTCACGCCTTTTAAAAAGTTTTGACTGGGATATTTGAATTCAAATTGATAATGATATGAAAATAAAAATTTGACAACTAATGTTTTATCAATTTGCTACCAAGCTTTATTCCAAATATTTTATTAGCTTGACAACACTAAAGCGAAAAATTAATGGCGATTAAAGCAACCCCATACACGAGGCCACACATCCAGAATTGAAAAATTTTCATTCAACTGTCAAGGCGACAACTGTCAAACAAGATAATTGACAAAGCCATTCATGCCTTGATTTGGACAACAACCGACTCAGTTGCCAATTGGATTGAAACGTGTATGGGGTGCTTTAACTCAAACGTCTTTTACAATAAACGAAAAATTACTTGTAAAAATAAAATTAATTAAAAATAGAAAGTGGGAATTTAGCTCATAGAATAAATTCGAAAAAATAAAAAATATTAATTAAAAATTTTACAATAAAAGAAAAATTTCTTGTAAAAATAAAATTTAATAATTTTTAAGCAAAAAATTATTTACTATGAGTAAGAATGCGAATAAGAAAAGGATAAAACGGGAATGTAAAGAAATTATTAAGTTATTGTATGATCAAGGTGCTACGCAGAGACAAAGACAACGTTGAAAATAAACTTTTGGATTTTGTTAAAAATATTTGAATGCATTTCCCAATTTAAAAATAATTTCATTTTTTTGTTGAAAATGCTATGTTTTTCCAGTTATATTCGTAACATTATCAAACGTTTTTCTTTTGAGAAAGTGTTTGACTTTCAATCATCATTTATTTCACTTTCAGGTTAAGTCATTCTTAAACTTAAACAAAATCAATTACTAGGTACCTATTACAAATTTTTTTGTTGTTATTACATATAAAGTTATTAAGTTATACAAAAATATACATACATAGGTATATGTATATGTATACACACATATGTATGTATGTATGTATGTATGTACGTATGGATGAATGTATGTACATATTATATACTTATTGCTTTAATTTTTTTACGCAGCATTCAGAACAATTTAATAATTCAAATTTAATAGTCGGCCCAGCATTTTGTCAAGTTTTGAAATTAGCTTTGTATGTCTGTATGTTCAAAATTAGATCAAAAAATAGAAAAAAAAAGATTGGGGGAGGGCATTTAAGGGGGGAGTAGAAAGCAGCAACAATGATAAGAGGAATAACGTTAACCAAAGAAATGATGACGTGATCTCGTCATCACTGTTTAAAATGAATGCCTGTATAACAGGTGGTTTGTACGTGTTGTTGTATCATTGTTTCAGGTGTTTTTTTTCTGAATAGTTGTTGTTCTTTTCTTTTATGTATGTAGGTTTGTGTGCGTGTTTTCACTTTTTTTTTTTTTTTTGTTTTGCTTGTTTAAGTCAGTGCCAAAAGTATGCAGAGCAATTACCTACTGTTATTATTTTTATGGGGTTTTACTTTCAATAACAACAATCAAAATTTAGTGCCATTAAAATTTGTTAAAAAATAATAACTAAAAAAAATAAAAATTAATAAGAACAAAAAAAATTTGACCTCGAAATGTCTTGGCATTATTTAAGGTGATTTATTATTTAGAATCAAAGACACAAAAGAATTAAAACTTTATTCGGTTAATGATGATGAAGATCTCTTGTTCATTGACGATAAAGATGGTGTGAAACAATTTTTTAACTCAAGTTTGGGCGGTAAATCATTTTTGTAGGATATCAATTTGTTAATTTAAAATTTTGTTAGTTTACAAATGGATTTTATATAAATTTTTATTTAATTAAAAGACAATTTACAATTTATTATTAAGCATTGTATGTATGTATGTATGTATGTCAAAGAGAAACATTTGTTACTAGGTATTTGACATTTCATTAATGGGAATAGTTACTTTATATAGGTACCTACCTACATATGTAGCTACAAATCACAGTGTGCTGTCTTAGCTCAAAGTATTGATTGCTTATTAAACAGGGCGAAATCATTACAGGTGATCTTAAAATCCCTGATGATAACTTTTTTTAGCTTTACCCTGCCTTTACACATGCAAGTAATTATTTGCAAGTAGGCTATTCGTATTAACATCGAAAATGGTGATGAAAATGTCGAATGTCATACAAGTTGCAGGAATGATTACACAGTCAAGTGAAAGTTGCTTATAAATCAGAGTTACCAAGTGCGAAACAGAGCTTTATTTCTAAATAAATATTGGGCATTCATAATTAATTTAACTTTTTCAAATTAGATTGATGTTTAAAAATTAAATCAATTGTCTTCTATATGAATATATGCAAAAAAAAATCAAGAAATATGTTTAAATATACTTTAAAAAAAATTGCCACTGCCCTGCAAATATTATTGGACCACCTGATCCAATTTCATAAAATGGACTACTCCATGGTCTGGTCCGATGTAATGCAAGCATGGACCATGTCATTGTTAAAAAGTGTTTGTAGTGAGACGACATGACTTCGTTTTTTAACGACATGTTTTCGTTTTTAAACGAAGTTAAAACTTATCCTCTTGTGCACACAAGGGAGTAGTCTTAAAACTTTTTGCAGGGTGTCTTCAGAAATTTCTTGCAAGTTGTCTGCAAGTACGAAAGATGCGATGGTGGTAGTAAAAAAATGTGAGTGTATTGAATTTTTCGAACTTGTACTTGCATGTGTAAAGGCCAGGTTATAATTGTTGGATGTCAAAATTTACCTTTTGCGTTACACTTTTCTGTCAAAGTTAGAAACGTCACCGATGAAGTTTTATCTGACATGGCCTTAAGCTTTTAAAGAGAACTGTGTTGAGAAAACATTTTGACATAAATTTGTTTTTGAGAACGATTTTTCTTATGCATTCTACAAACAATGCTACCATACTTTCATTAAATTTCATACATTTTGTAAACATGATACAAAGAAAACAAGACAGCGCATTCAGCTCTTAAAAATTAAATAAAAAACTGAATTAATTTGTTTACTGGTGCAAATTTAATAATTTTTTTTAAAATGCCCGGAGACTGCACGTGCCTTAAATTTTTGGTAGGTTTTTCAACACTGCATCAAATTCATATTCAACGATGAAAATCTTTTCTTAAAACGAAACAGTGACTTGGGTTGGGAAGACCGTGTATATTTTTGGGTCAAGAATATGTATAACCTTTAGTGTTTTAAAACCAAAGAATTTCAAATTAGAACAGTACCCATGTTCTGTAACTTTAGTGGGAATTTCTTGCATCGAAAAGATGTGAAACAAAATATTCAATCGTTTCTCGAAAAGTATGAAAAAAGTGTGTCTGTAACTCATTCGAAAACTATCAAAAGAGATTATAGGTCGTTACGTTATAAATGTCATAACATTGTACTCGAAGCCGATGTGACATTGCAGGCGTTGAGAACGCCAGTCACACATATTGTTGACGGCGACCAAAATTTAAAAATTTTTAACGACGGCGTCGAAAATACAAACGTCCGCTTTACCAAATAATGTAAAGTGCGACTTTAATGTTTGTTGTTTGCAAACGAGCTTTGAAAATTCGTAAATTTTATAAAAATATTAAAAGCAAAATAATTAAATAATAAAAAAATGTGCCAAAAACAAAATATTATAACATATTATTATTCTAACAAATAGAAACTGGGAATTATTTCCTTCTGAAGGTTACTTTATATTATATTCAACATTTTTTATTTTTCGAATTTATTCTATGAGCTAAATTTCAGTTATGTATTTTATAAAGCTTTTTTGTAATAGTCATATTCCTTCAATTTTTCAGAAATGACTTTATACACTATCAGACTATTATATTGTATTTTCTTGTTACATTTTACCTTAGCTTTCCGTTGGAAAGCAATGAGGTATATTGTATGAACAGAAAAATTTACAATTATTAGACACCAGCAGAATGTAAAATGTAACAAGAAAATACAATATAATAGTCTGATAGTGTAAAAGTCATTTCTGAAAAATTGAAGGAATATGACTATTACAAAAAAGCTTTATAAAATACATAACTGAAATTTAGCTCATAGAATAAATTCGAAAAATAAAAAATGTTGAACATATTATTATTCTTTATATTTTGCATTTTTTAATGTTTTGTAGTGTTAAAATGTTTTCTCGCCCCATTTTTATTCGTGAGTTTATTTGACAGTACAAAGCGGGAACATTTCTCACAAAAATGTTACAGACACACTTTTTCTGTAAATTGGCGAGAAATTTCCTTACGTGACAGTTAGTACTCGACAAAAAACGTTACAGACACAGTTAAGTGAGAAAAACAGCTGTTTGTTTCAATATATGGCATTTTTGTTTCATTTCACACATTTCAATCAAAAAGTTTCTCGACGCGAGAGTTACAGAACAGAACAGATCTAGACTTAAAACAAATTACACACGCTCTACTTACGACACAAAGATTTCACCCAATTCAGGTAATTAGCCACGAAGTCACAACACCGTTGTAAGCCTAAATTTTTCTAAAGCGGCCCATACACCTGCAATATTATTGTATATGATATTCGCCATATTATTTCCATTTTGCCCTATATTATGCAATTAGTCGCACAAAAATTTCATTTATTCAATAAAAAGGTAAACATAACCTATAGGAATAACGCAAACAGAATTGCACAATGTTGCCAGCACATTCCACTTTCTTTTCGTTGTGCAATAAAAATCAAAAGTCTTTTGATTATTGTCAATATATTGTGATACCATCGAATATCACATCCACATTGGCGATATAATTGTACAATACGTTAAATTGAATAATTTTATTACAAGTTTATGAGCCGCTTAACAAAAATGTTCAAAAATAAAAAATGTTGTTCTAATTTTTTTTTGGTTTAGTGTAAGTAAATTAGAAAATAACAACTTTTTTTATATTTCAAAGAAATTTATAAACATAACATGGCTTGAACAAGCAAATTTCAAAACCTACTTAGTAATTTGCAGGTTTGCAAGTGGTTAAAATAAATCTTTTATTTGCTTTAGATCGAGTTATCTGTTTAGAAAAAAAGCAACCAAATAAAAAAAAATCAGAAAAAAAATTAAAAGCTAAACTTAAAAATACATTTAGAAATTACGTCATGCGCTGTTTTTTCACTTTTGTGCAAAATTTCGACATTACGTGTTGTTTTGTCTATCATTTTATATTAATTTTTATACATGTAGTAGGTATACAAATATAAATATTTTCAGATTGATTAATGAAAATAACTAAATACAGAGGAACAACATAATAACGAACTAAATGAAGCATTGGATTTAGTTCGATAATAACCCTACAAGAAATGAATGAGCGTTTCATCATGTTCTTAATCTGTTGTAGGGAACGTAGTTTGTTTTTATTCGTATTAAATTCATTGTTTCATTAAAACGTTATAATTGTGTTCTACTGTACTGGAAGTAAACAATTTAATCATCATTTAAGATTAAAACAAATCTCATTCTATTGAAAAACCTGGAAGGAAAAAAAAGTAAAACCTGTTGAAACGGACACACCTGATGTGAGTGCCGCCTGATACTTTCAAAAGTTCCTCTAATCGGTTTTAATTTCCTAGATAAACTTCATATTTTTTAATGATATTGAGATGTTAAATTTTAGTACTTTTATTGATATGCTAATTGAACATTAGCAAAAATGTTTTTTTTTTGCCTTTTTTAATTTAAAACCAATAACAATACCAACCAGTATATCAATTTTATAATTTTATTTTGTTAAAATGAAAAGAAACTCACACTCACACAAAACTTTCAAAATGAAGTTTTATTTTTAATGCTGAACTCAAATATGGCTTTCTAACGTCATGAACAGTTTTAAACGATGATTTCGCAAGATAAAAGAATGTTAATTTTTTCTTTCTTTATAAACGTTTCTTTTTATTTAAAATAAAAATAGAAAACAAAGAGTTAATTAAATCAGAATCTTTCTTTCCCAACAAATTTTTTAGGGAAAGAAAACAAATTGTGTGGGAAGATTTGCTTTTACGTCTGAATTAATTGTTTTCAACATTATCACGACTTAAGCAATCGATAGCATATATTGCAGATATATGTACATAGATAAATACGAAAATCTATATCAAGGATTTTAGGATAACACCTGCCTAAAACTTAATCCTCTTATACACTACATGTTTTTTACATCTGGGTGCTAATACGTTTCGATTCGAAAGGAATTTTTTTTACTTATTCTTTCAGTCGATACAATACTTATTTGAGTTCTCAAAAAGTTTAAAAAATAATTTCGATCGAATGAAAGAATGGGAAATAAAATAGCTTTCGAACCGAAAAAAGTATTCGATAACGTCTGCCAGAATTAGCCCCCTGACTTGTCAACTTTTTAACTCACATATATTTTGCATGTCTCTCAAAATTGTTAGTGCCGGTTCACACACGTCAACGTCAAGCTTAACTCGTCAAGTCTTGAGTTGTTAGGAGAGAGGAGAAAAGAAATGGCATTCGCTTGTCCCTTCTCTCCCAAAAGATCAAGACTTGAAAAGTCAAACTTGACGTATGTTAACCGGCACTTAGTGCTGGTTCACACACGTCAAGTTTGACTTGTCAAGTCTTGAGCTTTTAGGAGAGAAGGGAAGAGAGAATGCCATTTCTTTTACCCTCTTTCCTAAAAACTCAAGACTTGACGAGTCAAACTTGACGTGTGTGAACCGGCACTTACGTTTAAGAAGGTTTATAATATTCGGTCACCAAAGTACATGTAAATTGCTTCTGACAGAAATTGACTTCACAAACGCAGTGTTGCAAAGCATCACTTTAAATAAATGCGTTGGCAAAGCATCAGAAATAGATACAATGCACAAATTTAGCAACTGTTGTACAGTAAATGCAATTACCATGCAATAATGAACTTTAGCCAAGAAGCGGAGTGGAGAAGAAGTGGAGTTTTTTAACCTATTTTTTTAGTGTTGCGTTACGTTAAATAAGTTAGCTGTTATCATTTTTTTTCACATAGTTTTTGCAGGCACCAAAAAAATTTTTGTTTGTGCCGTAAAAGAGTGCAGCCATCTTTAAGATGTTTTCTTTAAATTCGAAGTTATTTATTGAGAATATAATAAAAAAAAAGCTTTTTTTATGTATCTGCATATTTGACATTAAATGGCTTAAAAAAATATGGGTGTTGTAAATATCAACTTTAGCCTGCCAATAAGTCCGTCAATAGTGGACCGCCGCTGGCTGTTTCCTCACGGCATAGAATTCTAAAATATATTTTTTGATAAAAAAAATCAACTGATGTAAAAAAAAATGTTTTAAAAAGTTTTTTACATAAAGGTAAGCGGGACATTTGACAAGCCAGATATAAAAAGCATACCGTGTATGGCAGGCTTAAACGCTTATAAAAGAAGCAGATGCTATTTTGTCCTTGAAATTTTAAAAGAGTAGAGAAAGTCGTAGAAAAGTGAATAGACGGCAGACACAAAATATTAAAATCGGAGATTATAATTTTAAAGGCGTATCGGGTTTCGTATACTTGGACGCACTTTTACAAAACGATAACAGCATACAGAATGGTATAAGTGACAGAATATTGACAGTAAACATATCTTTTTATGCTCACAAGAAGATCTTTACGTCCAATCTTGTCTCAAAATCATGTAAATCGAGCGTCTGCAAAACCAGCAACAGACCCAAGGCACCGTATCGATGCAAAACTTGGTCCACGACTGCGAGCGACTAGCAGCGTCTTAAGGCCCAACCATAATATGCATAGTCTTGCTTAACCTATTGTCAAAAATTAACAAAAAGTCTCTCAAATGTATTTAAAAAATAAAATCAACAAACATTTGATTCCGTACGGAATGTGCGATCAGTTTCATTATATTTAACAAAAACTTTCCTTAAGTTCAATATGGTTTGCCTCACATGATTTAGATGTATTCGTACATTTGCTTAAGCCAACTTAAGTATATAGAGCAATTCCATATGAAAACGATCAAAATTGGCAAATTTTTGGACGACCCCTCTCCGATTTTAAAATAAATAGTCTCAATCGATTGCCCAGCAAAAAATAATGTACCTACATTTTTTTTTTTTTTTTATAGTGACTGGTTTAGTGGTGGTGTACACCACTGTCATGTGACAAAATTGAAGAATTCTTCATAAGGGACCTCATTGAAAGTTGTTTAAAAAAAAACTACTAAAGCGATCGCAACTAGTGATAGCTCGTTGGAAAGGTATTGAATCAGGCTTTAATAAATTTTCCTAATTTTTCTTAGAAATTTACCTTTAAATTTTCCCATGAAAATTAAATTTTCCGATTTTCCACAGAAGCTCCTAAATTTTCCGGCTAATTTTTTTTTTTTGGATTCCTCATAATTTTTGCTTTAAGAATCAGCAATAAAAATATGGGCCCCGACTCCTTGTTTGGACAGGAGAAGAGCATTTAAGAGACCACCTTGTTAATAATACATTTTAAAAATTATTTTACAGTTAAAAATACATTTATGAAGAAAAAATCTTTCTTATTTTGCTGCTTATACTTAATTACAATATTTATTAAAAATGTAATGGCACACCAAACCCGACTGAGGCTACAGGTCATAAAATGTTTTGTAAATTTTTTCCAAAAGGTGATCGCTTTCATATGGAATTGCTCTATAATGGTTGGGCCTTTAGAATTTTTAAGAGAAAAATTGTACGAGACTACGCTCAAAGAGGCAACCATAAATTGCTGTAAATATGTCAAGGTGAAGACATCGTACAGCACAAAAAAGCGCTGGGCGGGACACGTAGCTCGCATGGACAACAGCAGGCCAACTAAACTTTGGTATCGGATTCGACAGGAGACGAGAGGGACTGTGTGAAAGACCACTTAAAAATATTGCTCACTAGAAAGTGGCAACAAAAAGAACTGTGGATTCCCCTCCACACTGATCAGGCTAAAGCACACCCGAGCTGTAACACTACAGATGATGATGAATAACCTTTGTGTTGCTCGGCCCATAATTTGTCACATATCTAAATTCGCAACAAACTATAATACTGTGATGTCAGTTTTCATAAAGATTGTTTGATTAATTTATAGATCCCATAAAAAGTCCACTTCCGAATTATTCTAATTTTCGGTGGAGGTTTGATACCCGGTTTGATACATCGAAAGTAGTTTATTTCTTAAAGTAATCAACAGGAAAACCATAAATATGCAATTGCATGTTTTTCCTTGTGCTTTTTATGTATTTTGGCATCGATTTTTTGCATATTTTACCGTTTGCAGCTTTTTTTTTTAGCATAATTTAGTTAAAAGAGCTTTTTTGCAGCATTTTGTTTAAATTTATAGCGCATATTTTGCCTTTTTAAGGCATATTTTGATACATTTTGGATTTTTTCTGTGCCTACAAAAGCTTTCGCAATAAATAAGAATTTTTTTTTTGCAAAATTCTATTATCTATCTGTAGTTTAACGATTTGCTTCAGTTTCTTCAACACTTTTTGAAGTGATCTAACGATGTCCATCCGTCCGTCTGGCTGGTTATCTGTCTATGTATGTTAACCTTGTGCGCAAAGTACTAATTGCAATCTTGTAGATTATTTGAGCAAACTTGGTAAATACATTTAAATTGTACTAAGGACGAAGTCTATGTAAATGCTGAGAATCGGTCTATAATATCACATATTCCCCATAAAAACTTCTTTTCAAATAAGGCTCTTTGTGTCCGTTAACCATTTTATTAGGTTGGTATTTATATTGAATTCGCCCTAAAACTCTCAAAAATTCGTCTGTAAGTACTATGGTGTTTGGACCTTACCGATTATAATTTTAGGATTGTTTTTATTTTATTTTTAATTTTTTTTGGGGCATATTTTTAACAGTTTTCAGGGCATATTTCCAAGTTTTTACTGCACATTTAATGCTCGTAAAACGCGTTATTTAGAGCATATTTCTGGTTTCCCTAAAAATAATTTCTTGATTTTAAAGCTTCGTTCACAATGGCAGCAACAATGTCGTTTTTCTTCTTTTTTATTTCTTCCCAAAGTATTTTTTTTATATTTTCCTTTCATTTTACAAACAAAAATGTAACTTAAGTTTTTTTAAAAAGTTGAGTCTATTTCTACTTCAGCAACAATTTGTATTTACATACAATTGGCAAAGTTAAAAATTATTTTAAATACCTACTTAAACTTTTCAAAACACTCTTATGGCCAATTTCAATAAGTTTAAAAATTTAGCTCATATTAAACACAAGAACCACATAAAGGAAATACTTTGCAGAGTTGTCAGTGAACCTTCTGCATAACAGCATAAAAAAAACAAATACACTCTCTCTTTCAATCAAAATAATAATAACATTACCAAGAAGAAAACAAGGAAAAGAAAAACAGAGTTGTAACTTTAAGTATGTTACTATAAAATCCTTTTTAAAACTAACTCGATTTAAATTAAATTCAAATACATAAAATTAAATTTAAGTTTTTTTTTTAAAATAACAAAACAAAATTAACATAAAATTAATTGTTTTTACCTTTTTAATAGGGTATTTTTCGCTTTTAACAATAAATTTTGTTTTATAAAATCTTTGAATAAATTATTATTTGCACTTCCAAACCCAAAAGTTTTTTTTCGTTATTTTCATTTATTGTTTTAGAAAACAAAAACAAGGTACAGATAGATTAGATTAAATTTTTCGATGGGTATAAAATTTTAGTAGACAATTTCGTTTATTTTTAAAATAAAGTTTGTTCGTTAATTTGTTGGTTTTTTAGAACTTTTAATTAGTTTTCTTTTTTTTATTTGTTGTTTGTTTTTGTTTTACTAGATGTTGAAGTTTTTTGTTTTAAATTTATTCTTTCTTTCATCAACTTAATTCGAGTTTAAATGTTTTTATAATTTGTTAAACAACTTTTTTTTTGTTTAAAAAAAGACGTACGTTTCGATCGAGCACCAAAGTCAAACTGATATTTGAAAAACCCCGCATGAACTGAAATCAAATAATTTAAACTGAAATTTTTTTTTTTGCTGAACCACAACTACGAGTTTAGTAAAAATTTCAGTTTCAGTGAAGTTGAATGATGTGATACGTTGGCTGTTTTCGGTTCGTTTTGTTTTTTTTTTATTTTTGTTTTTGGCTGATGTGACCGTATACGAGGCGACAGCAAACATGTTTATTATTATTATTTTTTTATTTTCTTCTCCAAAAAGGTAGCTTGTAAAGATTGTTGTGTTATTTTCGTTTTTATTTCTTATTTTTTTATAATTGTTTGAATTTTAGCCCACCACAATAAAAAAAAATTGAGAGATAAAGAAAAAAAGTTTTGTCAAACTTTGGTGTATTGGTGTAAAAAGTGAGTTTGCAACAAATATTCTTTAGGCAGGCGTTCTTAAATTCTTTATTGTGGCTTACACTACAAAAAAATCTAGTAGATTTGTAACCTTACTATGGTTTACAATTAAGTTGAGTTCAAATTAAAATAACTGTAATTGTAAATGTTTGATGTGTATGTTAAATGCTCTGTTACATGCAGTCTACAACTGACATGAAATGCTTAACATTAACAATAATATGATGTAAGTGTTAGGTATAGACACATCATGTTATAGATTTTCTCATGTTTTTACACGGTTGTTAATGCAAATGTTTTAACAACGCTTTTATACATCATGTTATAACAGCAAATCATGTCAGTTGTAGACGTGGAGTAAAGGCCATGTCAGATAAAACTTCTTCGCTTTGCGTGATGTTTCTAACTTTGACAGAAAAGCGTAACGCAAAAGGTGTATGTCACAATCAACACTTTGACAACACACACGAATTGTTTGTTCAAAATAAATTAAAAATAATTAAAAAAAATTATACTACCAGACTGTCAAAGCGCGCAAAAAGATTAGAGTTGCCTAACTTTTCGCTTCGCTCTGCGTTAAAAGTTCTTTATGTGGCATGTTTCGTATAAGTATATTTCATCTTGGATGTCAAGGCGAATCTCTAACGGAACGCGAAGCAAAAGTTTCACCTGGCATGGCCTGCAAAATTTCAACTAGACAAGAGTTTAGTTTTAAACCGTAATAAGGACATTGTACTTTTTTGACATGAGCTAGATTTTGTTTAATTAACAAAAACAGCTGGCTTAAAGATTTTGTGTAACACATAAAAAAATACATATGTACATATAAAAAATAAGCGTTTTTTATTATTATTTTTTTAATTAATATTATTCATCTGTTTAATTTTTGGCATAAGTTTCGAAGAAAAATTGAAATTTTTGTGAACGTTCATGAACGAACTTAGAAGTTAATAGTTTTTTATTAAATGTGAAAATTATTGGTTTGTGCCGCATATGCCACTTTTCTAAATTTATTTTAAAAAGTACCTTTTTTTGCTGCATACGTAACTTACTGCTGTGTATTGAGCTGTTGACATTTTATGTTGCTTTTGCTTTTACTTCTTTTTTACGGCAATGAAGCGAAGCATGAGGAAATGAAGCAAGCAAAAAAGCGAAATTAATTTTGTGCTTTTTGTATGAATTTTTTTTTATTTATTCCCTAATCTAATTCCGCGAAGCTCTACGCTTGTCCGCTGGAACCAGAGTCCCTGGCGGGAATCGAACCCGCAACCACGGCGCTGATAGACTAGCTTGCTACCAGCTATCCTACTAGGGCACGCCAAACAGTGCCGTGTAGAGCAAAAAAATACTTAATAAACTTTAAAATAGTTGATATGGAGCAAAATTAATGTTTAACATCTCTGAAACCATAAGAAATTTTGTGAAACACGTTTTGGGCTTTGAAAGCGGGTATTCAAAATATGTATAGCCGTGCCTAACTTGAATTTTTTTTAATGGTCAATGGGTCAAAGCAATAATGAGCTGACGATGTGTTTATTGTACAGAGAGGAAGAAATCATTGTTACATTACTATGGACTCCTAAATTTTGAGTAGATTTCATCACGAAGTAGATTTTTTTATGGAAAATATATTCAGAAACTATATTTTCCTTCAAATCTCGTACGTACCAGATTTCGGTTCAATTACACTAATCGTAATATGTAAAGCAGGATTAGATATTTTTGTGTATGAACGCTAAAAACCAAACATTATTGATATTTCTCATGAATGAGAAATCTAAAATTTTGTATAGCTTTTTCATTCATGAATATATGCAATAAAACACATTTTGCCTTTGTGCATTCTTGTATAAGATAATTAAGATTCTTCAATTTTGATCATTTTTCATATATTCATAAGTAAAATGAAAGTAAACAACGCTGCTTATTCATATTGTTCGATATGAAATACTTGTGATAATTAAATGACTTGAAATTAAATAAATGATTACAAAATTATTGGAAAATAAGTATAAATACCATTATCATTAGAAAAGAATCAAAATGACACTTTTAACTACGAATAAACGAAATGATCTAAAACATGTATGAGCAAAAGCAAAATGGTTTTTATTTTCCATATTCATGAATGCAAATACGTAGCAAAATGTTAGACATTCGCAATCAATAATAAAAGAAACGGGTGCACGTTTTTCTACTATGATTTAAAGTAAGCATGTTTTTACTTATACATAATTACTTTCTGCAACCATTCTAAATGAGTTGTGTGTTGATAAGCCAATTATTTGTGGTGAATTAATTAATGTTATTATTAACCACAACATGGTAGGAAACAATCATAATATAGTAATGACTTCCGTATAAAGGAATGAATCAACCAGAATATTGTTGCCTGTGATTAAGGACCAAAACGAAAAAAAGGGTATAACACTGAATTTCGTGGGAGAAGCTACAAACCTTAAACCTTAGTTAGCTGGCAGTAACAGTAACGTTGCAAATCAGCTGCTTCATTTTGTTGTTGGTGTGCAAAGCAATTAGAACGATTATAGTTAGTAGTAGTAAAATGTTACTTAACCGTAACGTCTAAATCTGTAGAAAATTGATATTTCTTACGTTTTTACTGTACGGTTACATTAATGTTGCTATCAGCTAACTGGGTCTTTAATAATCTCTCTCGCGTTCGTTTGTGACTTTTATCAGATGCAACAACTGTTGGAAAATGCAAGTAACCCTTTTCATTAGTATTAATTTACATACATTAGTACATACTACCATTTAAAAAATGTATATTTTTCTTTTAATTTTTCTGTAAAAATATATTGAGAACATCTGAAGTTGTGTATCAATACATATGCAGAAACTCAATATTGGCCACATTAGGCGTTGAAAAAAACATTTAAAAAATTCTCCTTTTTTTATTAGTATCTAAAAAAATAAATAAAATACTTGTACAATATTTTTACTGCACTTATTCTCATTCTCATTTAACTTTTAACAATTTTTAAAAATAAAATATCGCACACCTAGTTAAAAAGGGACTTAACAGAAAATTTCCATTTTTCGGGTTTATATTATTAAACTATGCATAATACACGTGTCTATGTATAAACAAATTTTAATTTCTATTTAATCGAGCTAATGGTCTATTTTTTTATTATATCATAACAAAGTTAATATTTATTTTTATTTTGAATTTTCGTTATGTCTTCAGAATTGAAAAAGCTTTTTTTTAAACTCGATGAAATTGAAATTAAAAATAATATAATGGATGTTCGAATTATAATATATGTATGTGTCAGTTTCAGTTAAAAGGGACCTATAGGCAAAAAATGAGTTCTGGAGAAAAACGATTTTGAAGTTAGCAAGTTAATTTTCTTTCTTATCAAAGGTGTATTTTATAGCTTACTTATGACAAAAGTAATGAAGTAGGAAAACTGCGGTTTGCATGTATATTTTAAGTATCAACACAAAAGTAAAAATCGATTTTTCTTCCATAGGTCCCTTTTACCTGAAATTGTATCATACCTAAAGTCCCAAATACACTGATCAAAGTACTCATCAAGCATTGTGGTAGTATTAGTGAAAATGTGTTTGTATGTGTGACACCGACAACGCTTGATGAAAAATCAAACAAATTTAGATATGACGGCGAATATTATGTCCAGCACACGTACACGTTGAATTCGCCGGCTTGACAAGCATTTGATAAGTGTATTTGGCCCTTAATATATAAAAAGAAAATTTCAGTGTATTCAGTTCTTGTGCACTGTTGCTAAAAAAACAGTTATGTCTTTCTTAACGTTTCAAATGGTATAAAGTTGCAATTCATAAAAGTGACTAATTTTTAGTTGTGTCAGAAAATATAATGGAAGTAGATCTCTACTGATAAGTGCTTAATAGTCTTAATTCGAATTGTGACACTTGTGATAAAATAAATCTTTGTTGAAAAGAATTCAGCTAAAGTGACATAACCATACGTTTCCACATGCAAGTAATTATGTATTTGCAAGTAGTGTATAATCGAGGAACAGCCGATTGGCTAAAAGTACAAAAATTGTGTGAATATAGTGAAAAAGTGTGAGTGTATTGAGTTTTTCGAACTTGCACTTGCATGTGGAAACGGGGGGTAACTCAAAACAATTGGCGAAACTTGTGCAAATAATACATCATCAAAAATTACACAACTAAAAATTTGTCATTATCTAGTGTGTAAATATTTAAAAAAAAAAACAACTTTTTAGATCATAAGCTGGATGAATTTTCGACTAAATGGTCCAAAGATTTGTTCTTAACTATTTTTTTTTAGCCCAAAAACAGTTTTTTTCGTTTTCTGAAAAGTTAAGTTTTTTATGTTAAGTCACTTTTGAACCAGGTGTGCGATATGTATTCCAAGAAATACCCACATTAACATACACAGATTATTATGAAGAGGTTTGTGTGTTTATTTTCTTTTTTTTCTCTGGAACTAAATAAAAAAAACAAAATAACTCTCGCCGCCTACATTTGCAAAAAAAAAAAACAAGTAAAAATTGCAACAACTTTACCCATCGTCATTATTGTCTTACGACTTAATAATCTTGAGGTAATTTTTTGTTGTTTTTCTTACAGTTTTTATTGTTGCTTATCGCCAATTCTAATGAGTAAAGTGGAAACTTAATGCAACCAAAAATACTCCCATGCATAAATGCAGCATTTTGGTAACATAAAAATAAACGTAGCCAGACTTAAAAACAAACACACACACACACCCACCCATGCAAAAACTATATTAACTGTATGTACTTGCTATTACAAGAGCGGGTGGTGCATAATAATAAAAATAAACGAACAAGCCGGTTTTTTCGTTTTTTTTTGTAATATAATCCAAATTAATGATTTATAGCAATTAATTGTAAATTATTAACGTATGTAGGCGCTGGCTGGACTATTGTAACTGAAACAGACTTGACCAATTTGTTTACATATGGTTTATTTACATACATACATACGTATTTGTTTTAAAGGAAATTGTAAAAACTATGCAGGTTTTTTGAAATGGGTATTTATTATTAACTGTCAAGTGCACGATATAAATTTCTACTTTGCTTCGATTTGTTGTATTAAGAAATTAAAGAAACAATACATTCCTGTCAATTTATGGTGTCATTATTCAGTTGCAGTTATATTTAACTTGGAAGAGACTTGCATTTTTCCTGTTTTGCTCTACTTTGATTAATACAGTTGTGTTAATTGGCAACCTTGAAAATGAATCAAAGGTTAATATTGCACGGAATGAAAATTAAAAGAAATTGAAAATCGAATACGAAGAGATTTTAAAATGTTATTAATAGAAACTATTTTTTAACATATCTAGATACATATGTATGTATGTATGTGGCCTTCTCCGCGAATAGGGACCTAGTGTGTTTAAAAAAATGGGTTTGGTTTTAAGAGTGGATTCTGGTGCCTAAAAGGGTGTAATGGAACTTTAAATGCGTATTTCTCAAAACTTCATTTTCGCACACTAGATCCCTTTTCTCGGAGAAGCTCACATATGTAAAATCATTTTAATTATGTTCCTAATGACTAGAGTAGAAACTCCCAAAGCCGAACCCCCCTTATGCAAAAAAACTTAAAGTTTACATTAGTTAACCTCCACATAAACACCTATTCTCTTTTCCTTGGCTAAATGTGTTGGTTAACTAATGTGAACTTTAACTGTTTTGGCACAAGGGAGTTACCGCCTATTTTAGATTTCAGAACTACAAATGTAGCTCGTACATACGTATGTATATCTAAGTGCCGGTTCACACACGTCAAGTTTGACTCTTCAAGTCTTTAGTTTCTAGGAGAGAGAGGGGAAATGAAATGGCATTCTCTTTTCCCTTCTATCCTAAAATCTCAATATATATATAACTTATATATAGCCTTTACGCATTTTCGGCTACCAAAATTTGACTTTTATTAGAAATCTCACAAATTTATTTTAAGTTATGCTCTTTTATAATACTATAATAAAAATAATATAAAGGACCCAAGTGAGCTGTACTTTGATGACTGCCCATGGAACCTAACCTATTTTATAAAAAATCTATACAAATTCTGAATACAAACTATAAAGTTCTAAATAATCCATACGGCGGAAGGTTATCACTAGGATCTTATGAAAGATTTCGAAGACAAAACATCAGTAATAGTTTTTTAACAGATCCAATTTTATTTACATACAAGTTGTACTGTGGATCCCAAATAACTGAACCGTATCCAAGTATGGTTCTCTCCAAGGTTTTTAGTAGATTTATTGCTACGCAGGGATCAATTAATTTCTTTGCCCAACGTGTTGATCTTGCTTGCGGTGTTGCCAATCCATGTGTAATTACACTTATTGTATTTATGTAATTTTAACTTGCATGTGTAGCCCTTGTGTAATAAGTTCCATGTGTAATTAAATATTGCGTCCAGGGCTGTCAGATTTGACAGTTTATCGTCATTTTGACGATTTTTAGTTCCGAAATTAGCAAAGTGCCGTTTTGCTGATTTATTCTTAAAAGTGACGATTTTTCTGGCTCCAAAGTCTGAATAAAACATTCCACTTTCTGCCACGTTAATTTTTTAATCTTTGAATGTTCAACAGACTTGCCTTAACAAGAGCGGAAGGCGGAACGTTTCGATTCGCTTAGCTTTTCTGGCATCGATAAAACACAAGAAATATTTACAATTATATTGAAAACAGTCCAAAAGATAAAAATCAATTTTTCCAAATACAAAAATTTTTGGAAATTAAACAAAAAAATTCCTCCCCCATCACAAACCAGGTGGATTTCATTAGAAGCATTAGTAATTCAAATTCTACAATTATAGAAATGCCATCGGTACTGCAAAAAATATACACTAGATCCCCGATTTGCGTCAGTCCTATCTGGTCCGCTTTTAAAAAATTGGTTAAATCCGCTTTGCGTTTTTATGATTTCGATTTGTTGCAATGAGAAAAAAATGCATTAGTTTGGAACTAATATTGGACGTAATAAAACGTTTCAAGTCGGTTGATATAGACAGAATCCTTGGTTTTTAGCACCTTTAACAATAAAAACAATTTGCAATAGAGATAGCGCTAAAAGTTAATCATTTAAAAATAGCTCGAGTTAAAAGCAAATGAGATTTTATTTATTATTTAATATTTTTCTGAATATGGATGAATCAAATAAAACATATTTTTGCTATGCATTCAGTAAATATATTTTTTCTTATGTTTTCTTTTTAAATGATAAATATACTCAGCTCACTTGCTGAAATAAATAGAATAAAACTTAACTATATCACTTTCTTCTTCATAAATAGAATTTCTTGCTAAAAAATTTTATTTTCGAACCAATCTATGCAATAAATTGTCTTTAATTTGTAAAATTTATATATTTGACGTTTTGTTGACGATTTTGTTCAATTTTCGTGACGATTTTGACGAATTTTGTTAATACTTTTGACGATTTTTGAGAAAAAAAGTCTAACAACCCTGGGTGAAGACCCCATGTAAAATAGGATAGTGTGGCTTAAAAATGAATTAAGTGAAGGATTTTTTTGACAAGTCTGTCCGACTTGCAAGTGTTTATAACATGTAGTCTACAACAGACATGAAATGCTTAACATTAACACTAACATGATGTTAGTGTTAAGTATAGACTCATCATGTTACAGTTTTTCTCATGTTTTAACACGGCTGTTAAGCCATGTGTTTTAACAACTCTTTTATAACATAAAATGACGTTTAAGCTTGACAGAAGTCATTTTGTTGCTTTTTTTCATTTCACACACACTATTGTTTGGAATATGCTTCGACGACAATCAAAAAATAATGAAATTTCTTAACATTAACATGAGTACTATACTCCACCATTAACATATTAAAAATTCAACATGGAGTCTAAACATCATGTTTTAACAGCATTTCATGTCAGTTGTAGACTCGGTGTAAAAATTTTAATAAAATGATAGTTTCTATGCGATCAGAGTTGCATTTTTCTTGTTAAGTAGTTGAGTCATTTGAGTTTGCATCTTTTTTGTAGGATGGTATGGCATTGACAACAGATTTTGAAGACATTTTTTTATGCCGGTTAGAATTCCTTCAGATTTTCTTGTAAATGAATCTTGCGATTGTGTAGCATAGTGAATCCCGGCCTTAAGTAGCACTATTGATTTTAACAGTAGTCGGACGAGACGACACTCTGCGATTTGAGCTTAAAACATTTTTGAATTCTTTTTTATACTAAGTTCCATTTTCCTTAAATAAGACTCATAACATCTTTTGTTTTTTAAGTTAAAATTTCTCCCTGTATTAAATAAAGTCATCGATCAGATGTGCAATTGTTTTTCTTAAATTTTTTATAAGGTTAGTTCCTTCTGTTTTTAAACAAGCAAGTTTATTTTTACTAATTGCTATTTTAAAAATTTTCAAATTAAATTAGTCATCAAACCTTGACTTTATTACAATACTCTGTCAATTTATTCTAATGATTTTTTTTTAATAAGCTTCTATTTGTGATGACAAAAATAGTATTTTTTTTTTTAATTTCAGCTATAATTTCCAATTCATACTAATTGTAATATAATTTACACACAAAATCAAACAAAACCAAAGAATAAAATGAAAAAAGTTTCTAATATGCAAATTATTAAGTTTTAGAAAAATTTTGTTACGCATGCGCAATTTTAATTCCCACGCATTAACACGACAGACAGACGGACAGATATGCCGGTTTTTAAATGAGTACAACATGACTGTGTGTCACAACGAAACAAACAAGCTGTTTAGAAAATATCGAACAAAAAATTAATAATAATGGACATCATGGCCAAAAACTGTATGGCATAGACAGAAAGACATACAGTCATACATAGAAGAGCAAAACACTGTTAAAAAAAACCACAATAAACAACATTAACAATAATCAATATTTACAACAAAAATAATACAAATGTAATTAAAAAAAATAATATTAATAGGGCGCTTCTCTTCATAATCAGAGTACATTAGGGCAGCCAGACGGCCAGGATTGTCCAGCTTTTTTGGGTGTTGTCCAGGTTCCAGCTAAAATGCAATTTGTCATGTTAAAAAACTTTATTTAATTTTAAAAAATTACTTTTTTTTATTAATTATATTTATTATTGTTTAGAACAAAATCATATACATTAGGGCGGGTCGATTTTTTTTTTAAATCGTATAGCAAAAACGTAATCTACATAAAATTCTCCGAAGAAACCATGGGTCTAAAACAAAATCCTAATCCGCGCCTCTCGACTTGAAAATTTTTTCAACATCTGATACGCTTGGTATATGATTAAATGAATACAAATTGCAAAGGTTGCTGACATCTGCAAAATAGTAGATGGGTTGGAAGTTTGACATAGGAAGTCGTTTAGAAAAGTAAAAAATAGAAACAAGGAGAAAGAACGCATCCTTGGGGCTCACTGAAATTAATCTTGAACTTGTTTGACAAACCCCATCTATAACAACTTGAGTTTTAAATTCCCGCTTTCCCGAGATTTCCAGGAAAAAATTTCAACAAAACCTATTTTTTAAATTGTAGTAAATCTATGTTAGACTCGTGTCTTTAGTTGTTTTATCCAACCAAATTTCACCACAATATCAATATTTGCTGCGTTTAAAGGCTTAATCCAAGGCCCATCTATCAGGTCTGCTTACTTGTACAAAAACAAAAAACGATTCTTTTTAGTTGTCAAAAATTTACTACCCCATATACAAAGCAAAAGGAAAAAACGTGTATGTGTGGCATACCATAAACGAAAACAAACGTATACATGCACATGTAAGCAAAATGTAAACAACTTTTGACAACTAAAAAGAACATAAACAATGATCATCAGGCTTCTTGCGCAGACCTTTTCAATGGGCCTTGGCTTAATCAAATCGAATTCAACCACAGGTGGTGTCGCAACTACAACAATCTAAAATCAACAGAAACAACAAAGGGGGTTTTGCATTGCATTGTTAGTGTTTACGGCTCGAAATGTCAACCATTCTTAGCAAAACACTAACAAATCAAAACAAATAAGCTCGAACTGTCAATATCAGCAGGCGTTTCGACACCACCTTTAGTTAATCCGCCTTTTGCTTAATGATGAAACAGAACTGGGGCTGAACGACATAAAATTATGCCAGAGAATGCGGTCGAGAAATAAAATCAATTTTATTTTGAGGACGTTTTTTCGAATGCTCTCACACTCATTCTCCTTACAATGCTACCATACTTTCATTCAGTTTCATACATTTTATAAACAAAGAAAAATAAGAACAAAAGAAATGAGAGAGAGTTTGAAGTTATTGCCGACGTTTAAAATTTAGAATTTTTGCCTGAAGTTGGAGGCTCAATTCTGTTTTATCATTTATTAAGCTAATTTTCGTGAATTGGCTTTCTATTGGGCCTATGGTAAATTATAGACTGCAATGGGCAATGTTGAAATGGCAATCGGTGCACTCCGTCACCAATTTATGTTAAGGAAGTGGTTCTATATTTGGGTGCATAACTCTTTTTCCTCCTAAGCCGATTCTGCTGGATTTCATTGCTCAACTGCTAAGGAGAACCTAGAATTGTTCTTTTTGCTAAGTCGTTCGGAAGTAAAAATGTGCCATTAAGAGCGAAATTTAGAACGTATGGAATTTGACGTTCATCGTGATTTACATAATGTGTCACAAACAAACCAACATCTTAAAAGGAACTTAAATATGTTCAAAAGTACATACATATGTGTAAAAACCTGTAATTAAGTTCTTAAGAATTAAATCAGTTAAGCGGAACATACACTTGCATTATTATTGTATTTAATATTTGCCATATTATTTCCATATTGTTCTACATATATTATGCATTAAGTCGCACAATGGTTTCTTTCATTCAATAAAATGGTGAACATAACCTATAGGAATAACACATGAATCAAAGAAACAAAATTGCGCATTGCGCAGGTCCGTTATTTTTGTGTGTGACGAAGAAATAGAATTTGTGTATGTGCATTTGTGGGCGTCTTACATTTTTTACAACAAACACTTATATTTAGTCTATGATGACGTAGATGCGCAGTAGAATTTTTTTTTGTACTGCTGAGTGCGCGATCTTGTTTTTTTTTGATTCATGGGAATAACATAAGCAGCATTGTACAATGTTGCCAACACATTTCACTTTCTTTTCGTTGTGCAATAAAAATCAAAAGTATTTTGATCGTTGCCAATATATTGTGCCACCTTTGAATATCACATACACATTGGCGATATCATTATACAATACGCAAAAGTGAACAATTTTATTGCAAGTGTATGAGCCGCTTTAGAAATCTTAAAAAAATGATGAATAATTCTCATATTAAACACCGATTTTTACAAAATTTCACAGCCTAATTTCTAGTCCTATAAAACTGTTAGTTGCCAAATTATATTAGGATAGCATCATTAATTACGCTTTTAGGTGTACTAAACTGTTTTCCGGAAGTAGGGTTTATATGGGGCCTAGGGTAGGTAAATTATGGACTGTCTTTATGGGGTCTGAGATGAATAATAAAAATTTTAACACGGAATGACAAACTTAGTATTCCCTCTTCACAACTTATTGTGGTGGTGGGTATAAAAAGTACACTCAAAAGAATAATCAACCCATCTGTACTCAAATCAATCCGAAGCGGTATTAATAGTACGGCGAGTACTGATTTTCTTAAATCAAGTACAGTAAGATTGACTCAAGTACGGATTTTCAATCGCAAAATACTTTTATCAGGGCTCCCAAGTAAAAAGGACAAAGAAAGTCATTTGGGAACTATTTTTTTTTTTTTTTTTAATTTTATAAAAATAATCGGTGACTTTTTGGGGATTTTACACATTTTTAATATATTTTTCCTTCTTTTATTATTTAGAAAAATAAGTTTCTTTGTTTCGAATATCAAATATGAAAAAAGTAGGAAAGCTTTTATCTTACTCTTAGTCTGGATTGGGACTATGAAAGTTTTTTTCAGAATATGTCTTCCCCAAAAATAAGTAAATATGAAAGACCATTTAATAAAGTTTGGGAAAGATTTTGTAATTGTTGATTTTAAGGATGTCTTAAACCGATTGAACAAGCTCCAAGTTCTTATAAATTTACTTATCTGTCTTCAAAAAACAGCATATTTTTCTGCTTGTAATTCCTCACTGAATCGCATAAAAACGATTTTAAAAAACATGCCGAAACAAGTCGCTACAAGCAAAATAAAATGAATTTTTTTTACTAAGCATTTTTATGTTGGGATTTTAAGGGATTTCTTATTATTTTTTAAAAAAATTTTAAATTTGGTCAGAAAAAAATCAATAAAAAATATTAACGTTTTAAGGTTATTTGTTGTAATTTGGGGTTTTTGGGAAATTTTTTTTAATTTTTTTGGGGACAAGGAAACAAGTACCTGGCAGCCCTGACTTAAATTATCCATATTCAATCCCGATTTTGTACTTCAAATTATTCGTAAGATTGATTTAAGTAAAACTAAGATTGAACCAATCTCAAAATGCGCTTGATTCAAGTATTATAAAGTTGATTTTATCCCGAATTCGTGCTTGAAAAAACCAAAAAAGAAATAAGAAAGAAAAAATTATTATGATTGATTTACTTACCCGTATTACACATTACAGAATGATAAAACCCAAACATCATGCCCGATATGGTTTTTACTTTAGAAATCTTATGGACATATTTTACCCAAAATATAAACTAAATGGGAAGCAAGAGTTCAAATTTACTTTTAAACCCTTCGTGGTACAGATGAGTCTGGCCAGACCTTTTTTGAATGTGTATAGAAAATCAAAACATGCGTTAGCCGGAGGGTTAAACACAACGAAAAGTTTAATCTTTTTTACTTGTTTTAAGAATTTTATACTTATTTCAAGTAATTCCGGGATAGATTTTCGAAAGTAATCCCATTTAGAATTGCTTTGAGAACGATTTAGTGTTATTCGTACTTGAATTATTGAGTGTGACTCGTACTTAAAGTAATCATAAAAAAACTGAATTTATCCCGAATGTTTTTCTTTTTGTGTAGGTTTTTTTTAGGAAATTAATTTTAATATATTAATTGGCATTAATTGTTCGAGTAATTCCTTATTGGCTATTTTATTTATTTGATAAATTTTTTACTTTACAATTAATATATCAAATAATGGCGAAAAAATTCCTCGATTAAATAAGTAAATAAACAATTTTTGGTGGGAATCCCGGGACCCCAGGAATATGATTTTTTTCCCCCGCTTTCCCCGGAATCAAAAAAGTGATAGGAAACCAAACTCTTATAGCAACTCGTATAGTGCGATCTTTCGTTAAAATTTTTTGTAAATATATAAGCAAAAAAAATTTTGGCATGTATTTTGTTTAAGCTTTGCATTTTTATTTGTATAATATCTTTAGCTTTTCTAAAGTCTTTGGGATCCTGATGATCTGGTCTAAGCAACCAGTGAAATGCTCATAGGCACTAGCTTATCCTCCAACAAAAAATTTTCAGTGTATTTATCAAGAATGAAAATTGGGAATTTAGCTCGACAAAATAATCTTATTAAAAAAATTTTTAATTTTTAAAAAGTTTAATTATCTTAAGATACATTTAGGGCGTTAGTTTTTATATCGAGAGAGATTCAATGAAACACACTTAAAAAACATATTCCCAAAAAAATAAAAAATTCCAATCCAAAATTTTCCCCCATTTTGTAAACAAAATTCCCAATTTTAAAATAAATCCCCTAATAAAATAACCCTGTACGTAAATAATGTTTTGATTTATTTTGGTTATTATCTTCAATTTAATAATGACGTCACTTTCGTCTTTAGAGAACAAAACAAAAGTATGATGAGAGATGACTACATCATTTAACTGCGAACGAGGACTGCGGCTGAGGCAGAGGCAGTGATTCAAATAGTGTGGCGTCAACTGCTTAGGCCGATTGTGGATTTCTGTTGGCACTTTTAACTGGATGGAGGTGATACAATAAGTTTTTTATTTATTTCATTTATGCTGCTTGTATTTCATTTTAATTTGTTTTACTTTTATTAATTTTTTTGTACTTGAATTTTTTTTTTTGTAGCTCGTATTATTTAATCACGAATGCACATTTTGCCAAAAACAAATGACGACATTTCAATATTGTGACCAAAGTCAAGCAATAAAATTTATATTTCAAAAAATTAAGGACTTATTACTTAATAGCAGCCATCTGTGAAAATATTTTCGTTTAAGGACCTTTTTTTAGTTCAGAAGTTAAATTTTTCCTTAATTTTATAAAATTTAAAAATGAAAATTTTCCTTTAGTTTTTAAATTTTTGTGAAATTTTTTTTGGGGTTTTGAAATGACATGGTCTAGAGTTATTTGCTCATAAATTTAAAATAGAAAAAATTAAAAGGCTTCTAGGATACCTACCTATTGATTGATTTGTAAGCCTTTTTTGGCAATATAAATTTTGAATTAGAAAACAATCGTATAAACCGAGGTTTGGTTGTATGCATAATTTCTAACCAAACATTGCGTATCATTTTAAGCGATTAAGTACTGTGTTAATAATATATGCAGGTGTCTTTACATAATCGTTTGATTTTAGCCCCTTAAAATTTGTGTATTCCATATATTTTTATTTAAAGGCGATTTTCGCAGCAGCCCAGTGCTAAGAATCGTTATCAGAAAATGTATAAGAGTGTTTTCAGTAATAAACCCAGGGCTGTGGAGTCGTCCGAGAAAAGTACTAACTCCGACTCCAAACGCTGAAATTTTTTAAGTGCGACTCCGACTCACGACTCCTAATATAATCTTGATGTTAAATGTATATAAGACTCAGTGATGTTAACTTTTATTTTTTCATTACCGTACGGCCTTCTAAAAATTTAAGTTTTTGAGAAGAAATTACCGTACGCAAACATTAATGTGCTGTTTCCAAATAACAGGCGATTGATTGTGTAGTAAAATTTATATGAAAAGCACTCAGTCCATCGCCTGTCATTTGGAACAAGTACATAAGAGCAGTATTCATAAACCATCTATTTAAATTTTAAATGTGTTTTAAGAAGATAATTTTTATTTTGGAAAATTTTTTTTAAATTTTGTATGCCGAAAAACTTTGGAGTCGGAGTCGCGAGTTTTTGTGGGTACTACGACTCCGACTCCGACACAAAAACCTCAACTCCGACTCCACAGGCCTGAATAAAACAATCACAGAAAAAATTAAAAATTGCCACTAATCACCAAAATGCTGCCAAGTTCACAGAATCAAGCACTATTGATTACTAAAAACTGTAAAAATTTTATATTTTGAATATTTTATTTTTCAATAATTGATATTTTTAATTTTAATTAAAAAAATGGCCAAAAAATTTGCCGTTTCAAACAATGTGTTTTGACATTTCCCAACAACAAATCTACAAGTTTAAATTATTTTATTTTAAACGAAATCGTATTAATAAGAAATATTTTTTTGTTATTTAATTATTTTTTTAATTCAAAATTTATTTTTAAACAACTAAAATGTTAATTAAATCAAAATATATACATATATTTTAAATTTTCTTTCAACAAAACATATATAATTATTATCACATTAATTAAATTTTAATGCTTTTTAAATAATTTTTTTAATTGTTAAAAAAAACTACTTATAATTTTTTCTGTGAATCTAAATTTGACCAACTTTCAATACAGCAATACAAATTATTTATAATTCAAATCTTCTTGTGGACTGATTATCACAAAGTTACATACATGAAGTTTTTTTTTTAGCCATATAAAGCTAAATTTATTTGTTACGGTTTCTGTCGTACATACTTAAATTTATTTCCCAGAGTGGGCTTTATATGGGGCATATGGTTAATTATAGACAAGGGAACTATCAAAACAGCACTATTTGTTATGGTTTTAGATGTTTTAAAGTGTTTTCCGAAAGTTAGCTTGATATGGGCCTATGGTAAATTATAAACCCATCTTCATAAAATTTAGTAATACAATTTCAATACATAAAATGAATCTGTGCAAAATTAATTGAGAATTGGCGCATTCTGTCACCAATTATTTCATGTTCCTTTTTGTAAACAAAATATAAGTTTTTTAGGGAGGTTGTTCCACAGTTGGGTTCAAAACTTTGGATTTCAATCAAACAAACAATTTGACAGCAAATACATATGTATATTCTTTTATGTTGAGTCTTTCGAAAGTGAGCGTGTTTTTAACATTTAACAGACAGACAGACACACGGAGATGGCTAAATCGACTTAGATTTACTCTAGAACCTAAAATGTATATTCTTTATGGGGTCTTAATTATTAAAAAGTTTCACACGAAATAAAAAACTTATTATACCCTCATTTAGCGCTAGTGGTTTTGGGTTATACAGTACCCCTTCGAACGGAAAACAGTTCCTACAAAAATTAAATACTTTTATAAAAAAAAACTAACTTTTAAAACAAGAGTAAATTTGTTCTAAAAAGAATTTTTATTTTACAATTTGTATGAAATAATCATTAAAAACCCTGTAAAGTATATATGTACATATTCAGTATCCTGTTAAATTCACAATAGAGGTCGCAATAGAAGTATAATGCTGGCCATACACAACACAAGTTCAGTGCTCAAGTCTGGCACCGCATAAACAAATCTTTTGACACACACTACAAGTAAACTGTGCAATTTTTATTTTAAATTTATAAGGGAAAAAGACAACAAATGCAAAAAAATAGAAAAAAAATTTGACTTTTTTTTAATTTTTTCGTAATTATTTTCATTATTTATTTTTAATTTAAGGAACCCTGTCCAAGACATTTATTTCACGTTCATTTTGACAATGTTGTCGACTTTTCAAGAACTTGTGTAATATTTCGTTAATGTGAGGTTTGGGCGATAGATTCGTATGGTATTATTTAATTTTTTAACCTGTGTCAAATGTTTTAAATTTAAATCTATTATTTTACTCAACTCGCTACAAATGATGCCGCAAAAAAAACCGCGTAAGCATTTTACGGAATTAGGAAAATCAAAAAAATTCGGAAAAAGTACTTTTTCTAAAATAAGGTTTGGTAATAAAAATTTTATTTACAAATATTACTTATACGTACAGTAGCCCGTTTCTGTATTTTTCGCATCGTAAAATTTTCCGCATGAAACCAGTGAATCGGGACAGAAACAGTGCAAAATGAAACAAAAAATGGGTTTTCTCGCAATAGTGTTTCTGTATCTTTCCGTTGCGAGAATTATCTGTCATTTTAATAATTTTCCAGCAATTATTGGAAGGATGCGAGAAAAAGTGTTTCTATAACAACATTTTGCGAAAAGTTTCTTTCAAGAACTGTCAAAATAAGTCACATTTGAAATTGGTGGCGAGAAAAACGAAATGTAGATATTTTGAATTTAAAATATGTTTATATATATATGATAAATGCATAATTTATATGATGAAAATAAACAAAAAGCAATTGTTATATATTGTTAGTTTAAATTTTTGTTAGCCTCTTCTTGTTTTGGTTTGAATCAGTGCTGCCAGATAATTTGTGTCAAAATCGTCAATTTCCTGAGAAAAAAATAAAAAAGATCGTCTTTTTTGTTTTAAAAATCGTGCAATTTAAAATCAATTTTAAACAAATTTGTTTCGACTTTTATTAAAAAATAATCAAACAAAAACATAGTTAAAGTTCATGGGTATTTAATAATTATTATTTAATAATTGAGATATAAATCTTTAATTTACCTATTCCTATAATCTTTATCTTTTTTACCTGAAATAGACTTAGTAGAATACCTTGTAGTTAAAATTAAAAAAATCGGTTCATAAATAAACGTGTTAAAGACCCAGTAAAATCTTCGCCTACAAAATAATATGTTAAGTAATCAGAAACACATAAAAGCACTACATACAATTCTACTGAAAAACTAATGAATTTTACAAGGGTTGTGCCAAAAAGAACAAATTCAAAAGTAAGTCATTTATTTTATCCTAATACATCTAGAAAAAAGTAGTTATCGAAGTTCTTATGGAAGAAAGCTACTTAATAACGAGTGAAAGAAGTTATCCATTTTGAAAAAGTTTTTACTGGGAGACAAACAAATTTCTTTCTTGCCGGAATAATGGTTTTGGCACAAAAGTGTACATATAAGATAAGAATATCAAATATCAATCATATTTTGTATATGTATATAAGAAGTATTAAATGTTCAAAATAAGCCAAGTCGGTCCATTATTTTCCCTTGAAATTTTGCTTTTGCCGATACATTTTTTAGGGAAGAAACAAACAATTTCGAGGACAATTTTCACAATAGGGATAAATATAAAAATTTAAGCAGCCTTGTTTCTAAAGATATCTTTTTTTCTAATAAACAAACATATATAAACTATTTACAATTATCTTATTTCGAAGACTAAGGGGCTTATAGTGTAAAACGCAACGCCAACAATTTCATTAAAAGCAAAAATAAAATCAAATATATTTTATAAATTTGTTGTTGCTTTCTACAGACATTCATATTATTTTTTTTTTCAATTTTCAACGCCACAAAATAGAAGTGTTTGAAATTTAAAAATTCAAGATGAATTTCTATAGAAAGTAACAACAAAATTATAAAATATTTTTGATTTTGTTTTTGCTTTCTTCACTTTTTTAGAAAAAATCATCAAAACGTCACTTTGTTAATATCGGAACAAAAAATCGTCAAGATGACGATAACTCGTCAAATCTGGCAGCCCTATTTTTATTATATTTATTTCTTTTGTTGACGTTTCGCTTTAATTTGACACTTAATTACTGGAAATATTCCAGTATAAACAGAATTTGTTGTGTCTGTTTTCGCATCCAAATACAGAAACACTTTTATTTCATAAATCGAGAAACGATGGAATTTTTTGTTTCACACTTCATGTAAGAAATTTTACGATGCGAGAAATACAGAAACGAGCTACAGGTTAACTAAATAGGTGTTAAGCCTATAGTACACGGAATGTAAAACATCACATGCGCATGTCGTTCTGACGTAAATTTGTCGTCATCACACAACACGAACTTGCTATTGTGGCTTTGTAGTGACGTCAAAATTACGTCAGAACCACATGCACATGTGGCTTTTTACAATCCGTGTACTATAGGCTTTAGCTTGCATTGTTTTAAACAGCGTTTGAAAATAAACAGAACATTAGTTAGCGTTCGACTCACACACCCAGAAACGATATATATTTTGTTTAGTGTTTGTGTAGGCGAACACAACCCTTATTACCATTCGTAACTATTTTCAAGAATGGGCCGAACATTATGTAGTGTTCTGTTCTCGTTTAAAAACAGAACAATTGTAGTGATACTGTAGACAAACCTTATATTTTAATGTTCTACCTATAATGTTTCTTTTTTTTACGTTGATAAAGAAATGAACAAACGAACAATTTTAGCAACGAACGCAGCACGAACATTCGTGCATGTATTTTGTTTTGTAAAAAATGTTTGTTTTTTTTCTACCAGCCAAAAGGACGCTACGCACAACAGAAACGAACGAACATTAATGAGATAAATTCAACACAATGTAGATTGCGGTTTGAAAAAAAATCGAACGGAATTTAATGCTCTCCTCTATTTTTTGAGTTTGATAAGAACAGTTTTATTTTTGTGTTCGAAAGATGCCAAACAGGGAAACTTTTTTTTTTAAATGTTTTACTACACCAGCACTATTAGCGTTTGGGTTTTCCACAAATCTACCGAACCGAACACTAAGGAGCGATATTTAGTGTTTTTTTCGAACAATGGTTTTAATCTGCTTTTGTACTAAGGGTCTTTTTCACCAATTCTGTTTACATATCAATTCTTATTTTTATATAACTTTATTTTTATTTGATATGAAAAACGAATTTTAAACATAAATTGATATTTAAATAAAATGGGCACTTATGGCTAATAAATCAATGAATGTTTTAACGTTGGTTTAGTTGAACTAAACTTGAGTTTTTATATAGTTTAAAATTTCCATAAATGTGTTTTAATGTCAGTCCTGAAAATTGGCTATTAGAGCCATAGTGTTTGTTTAGGAAACGCATTAACTGAAAGTACATATCTCTTTTTCTAAAATGAAGTTATTTTCAATGTGAAAAAAGCAGGACAAAAAAAACTCTTTTTTTAATTTAAGCGATCTCTCTTCACCCAGAGAAAAACTATTTTTCAATATGGTCACCTCCATTTAAACTAAATTTAATGATAATTTTCAAACGTTACGGTTAAAATTAACCATATTTTTGCCATTGGCAGCCAACTTAATGTTAAATTAGTCCTCAACCAAAAAGCCACATCTAAATTATGGTTGCCTCCGAAGTTGATGTAGGTGACCATATCAAAAAATATTGCTTTTTTCATTGCGTGTGTGTTGCTTGATGTTCTTGTTAAAAATGTTATTTATTTAATTTTAAATTATTTATTAAATTATTGCTGTTATAACTTTAATAAATTTATTATGAATAACTATTTTATTTATTTCTATCATGGCCCATTGAAAAGGTCTGTGCAAGAAGCCTGCTGATCATTGTTTATGTTCTTTTTAGTTGTCAAAAGTTGCTTACATTTTGCTTACATGTGCAGGTATACGTTTGTTTACGTTTATGGTATGCCACACATACACGTTTTTTCCTTTTGCTTTGTATATGTGGTAGTAAATTTTTGACAACTAAAAAGAATCGTTTTTTGTTTTTGTACAAGTAAGCAGACCTGATAGATGGGCCTTGATTTCTATTATGTATAATTATTTTGTAACCAGGGCTGCCAGATTTGACGATTTATCGTCATTTTGACGATTTTTTGTTCCGAAATTAGCAAAGTGCCGATTTGCTGATTTTTCCTAAAAAGTGACGATTTTTATCAGCCTCCAAATAAAACACTACATTTTCTGACACGTTCGTTTTTTAATCGTGGAATGTTTAACCTTAACAAGAGCGGAAGACGAAACGTTTTCTTTCGCTTAGCTTTAACGCTGATATTCCATACCAAAGCAAGAGCGTCAACGTTGTGTCACGAACAGTAGTGATAACATTCTTGTTTAATAAAAACCACAAATTATAAATCAAAATAAAGATAAGAAGATTAATTAACAATAGCGGCCAACTTCAATATTAAACGAGCTGTCAAAATCGGGATTTCCAAATGCAAAGCGTTGACGCCGCTCTATTTAGATATGATTCATACAAATTTTATGGGCATGACACATTTTGAAAACTAGAAAACGCCTGCCACTTTTGCTTAGGTATGGCTGCAATATGCAAGTCTTAAGAAAATCTTAAAATGTTTTTTAAGAGTACAAAAATAACACTTTGTTTATCTTTCGTCAAATCATCATCGAATGAACCTTTTACGACTCTCTGTATAAATCATATTTTCAACAATTATATGGCGAGCATTTTACGGGTTGTAAGCTAATAACTATCTACGATTCATGGCATGAAAGACTCGTTAGATAATCTATGTGTTATGCAAGAATCTCACTCGTGTTATAGTTTTTCCCGTGTGAAAAATCTTCTACGATTAAAAAATGCGTTCATCCATGATCAAACCCGCTCTTCATGAGACTCCCAGTATTTCTTACAAGATTGAAAATGCTAGCTGGGTCTGAAGTAATTATGTTTTTGTTTAAATGTTTTTTTTTATAAATACCAAACAAAAATTGTTAAAAAAAACTAAATTGTAAGTTGTCCGATTTTTTTGACGATTTTTCGAAACGTGAAAGACGTTTTTTTTTATATTTTCTCAGGAAATTGACGATTTCCTCACAAATTTATCTGGCAGCTCTGCTTGTAACAATTAAATATTAACGGCCAATTTCACCAAGTTCAGTTAAAACTTACTATTAATTTAACTACGAATTAACGATATGTTTTTGATAGTTATAACTGATAGTTAATTATAACTGAAATTGGTGAAATTGGCCTTAAGTACTTAAACTTTTAACCTGGGGCCATTGAAAAAAAAACTTCATAGGAAATATCTTAACGATCCAAACATGTAGATATTTTGATTTGAAACTCATACTTATAATTGCCCTATTTAAGGAAATTTACTCGAATATTAAAAATAATTTTAAAAAAAATCTTACAAGATTTATGATGTCAACCTCAATAATCATATTTTTCTTATTTTCTTTTCTCCTTAAAAAAAAAAACAAATCAAAATAAAGAAAAAAGCATTTAATTAAAATCAATTCACTTGCAATCGTTAATAAATATGAATACAAATTTAAATTTTGAACTTGAATAAATTTATTATTTTATGCCAATTTATAACGGAAAAATGCCGAGCGGGAACACATAAATTTTTAAATAAAAATTTAATGTTAATAAATTTTCAAATGAGTGCATATGAATTTTTAAAAATTTATTGATTTAAAACGATTTTTGTCAAGCCAACATTTTTACTCGAACTAAGATGAGATGAGACATAAGACACATACAAACATAAACCGACAAATACAAATTAATTTATTCATTTCATCTGCCATCACCAACCATCAGACAATTAACCCACGCTTTACTGCCAGCTATTCTTAGAATGACAATGGTGACACAGTCTCGGGGTGTCGGTAGACGCGCTGTCGTTTAAAAATTTGTTAAAAGATTTTTGTTCGCTGCGGTGGCTGGGGTTTATAGACGAGAATATTGTCTTGCCTTAAATGGTTCTGTTTGGGGTAGAAAGTTTGTCTTAAGTGTAGATGTTTAACGTCAATTAAGATGAGACATCGTGATTAGAAGAACCCATATTATTTATCATTTTAATGTAAAGGGGCTTATTTAAACAGATTATTTGTTTTTTAATAATTTTTATTACATTTTCATGAATAAATTAAAATTATAAAATAACCTTATTTATTATTATTATTATTATTGACTTAAATGAGTTTCAGCGTTGCCCTTTTCGTTACTTTTAAACAAATTTGTTTATATTTTATACTCACACCACAATAGTGCGTTTGTGCTGATGGCTGCAACACCTTTAAATATATGTCCTAGACCCACCTTTAACTGTACCAATTGAATAAGAATCACTTTCTAAGTTGATATAACTATGTCCTTCCGTCCGGCTGCCCATCCATGTAAACCTTGTGCTCAAAGCACAGGTCGCAATTTGGAGATATGTAATTTGATGAAGCTTGGTACATATGCTATAATTGTCACAAGGACTAAGCCTTTGGAATAAAGTGGAAATCGGTCCATTATTTCACATAGTATAAAAAACACTCGATGAAAGATATCGATACATCGAAACAATCCAATGGTTTTTTACTCATCAACATCGAATAAGCATTGATGTTTTTTATTCGATGTATCGAAGCGACAAATTTAGAACTTTGGGTGTGTGTGAAACGGTATCAAAATTCTATGGTGAATTAAAATTGTCAAGAATTTCTACGCTAATGTCAAAATTTAGCGTAGAAATTCTTTGGGGCTAGAGAAATGTTATTCACCTCAACAGTGTAAAAATTTTACTTCCATGAGTACTTTGCTTCACACACACCCTTTGCAGCAAAAGTTTTGTTTGTTCTTCCCAATTTGCTCTATTTTAAATAGAGGAGTCTGGGGCTATTTCTTTTAAAAGTGGAACGCTGCTTTAACACGATCTGTATTTTGCAGTGGGTTTGTTAGATGTAAAATCCATATGTAATTGCACAAATACAGAAGTTTTATAATTTTTGCATTTACACGTTAGTTTATTTATATATTTATATTTTTTATTAACTTTTAATTTCATTTCACTTAATTAAAAATGTGGATTTTTTTAAAGAATATGTGTAAATAAATAAAAAAATAAAAATTGATATACACATGTATGCCGCCATAAACAATTGAATTCTGAAACAGCTGATGTCAAATGGTTTGTCAAATCAAAATAGCAGACTCTAATTAAAAAATTTTACGCTGCTGATGCCATTACAGAGGCAATTTTTTTATGCGTTTACACGACATGTATGATTTTACTGTGGGAAATTTGACAAGTACACTGCTAAATACAGATCGTGTAAAAGTACCTTAAGTGATCTACTACATGTAGCGCAGCATTGTGCTCTGCAAAAAATAGGCTTATGCTCATTTCAAAATTCAACACAGGATCTTTTTCCAAAAATAAGAAAATATAATTAAAAAACGTTTTTTCTGCATATATTTGATAAATATGTAATGCGATATTACGATAAATCCCTACATTTTGGAGATTATAAAAATCTGTCCGATTTCCCTGCACTTCTATTTGTGTATCAAAAATACCTAAATGTAGGGATTTTCCCCTACTTCTGGCAACACTGAAGGGAAAAGAGAATGCCATTTATTTTCCCCTATCTCCTAAAAACTCAAGACTGGACGAGTCAAACATGACTTGTGTGAACCGGAACTTATCTACTAACTAAAAATCAATGTTGCCAGAAGTATGATTTTAATATATTTTGGCGATTCTTTTATTAATATGAGTTGATGATTTTTACACCAAGAAAACTTTTCTAGAAACATACACACAGGGCACATTAAGCCCTATTTTTTATTTTTTAATGTTATTTTGAAATTATTAAATTATAAATGGATGTCTGAACTAAAATTAAAAATTGTTGGTATTTAATTTACGATTTCCACCAAAAATAAAATTACAAATAGTTTTTTAAGTTGTCATACTTTTTCCTCATGTCAGATTTTAATATGTACTGGTTAACGCAGAATGAGCTATATGGATTAAATGGCTTAGTAAGAAAATGTCAAACAAATTAATTATTTTTTATAATTGTAAATGTAATAAAACGTATTCATATCTATTATGTTGCAAAAAATTATCAATGTATAGAAAACATCGATGTATTCAGTGAAATATCGCTATAACATCGATGCCTGTATACTTGTATGACCGCGTGTCATTGTTTTGAGTTGAATGAGCTCTTTCTTCGATGTTACTCACGAGTCATCGCACTTATGACATATTTTATTAACCTGACTCCGATTTGTCATTTCTGTCATGCTGATGTGTCATGCCATTGATGACATAATTAAAATTTTTGACCCTGAAGACAATTTTGCCAAGTTATGTTAAGGCTGGCATTACAAGTGTCATGCGATTAAAAACGAAGACACTTGTCGTAGTACTGGTATTAAAATACATCAGCGTTATGACGCCTTTTCTATCAGTGTATTTTTTCAATGTTTATCACTAACGTAGCCCCCATAAACACTTTTTCCCGGAATAGAGTCTTTGTGCCCATAAACCATCTAATTATGTTGGTATTTATATACAATTTTAGGAAACTTATTTGGTTACAATCTAAATCATCTACCGAATTTTGTTGTAATCGGTCCTCATTTGATCATGGCTATCATACAAATACTACTCCCGAAATAATCGTTTAATGCCATATCTTCCTTATAAAGGTTGGTATTGACAAAATAAAATTGTCGACAATAGTGAAGGTTATATTTTATGACAAAATATTGTGCTGGATGGTACAAAATTCCTAAGTTCACTTAAAGGCAAACAAAACTCATATTGATGAAGATATCTAAACAATACTCGAAGCAAAAAGCTTTTAAATTAATCTTAGCCTTATAACATAATTTTGTTCTGGGTACCAAATAGGGACACACTCGAAAATATGTTTTTAAATACTGCGGTGTAGAATATTACCGCCGCGCCGGACACCCGGTGCTTAAAACAAATTCGAGAACGCTGACTCCATTGGTGCTAACCGTTTTTAGGTTAGCTCTTGTTTCAAATTTATGAAAAATTAAGAGTTTCTCCCAGTTTTGTTCCTAGCATAACTACTCTTTCTTACATAAATACTTTTTTTATAAAAGTAAGTTAATGTTAAGGCGATTTGGCACTTTTTTCTAAAAAAGATTTTTATGCAAAACGGTAATTCTTCCAATGGGATAACACAACTAGATCGTGTTGTCCAATTATCAGGACCATTACGTGAAATAATTATTAATTGTAGCGTACTTTGTGTGGCGTGTGGCTCCTTCCTGTTTAAATCCCCTACAAGAAACGAATGAGCGAGTAGTCACAATTTTCATTTTGGTGTTAAGAAAATGATACGAAAAATGACCGAAATGAAGTGTTCGGTCACAATCGGTCATTTTTTCCTATAATTTTCTTAACAGCAAAATGAAAAATTTGACTACTTGCTCATTCATTTCTTGTAGGAATGTTATCACATGGTTAATGCTAACTAATTCGTCGTACGAAGCACAATAACGAAAAAAATAACATTTGCTATAAAAAAAAGTTGTTTAAGTTTTCTAGGAGTAGAAATACATTTTGTTTGTTACTTAATTCCGCTACAAATGTTTTCTTGGAATATGACTTGGACAGAATGTTTAAATTTTCGGGAAAATAATGAAATTTCCCAAAAAAAAACTATAGCAGCAATAACAATTAAAATTTGATTTTATCATAAACATTTTACATAACTTACCATTTTTCTTAGCAATTCCTCATTATTAATTTTACTTAAATCGCATTCCAACTCCATGTTGCCAACCTTAAAGAAATATTAAAAAAAAAATCATTACAAAAAGCAATTTTGTATTTTTTACATACAAATATTTGATATAATTCTTTAATAAATTATTTAAGCTTAAGGTCACTTTTTTATAAAATTAATTTAAATTCAACTTTTGATGGTTGACATTTCGAGCTATAAGCATTAACAATGCAATGCAATAAGCCCTATGTTGTTTCTGTTGTTATTGGATTGTTGTAGTTCCGACACCACCTGTTTCTGAACTCGCCTTGACTCATATCTTTTTTACACACGAAGGCGAATTCATACAAGGTGGTCTTATTTTGAAAACGTTTACAACACTGTTAAATATTTTAACGTTGTGTTAATTAGTGCCAGTTCACACACGTCAAGTTTGACTCGTCAAGTCCTGATCTTTAGTGCCGGTTCACACACGTCAAGTTTGACTCGTCAAGTCTTGAGTTTTTAGGAGAGACGGGAGAATAAATGGCTTTTTCTTTTCCCTTTTCTCCTAAAAGCTCAAGACTTGACGAGTCAAACTTGACGTGTGTGAACCGGCACTTAGTTGAGAAGGGAAAAGAAAATGCCATTTCTTTTCTCCTCTCTCCTAAAAACTCAAGACTTGACGATTCAAACTTGACGTGTGTGAACCAGCACTTATTCAAACAAATATTTAATTTTGTTTTTAATTTTAAATCAAGACGAATTCATACAAGGTGGTCTTGTAAATTTGCCTTGTTATAAATTGCGCTACAAAAATAATAACAGTACAGACCAGTAATAGGCTGTCCAACTGAACAGGCTTTAAAAATGACTGTACTGCTAATTTGGAAAATTATTTATAAATAACTTAAGTTGTGGCTCAATTTATTTATGAAATACAATAATTTTAATTTAGAAATAAATAATACGATTTAATATTAAAAAAATCAAGATTAATTTAGAAAATAAATAAAAATGATTCTAAAAAGAAGCAAAACTTTCTAACACCTACAGAAAAACTATACTGTTGTTAATTTTTGATTATTAATTTTTATCACATTTTAGTTAAATCTATTTTTTTGTTTTCACTCAATAACGATATTCAGAATTGAACTAATTACAGCACGCTTGCTTGCTTTTTAATATTGTAAATACATTAATAAAAACTTTTTATTTATTTTTAATGTAATTGAATTATATGCAAAATTAGAAACTAAACAAACTTTTACAACTTGTTTTCCTAAAAAATACCCCGTTTGAGTTGATGAATGATGTAATTGAAATTTGCACTTTGTACGTTTATTGTTTTTTTTTTCAATATTTTCTATTATTTATTTAAAATAAATATTAGAAACAGCATTTAAAAACAGAGTATGAAAATCCGAATAAAAAAAATCCTAACAAAAAAAAATGCAATAAAAAATTTAACGTTTTTGTAACAAGTTTTCTCTAAGGCCTCCATAATAGGAAATATTCTTCAAAGCCCCCCATTAAACTTGGTATTATGACCATAATGATCGTAAATATAAATGAATGAAATTAGACACACTAACAACTAGACAGACAAACAAACAACACCAATCGAGAAACATTTAATACAGTCCAACTGTCGCGCCAGTCAAACTGTTTGTAAATATGTGTTTCAGTTTGTTTGATAGACAATTTGAAGTTTTTAAATGCATTTGATTTACAACAACATCAAAATTCGTTTTGGGTTTTTGATCTGACAATAAATTTTATTTAACAATGTCCTTCATTAAATGCGCAAACGTGAATTTAACTTGTAAGTCAATCTTTGTCATAAATCTAAATTTAAAAATGTTAAAGCCAAAAAATATAATGAAATAAAATTTATTTATTCAGCGCCTGAAAAGTCTTCGAAAATATCATTTAAATTATGATGTTTAACCATTCTTATGATTTTATGTTCAATAAATATTATAAATAGAATTAATTTTTGATAAATTTATTTTAATTAGTAAGAAATCAGTTTCTATAATTTATTTCTTATGCAGACAAGTGGGCGGAGAAGCTTTTTAACTTGGTTAAGTTTTAATTGTTCTCTTTTTTTCAGCCGCAATTTTTAGTAAAATATGTTAGAATAACCAAGTTCTTATAGTTTTTTTTTTAATATGGCACCCTTTTAAATGAGCTGTTTTAAAGGTTTGAGTTTGGCAATGGTCCAATTAGTAAGTGCTGGTTAACACACGTCAAGATTGTCTCGTCAAGTCTTTAGCTTTTAGGGGAGAAGGGAAAAGAGAATTCCATTTCAAGACTTGACGTGTGTGAACCGGTCCTAAGCCGGCTCGAAACCCCTGCTGATCAATTGTTTTTGACATTTCTGCCATTTTTTACGCAAACAAATGCTTTTATTCTTGACATCTTTATCATTTTTTACACAAACAAAAAGCGTGTTGTTTTTCTATTTTTGGATTGTTGTAGTTGCGCGCAGACCTACTAAAGGCGACCGTACACGACATGTATTTGTCATCTGACATGTCAAATTTCCCACTGCAAAATACATACATGTCGTGTGTTACCTTTTTAACGTTGCTTCTGTAAAAGTCAGACGCAAAGTCATCTGACAAAATTTTAATATAAGCGTGCTCTATTTATTTCTGACAAACCATCTGACATCAGAAATCTATGCCGGGAATAAACCGACAGCGGCGTCCCCTTTTGACGGAATTATTAGCCGGCCGAAGTTAATATTTTACAATACCGATATATGTATGTTAATTTCACCATTGAATAAAAATTATGTACATATATTAAGAAAAAACGTTTCATTATAATATCCTAAATTGGTATCTTCCAATTTAAAGAAAAAAATGTTTAGATGGCTGAACTGTTTTTCGGCGCAAACAAAAATTTGTATGGCGGCCGCACGCTATTTTAAAACCGGGAACTGCAATAACTATGCGAAAAAAAACATAGACAATGTCAGAAGCAAATTGCATGCACGTTAGTGACCGAATATTATAATATGTAAGACAGCAATTTTGACAGACATGCACAATTACATGTGACTTGTAAAGTTGGCAAGTCAGTGCCGGTTCACACACGTCAAGTCTGACTCTTCAAGTCCTGAGTTTTTAGGAGAGAGGGGAAAAGAAATGGCATTCTCTTTTCCGTTCTCTCCTTTTTTAATTTTCATTAAAATCGATTTGAAAATCATCAAAAAACTGACAAAAACATATAGAGTTGCCAGACGGCCTGGATTGCCCAGTTTTTTTGGTATTGTCCCGGTACCAGCTAAAATACAATTTATTCAGTTAAAAAACTTTATTCCATTTTGAAAAATTACTTGTTATTAATGATATTTTTTTAATAATTAAATTAATATTTTGAACAGAACAAATTCATTTACTTAGAAAAAAAATAGTAAAGAAAACATTTTTAATTTGCGAAAGACTTACCAAATAACAAGATTCGGTCCAGTTTATGAAAAATGCGATAAAAAAAAAACGTACAAAATCTATATAAATTGTTTTCGTTTGTTATTCATTAGCAGGGATGCCCTGAAGATTGTTAAAAATATGCCCCAAACAATTCAAAAATTGGTTATTTGAAAACAAAATATTCAATATTTTAAAAACAGTTCCACGCAAGGTATATTTACACAAGGTAGACTCATTTGGGAGTGTAGACATGCTGCTCTATAAAAATAACCGAGTGGAACGGAATTGTCAAAATTGTCTTCATATAAATTTAACGCACACATGTACAAATTTTGGCTCATATACACGGAATTTGACATTGGTGTTCCAACTTAGGTAAACAGCTGACAAACATACGGGCCAACGAGTCTACCTTGTGTAAATATACCTTGTTTCCATGTAATAAAAACAATCATAAAATTATAAAATCGGTAAAGCACAAACTCCAACGTATTAAAAGTCGAATTTTCAAGATGTTACCCTATTTGGAAACGATGGCCAGTAATCGGCATAAACATAAACAAAGTGAGTTACTTGGGCCGAATATTATCTAGATATTAACATCAATATGCGATTTTTTATGTTAAAGGGATTTAAAGGACGGTTGCTAAATTGTTTATTAATGTTTACATTTTAAAGGAAGTTGAAGCTATAAAAGCTATATAGATGGAAACTTTGGGAAAATGTGAACTGATTCAAAAAGAATTGAATTTGCAATAAAACACTTTTGGGGCGAATTAAATCTAAACAACAACATATTACGATGGTTTACGGATACAAAGAGTCTAAGTTGGAAAATAATTTTTATGGGTAATATGTAAAATTATAAATCGATTCTCACTTCGTCCTTAGTTCAATTAAAATGTATTTACCAAATTTGATAATATTACCTACCAGACTGCAACAATTACTTTGCACGCAAGGTTAACTTGAACAAAGAACCAACAAATACGGACGGATGGACATCGTTAGATCACTTAAAAAATTGATTCCGAGTCAATCAGTATGCTAAAAGATTTGTCCAGCTTTCCATGTATAACACACATCGCCAAAAACGTATATTATTGATTTTTACTTAACTTTTCCTTATTCATATATACAATTTTATGCCCGTATTCATAAAAAAATTTTTAATTTAATAAAAGTTTACAAAAAAAATTTTCTATGAAAATGTTCCTTAATACAGGGGTTAAAATTTAAAATAACACAATTAAGTGCATATGGCGAAATTGAAGCAACATGTTGGGTAAACAGATAAATATTTAAAACACTAACGCCAACATTCGCAAAAAAATTTTATTTGCTGCGAAAGCTCTTGTAGGCATCTAAAAAATTCAACATGTATGTATTAATAAAATGTCTCAAAAATGCAAAATATGCGCTAAAACTTGAAAAATGCTGCAAAAAGGCTCTTTTAACTAAATTATGCAAAAAAAATGCTGCCAAGAGTAAAATATGCAAAAATATGCACTAACAAATCACTAACAAGCCGAAATTCGGAGAAATATATTGTGTCTACTCATTGGTCGCACAAGAAAAAACATCCAATTGCATATTAATGGTTTCCCTGTTCATTAGCAATACCTTTTTTGAAAGGACTAAAGGCCAACTAAATATGCTAAAGTTGGCTTAAGCAAATGGGCGAATACATGTAAATCAAATGCACAGAATACACAGAACTGTCACGAGACGGAAGATTTTGCGTTTTCTTGTGTCTCCTTTTAAGAAAGCTGCCCTTGTAACGGTTGAAAAATGGCACTCATGTTTTAATTGAAAAAAGTTAACCAATTTTGGCATTTCAAAAATTTCGGTGCAAGGATTCGCATTTTTTCCATATATCCTGAAATAAAAAATCATGCAGTGAAGTGAAGTTAATCTTAATATTTTGCAACAATTAGTCAAAAAAGAAAGCAAATAAGTTTAGAACAAAAACTGGACATTCTCAATAAGCCCCTTCTACAATAAAAATGAAACCGCAACATCGTTACAACATAAACAGTTAACAAAAATGAGAAGTCCTTTAATGAAAAAATAAAGACACTTCTTTTCATTTGGATTGAGTTAAATTGTAATCAAAAAGAAAGCTGTATCTTTATTTGAAGACCAAAAAAAATATCCGTTACTTATTTTTTCTGCTAACATTATGAATCTCGGAACCAATTAAATGAAAATCAATAGAAATGTATGAAAAATCGTGCTTCGGTTTGCGTCGTTTCGATTTGCGTCCCGTTTATCCGGTCCCAATTAGCGTCGCAAGCCGGGGTAACGGTGTATTTTAATTGAATTTCATACACTTTAGGGCTTGGCGAAGTTTTATCAAAATCGCAGCAAGTATTAAATTTTCTACACGAATCACACATATCGGGTGTTATTTAGCTGCATGAGAACTTTCGATATCGATAACTATGTTTTGACAGCTGAGAATGTCAAACTGTGTTGACATTTCTGTTGAGTAAAGTTTAGGCAAGTCATTATGATAATGTTACGTTTAACGCTAGAACAACGCTTCCAAATTGTTTTCTTTTTAATTCCCCAAGCTAATCCCGTGAAGCTCTACGCTTGTCTGCAGGAAAGAAACTAGAGTCTCTAGCGGGAATAGAACCCGCAACCCCGGCCCTGAGAGACTAGCTAGACTACCGGGGGCTGAAATTTCATTTAAAAAAAAATAAAACTGTACGCGAAGTTTATACAGTACTATTATGGCTTGTTTAAAATATTATAAATGTTCGTGCATTTTCGCTATTTTAGCAAACTTTTCCGAATTTTTGCAATTTTCGCGTAGCTTTGCTGATCTTTGATGCAATCCTCGTCGTTATAAAAGTAGCCCTATATATAAACAAAAGTCACCACCTGTTTTACATGGCACTAAAAGCACTGTCGATTTATATGAAGCGTAAAGCAGACCATACACGATTCAATTCAATTGTCAACTGAGTCGGTTGTTGTCCAAATCAAAGCGTGTATGGCCTTGTCAGTTGATTAGTTTGACGGTTGTCGAGTTGGTTGAAGAAAAATCAAAAGATTTTGATTTTTTCAAGTTGACTCCAAGTCTTTCAATTCGATTCGAAAATTGTCTTTAATTTCAATAAAATTTTAAATAAAAAAATGACATTAGTGGCAAACATGGATACTTGGAGAGAAAATAAATTTTTGTAAAATTGTAAAAAAATCTAAATTTGACAGATGAATTAAAATCTTTCAATTCAGTTGAAGAAGTGTGTGGCCAAGTATCAATTCAGTTGAAAGACTCAGTTGACAATTGAATTGAAAAGTGTATGGGGCGCATTAAGTGCAAATGCCTTACAGCCATACCTAAACAAGAGCGGAAAGCGTTTTCTAGCTGTCAAAAATTCTCATGCCCATACAATTTGTATGAAGCATCTCTAAATAGCGCGGCGTCAACGCTTTACAGTTGAAAAATCCGATTTTGACAGCGCGTTTATTAGTGAAGTTGGCCGCTATTAATAATAAATAATGACAATTTAGCTATTTTTTGTCAATCTAGCGGGTTTTTCTCTTCTTTTTATTTCTATTGTATGGGTTTTATTAAACAAGAAAGTTAGCACTACTGTTTGTGTCACAACGTTGACGCTCTTGTTTAGGTATGGCATATCAGCGTAAAAGCTTAGCGGAAGAAAAAGTTCCGCCTTCCGCTCTTGTTTAGGTACGGCTGTTAAGGCCCAGTAAGGCGAACGTTGCTGTACCCGTAATGTACCGCAACGTACTGTAAGCACGTTGGTGCACTTATAGAACTTTTAAAAACGTGTCATATGTTTTCCCATGAACAAACAAAAAGCAATATAATACATAAAACAATACAAACAGTGTTGGGATTCAAAAATGTTTAAATGGTGAACGCTGTGCAGAAAAAGTACCAAGTGATTTAAATGGTATTAAAACCGAATTTTGTGTATGTAAAAAAAACTTGTATGTGTATATGCATTTGTTTATTTTATATGTACCTCTAAACATATGACTAGTTGTTTACATGGAAATATGTTGTATTGAAAGTGGTTTTGTCGCAATTCCATAAATATACTGAAAAAAGTTCCAAAATACCCGCATTCAATGTAACATACAAGCCGCCCATCACAGTTTTACAAATGTTACGTAACAACGGTATAAAATTCTATTTTATACGGTACCTTACATTTCGGTAAGCTTTGGTATTGCTTTTCATATAACAGTGTGCGAACAGCTGATTGATACAGTACAGAAACGGTACAGCAACGTTCACCTAACTGAGCCTGTATTCCATTGTTAAGGTTGTTTTTTTTTAGAATAAAACATGCCACCCTTTTGGAGAGCGAAAAATTTAAGAAACAAACACCAAATTGCATTTGTAAAATAAAATGTCAATTTTTTTTAAGAAAAGAAAAAGCTATTAGGCCCGTATTCACAACTTAACGATAGCTAAAGTTTAAGAAATATGCAATATTTAAAGACTTACCTCCTTTCTCTTTTAGGTATACAATTTAAACTTCTCCTTGGTTGTTTGTATTCTAAAATAAAAAGGATAACTTTAATAAAAAAATAAAATTAATCCGTTTAATGAGTATCAATAAGTAAAAACGATTTCACATCTTACAAATTCAAGTTAATTATTTTTTTTTTCAAATAAAATATCCGTAACCACATTTTCAAATTATTATTCAACGAAAACTATAAAAAAAAATCCCATAAATTAAAAAGAACAGTAAATTAAATTTTTACAAGATTACAAATTAAGATATTGTTTTAATCTTCTATAGTATTGAACAATTTGTCTGATGATGCAAAAACTAACTCGACAAATACTAATACTGTAGCTTTTTTAAATTATAGTTATTTAAATTATTGTTAATTTAATAACATTTCTAGTAAAAAATTAAATCATTGCACGAAAAACGTCAAAAGTATTTTTAAATTAGTAGGAGTCTAAATGATCTTAAAATTATTAAATTATCTGCAAAGTTAACTTCAAGATTCCACGATCATAAGACAAACGGTTCTAATACCTTCTTTAAATAAGTGCCGGTTCACATACGGCAAGTTTGATTTTTCAAGTCATGAGTTTTTAGCAGAGAGGGGAAAAGAAACGGCATTCTCTTGTCGCTTCTCTCCTAAAAGCTCAAGACTTGGCGAGTCAAACTTGACGTGTGTGAAGCGTTTATTTTACATACTTTTTTGGTACTTTTTCCATTGCGCCATTTTATGTTTTAATATCCAGATCAAAATCATATTCACCCAATAAAAATTTTTTTCATTTTGCGAAGCACTAATGGTACAACGCACAATTATGCGCTACGCAACAAAGACATACAGAGATGCAGTAAAGTAAGTCTGTGTTCATACGGCTCATGTTTTAATGAAATGATTGCTTCTTTATAGGCGAGAGGGACGAGGGGAAATGAAACGAGTACACAGATGCATGTACTGTCAGTACGCTTTGCGTTTTCATTCGTTGTTTAATTTTGTTTTTGTTTTCAATATCAAAAAAGCACGCACGGCTATACAAAATAAAAAACATGTCGTCAACATGACAAGAAAAGGGAAGAATCATGTCAATAAAACGAACGAACTCTTAACAAGTTTTATAAAAAAAATTAAATTTCAAGTGCCACGGCATAAGGGAGAATACTTAAAAATAACAGTAAAAAAACAGTCAGTGTGTAAAGCTGAACGCTACGTTCACCAGTTTTTATATGCGTTGAATTAAGTGCCTTTTGTGTCAAAAATGTATTACTTGGAGTTGGAACTCACCATATAAAATTCATGCCTTCCGTAAGTGAGATGGTAAGCGAAACTCTAAAATTTCTCCCTTACAAACCAGCTTCGTTTGAAGCTCAATTTTTTATTGGGCATTTAAACTCTTTTGTTTTACAAATATTTTAATATTTTCAGGGAAAACATATGGAAATTGATTACTTTAAATATTTTTTTTTTTTTATTTATTTATTTATTTAAATTAACCGAGCCCTTATGGGCCATATACGGCTATTAGTATTATATAATGTGCAAAAACAATGTAACACTTAAAACTAAAAATAATGATATTAACAAATTCATATACATACATATGTATTTTAAAGATACTATTTAAATTCAATATAACATTATAACAAGGAACAATATTAAGCTTATTGGGTTACTTTTGGACAAGTCCTATTCCCTTGTGGGCTACATTTTACACGCGTGTTTTGTAGGGATTTTTTCGGAAAATTTCTTGCGTAGGGAAAAAAGGACAGATTTTTTATTTTAAGGCAAATGTAGGGAATTTTCAAAATATTATCTCATTTCCAATAAATTGTCTAAAAATACTTAAATATTCATCTTATGTTCATTTAAAAATTAAAATGTTTCATATAAAATAGTATTTAAGAACAAATGTAACGGGTCCGCCATCTAACTTTTTTTTCAACTAGTGCTTGTTTCGTGAAAGGCAACATAGTTTTAGTTTTATCCTTCCGCTGAACGAATATGGTTGTGTAAACGCTTGAAAAACGGTGGGAAATATGCGTTTTCGCTTCGCTAAGTGGGCCTGCGATCGACTTAGAGAAGATGCCGATTTTGCCAAAAAAAAAAAGCATCCTTTCAGATGAAGCTCATTTTGATCTTTGCGGATATGTAAACAAGCAAAATTGTTGCATTTGGGGCACAGAAAACCCGCACGCATACTTTGAAAAGCCGTTGCACCCAAAACGAGTCACTGTTTGGTGCCGATTTTGGTCCAGAGGCATAATTGGGCCATTTTTCTTCGAAAATGGACAAGTAGTGGCCGTTACAGTCAATGGCGATCGTTATTGGGCCATGTTGAAAAAATTTTTGTTCACAAAAATTGAAGAGGAGGATATTGGCAACATTTGGTTTCAACAGGACGGTGCTACGTGCCACACAGCCGAAGCTACAGTCGATGTTTTGCGCCCTGTTTTTGAAGATCGCATTATCAGCCGCAGAGCTGATGTCGTTTGGCCACCTCAGAGCTGCGAATTGACACCGTTAGACTATTATTTGTGGGGTGCCATCAAAGATAAGTGTTACGCCGACAAGCCAGAGACAATTGACGCTTTAAAGGACAATATTCGTGAAGCCATTGGTAAAATACAGTTGCACACAATCGATAATGTACGTAAAAATTGGACCGATCGTGTAGGCTACTGCATGGCCAGCCGAGGCAGCCATTTGAATGAAATTACTTTCCATTAATTAATGGAAGGATTGTACTTTCAAATAAAAAAAGAAATTTGAGAAAATATTCAGTAGTTTTTTTATAGCATTTTCAAAAAAAAAAAAATTATTTGGCGGACCCTGTAGTATTTTTTTAACAGAAACATTATACTATGAGTTCTAACACCCTGGCAATCTTCAACAATTGCCAAAAACATGTACACGAATATTTGTCGTCCCCCTAATATATAATAAGAGGGCTATAAATACTCGCATTTCTATTTTCGAACTATGCTCTTTTTTTTGCTATTTGCTTTCGCACTCATATGTCCTATTGGATAGTAGTTTAGACACAAATTTTGAAATTTTGGCCATACAGGTGTTCTTTCTCATCCATGTAACTAAAGCTATTTGATCAATCTTTTGAAAAAAAAAATTTTTTTTTTGTTTTTTTTACATATTTAACAAAAATTTTTTTAACTTTAAAACTTTGTTTTTATTTTTTTTTTTTTAAACGGAATGTTTTTTTTTTTTTTTGCTTAAAATAAAGCCCGCTACGGCATTACATTCTGCTGGTAGCTAATAGTTGTATACATTTTCTGTAAAAATTACTCGATTGCTAGCCAAAGGAAAGCTTAAGTAAGCCTCGTAACAAAAATATACAAATGAAAGTTCTGATAGTGCATAGAAAATATACCTGGCAAGTATTGAAGGAATAAAACTATTAAGGATTGAGGATTGTAATTTGACTTAAGCCTATAGTACACGGAATGTTAAAAGCTACATGCGCATGAAGTTCTGACGTAATTTTGTCGTCATCACATAACACGAACTTGCTATTGTGGCTGTGTAGTGTCGACAAAATTACGTCAGAACCACATGCGCATGTGGCTTTTTACATTCCGTGTACTATAGGCTTTAGAATACACATTCGAATAATAAGAAAATAGGTCTAACAGTATATTTATTATATATTTATTATAACAAATTTAGAAAACAGATCGCAAAGAAAACAAGTGCAAATCTGTAAGCTTTTTTGCCAAACAAATTGCTGATGAAACTATAGATGTGACAATGAAATAAAATGTATTCCGTGAATAGCAAGTTACTTTGACGGTGTTAGTGTTATAAAGCATAGTTTTGTCACCTTATTTGAGCTTGCCAAGTCAGATGCCGTTTAAATTTTTCTTTTTATAAAAAACTTTTCATTAACAAACAATATTCATTTAAAAGATTTGATCGCATTGGCAACAAACGGCGCTACCGCCATGACTGGTGGTAATATTTAAACAGCCGTCTTTATAACAAAAAGTTAGCCAGTTTGTACACTACGTACAACGAGCTGCTTGCAAGAATGCTGATTTAGCCCAGCAGCTTGTAAGCACAGAGTTTATTCATAACCAACTTTAACCCATCTGCTAACTTTTAAAAAATCAACTCTGAATTTTAATGATGCTACATTATATAACTCAAAAGTGAGACATGTTTGCACTAGTGCACTTCTGTGCAACTCTTTTCATTGTAGGCCTTGTTTTAATGAAGGAGAAAAAGCAATGTTTCGTTGAATCTTCAAATCGAACTCAATCGAAGGCATATTTTTTAATGAACAATTCAAGTCGATTGCAAGTTTGCCGCCAAATGTTTCTTTCATCCTTAGGATTGAATGAAAAAATGGTTAGGAAGTGGTTAAACTGCGGGGGAGATCTACGGAGAATATATTAAAATCCAAACGTTCATCATTATATATACGCAACTTTTATAAAAACCTAAGATCTCTACGATTCTTTACCATTTCGCCTATCGTTTCGCAGGATGATGACAGTAGACCTTTCATACAGTTGAAAATTGAAAACAAAAGAGTTTTGGCTTTATTAGATAGTGGGGCCAATAGGAGCGTGATCGGTGGTACATTGGTTTCAGACGTAAGGGAGATGGAAGGTTTTCGGAAGTGTAACGGAAACGTAAGGACTGCAGATGGACAAAGACAGAATGTTTCGGGGACGGTGACATTGGCAGTGACCTTTTAAAAACAAAAGAAAACGATAGACTTTTTAGTAGTTCCAACTATCCAACAAGATAATGTATGCGGGTTCGATTTTTGGACCTCTTTTGGTTTGAAAATTTCTGTTCCGGAAATTGGGGTGATTGAATATAATGAACCTGAAAAATTGGTTTTGTCACCTTAAGAGAAACAAAAACTTGAAAAGGTAATTTTAGCATTTCCTAATTCGGAGACTGAGGGGTTAGGGTGTACAAATTTAGTTGAACACCAAATAGATACAGGTGACGCCAAGCCAATTAAGCAGAGATATTATCCTAAATCTCCTGCAGTTGAGAAGCAGCTGTTTTAGGAACTAGACCGAATGTTATCGCTTAGTGTCATTGAAGAAGCTCCCAGGTCTCCGTGGTCATCTCCAATTGTGGTTGTAATAAAACCGGATAAAGTGAGAATGTGTGTGGACAGTAGAAAACTTAACTCAGTGACAGTGAAACACGCTTTCCCAATACCAAACATTGACGGATTTATATCGAGACTTCCTTCAGTTTATTGCATTTCAAAAATTGACTTGAAAGATACCTTCTGGCAAATTAAACTGCAGGAAAGCTCAAGACAAAAGACATCTTTTACAGTTCCTAATAGGCCATTGAACCAGTTTACAAGAATGGCGTTTGGACTGTGTAATGCACCGCATTACCGTATCAATTGAAAACACATGTTTTTGTGTACTTGGACGACTTATTAACTGTTTCGGCAAACTTAGACGAACACTTGACACATTAGTTGGAGGTGGCTACGCAATTAAGGGAAGCGGGTTTGACGATTAATGTTAAAAAGAGCAGTTTTGCTCTCAATGAGGTAAAATATCTTGGATATGTTGTAGGAAACGGAGCATTATAAGTGGACGATAACAAAGTTAAGGCAATACGAGACTTTCCGGTACCACAATCTATTAAACATTTACGAAGGTTTTTGGGAATGACAGGGTGGTATCAGGACTTTTCAACATTAACTTTCCCACTGACAGAACTATTGACGAAAAAGAAGACTTTCAAGAGGACTAACGAAGCTCAAGCTGCTTTCGATATTGTAAAAACTAGACAGACTACTGCGCCCTTACTTGTTCATCCCGATTATAAGAAACCATTAATTTTACAGTGTGATGCAAGAACATATGGTGTAGGTGCAGTGTTGGCGCAAAAGGACTACAACGGACTTGAAACCCCTATTGTGTTCATGTCCCAAAAATTAAACAAAGCTCAGCGTAATTATACAATTACAGAGCTAGAGTGCCTGGCGGTGTTAATGGCAATTCACAAATTTAGACCGTACATAGAGGGACAAGAATTTAAGGTAGTTACCGATCACGCGAGTCTTAAATGGCTTATGAATCAGCGAGATCTATCTGGTAGGATATCACGGTGGTCCTTGAAGTCACCAGGGTTTCACTTTTCAATAGAGGATAGAAGTGGCAAGGATAATATTGTGCCAGATACGCTTTCACGTATCCATGAGGGTGAAGGGTTTGTTGACTCTATTGAAATTGAGTCCTTGCCTTCTATTAATTTATAATCAGCTGCTTTTGATAGTGCTGAATATAGCGACTTGCGTGAGAGATTTTCTTCATCTCAGTTGCCAGATTTAAAGGTCATTGACAAATTTATACGTAAACGCGTGGACTTTTCGTCAGGTGACCTAGACGAATCAGACTTTTGGAGGCTTTTTGTGCCTAATGACCTGCGACATGGAGTAATTTATTCTGCTCATGACACGCCCAATTCTGCGCATAGTGGCATTGCCAAAACTTTGGAAAGAATCAGACGATACTTCTTTTGGCCAGGACTAGTGACTGACGTAAAGACTTATATATTAAATTGTGATATGTGTAAGACTTCATCGACTCCGACATCGACTTTAAGACCACCGTTGGGTAGGATGGTATCGACCGAAAGACCGTTTCAGCGTTTATATATTGATTTAATCGGACCTTTACCCCGGACTTAATCTGGACATATCGGTATTTTAATTATTTTGGGCCATTTTTCTAAATTTACTTTTTTGAAGCCACTAAAAAAGTTCGTTTCGAAACACATTATTGTAACTTGCGGACGGAAATTTTTTGCTGCTACGGTATCCCTGAAACAATAGTTTCTGACAACGGACCTCAATTCAGGAGCAAAGACTTTGAGAAGTTTTTGGAGAAATATGGTATTGAGCATGTGTTGACAGCTGTATACAGTCCCCAAGCCAACGCTAGTGAACGGGTAAATCGCTCAATAAACGAGGCTTTGAGGAGTTACGTAAGGAATGACCAAAGAGAGTGGGATTTGTATGTACCCAGTATTAATTGCTCATTGCGGAATAGTATTCACCAATCGGTTAGGAAGCCACCGTACCAGATAGTTTTTGGACAGAGCATGTTAACTCACGGTAATGACTTCGAGGTTTTACGTAAATTGAAGATTTTGGCAGACGCGGACTCTTTTGTGGAAAGACAGGACAAATTTTATGACTATTTGCGCAAGGCGTATGACAGAAATGCTAAGACTTATAACTTACGCTCGCGTACTAAGAACTTTACAGTGGGACAGGACATGTATAGGCGGACATTTACCCAAGGCTCGAAAGCGGAATATTTTAACTCGAAACTGGCACCAGTAGGAGCAAAGGCTAGAGTTGTGCGAAGAATTGGCAACGTGTACTATGAGCTGGAGGACCTTAATTCTGGTAACAAAGGTACATATCATGCAAAAGACATCTGGTCATGATAAGTGTATATCTAACGGCTATTTATTTTGCCTTTTTCAGCTGCAGTTTTGAAAGGTAATATTTTAAAACTGTATCTGTTTTGTGAGGCACTGGTTTTTTTTAACTTAGTTAAATAAATTTAATTTTAATAACATATCATTTGATTTTTTTTTTAATTGTGTTGGCTTTGAAAACTGTGACGTTTGTTAATAATTTTCGAAATTTTTCATTACTGATTTAGAATTTGGTTTAAAAACTTCGGATTTTTTTTTATTTTGTGCTGCATAAATAATAATTGGTTTCATACATTTACATATATTCGTTTGTGGAGAATAGTGCAAAAAGGAGGGAGCCTATAAATTGCTCTTAAAGAAATTGTTCCTTAAATTTAGGCTGGAAAGGACAATTATGTTGGTAAGTTTTGTTGCGGATGGTTCGTTCCACGTGTGGGTGAAAACGGCGGTAATCTGCGGATTACTCTTCATACTCTGGGCTATCTGGGAAGTTTTAAAAATGATAGCATGGTTGGGTGGGTAGAGAGAATAGAAGAGGATTATTACATCTTTTCCTCTTCTACTCCTTTTCTCCATTCTTTACTTTTGATCCGCGTTATGATTAATATTTCGCATTTCGTGTTCATTTTGTTTTTTTGTTGGTTTTGTTGTCGATTCTGTAGCTACCTAATTTTTAGTGTGTGTGGCAATCAATAAGCTGTTTCGATAGGGGTAAGAACCACCCCATTTGCCACTAGCACGGCCGGTTATAAAGGTAGCACAACACCTTAAGAAATACGCCCTCGCGGTTTGGTTCGTTACAGTTGTAGTTGTAAGTAGGTTAAGAAAATACAAAAACAACTTGCTTTATTGTTTTTCAAAAATATAAAGTATGTTGCCAGTTTAGTTTATTTTAACTATGCACATGCCAGTTCAGCAATAAATTTCCATGTTTTTATCAAGAATAAAAATTGGGAATAAAGCACGACACACAATATCTTTTAAATTAAAGATTCTTATTATTAAATATTATACAATATAAAATTAATATACTAACGGCCAATTTCGCCAAGTTCGGTTAAAACAACACTTTAATTAAAGTTCCGGTTACCAATATGTTTTGAAAGCTATAACCGATAGTTAATTATAACCAAACTTTGTGAAATTGGCCGTAAATATAAGAAATTAATAAAATCCATATAGATAAATTGATTTCGTTTTTTTTTCTCATACCAATCCTTCCGAAATTTAAATTTTTAGGTGACGATATGTAATATGACGTAAGACTGGACTTTTTATGTTACGTGTTAAAGAATTAAATAAAATGTCAATTTTTTTAACTTTCGTATAAGTGTACCTTTATATTATCCAGTTATTTATTCAAAATCTAGTTGAATTTTTTACATTGTCCAGGTTTTTGAATTTTGGTTTCTGGCAACCCTATGTTTCACCAATACATCCGTAATTGGAAAATACAAATGCTAAGTCTGAATTTACACGTTTCATCTTTTGATGCTCAACTTCTTTTCAATTTCCTTTTAAAGATGCCAATATATTCACACGCAGCAATCGGTTTCAACTTTTTCGGTACAAAACAACAAAAATTTTATTAATAGCGATTCAAAGATAAAAAGAAAAGAAAAAAAATTACATGCAGCCACCGTTGTACATATACCAACGAATAAAAACGCAAAGCGTACTGACCGAGTACAGGCATCTCCGTACTAACCCCCTTTCTTCTTTCTTCTCTCACCTAAAAACATAAGAGTTGAGCATCAAAAGATGAAACGTGTGAAAGCAGACTAACTGACTTCTGTAGTGGGATTCTGTAACTTTTAACAATAACAAAAGTTGTTATAATTGTCAACCTGTTTTGTTGTTTGCACTAATGATTATGTGATTCTGTAAATTGTTGTTAACGACATAGATAAAAATTAACGTCAAGTGGCATCACTGTCAAAAAAATGGCAAAATAACGAAAAACACAAAGAGGAATCTGATGTTATTTAAATTTAATATTTCTTTTATTTATTTTTTTTAATCGGTATTAATAACCTCTTCTACGTTCAAAAATTATTAAAATTTTTTTTTAATAGGATTCTGAATCATCTAGCCAGGCCTCCATCTTGTTACCACTGGCTGTGCTGAAAGAGGAATCAAGGGATAAATTTCATTAAAAATTGCAATATTATCGAATTGGCTTCTAATTTCCTCTGCAACGCGGTATAACTCATTAACTTATTAACCCATGTGCCAAGCAAGTAAATTGTAATAGTTTTGGATAAAATATTTTAAACCCATTGGCTGCCATAACCATGCAAGGTGCTGCATCAGTTTAAAATACAAGGATCTCTTGTCGAAATCTTGAAAATCTTGTATTTAAAGCAAAGCTCGGAAATAATAAATTTATTGATTTTAAATTTTTTTTGGAAGGTTTTTTTGTGTATTTAAAATTTGTTTAAGAACTTTTTTTATCAAAAGGAAATTAAAAAAAATCACTCAAAATATGCAAAAATATGCATTAAAACCCTAAATATGCAAAAAAATACATTTTCACCAAAATATGCAACAATATGCAAAAACAAATCGATGTCATTTTAACGTAATTTTAATGAATCGACCAAAAAAAAAGCATTTGCATGGAAATCGCATCCCTATTAATAAAAGACTTGTGACAATCCAGAAATGGACTATCAAAAATAAATACCAAATGTATGTCATCAGCAAATAAACACCATTTGCAATGTGATGTAAAGGTCCAGTGATTGAACCTTGGGGCACTCCAATATCGCATCGAGATACAGACGAATTATTAATTTTGTTTTAATTTTTGCGAGCAAAATCTAGATAATTCAATATAATTTTGAATAATTTTTTTTTTTCATTTCAATGTAAAATGACATAATGGTCGATCGTCATTTTAATTTCATACACATCGGTTTCATTGAATATTTAATAATGCAAATGTCCATTCAAAATCGATATCATCGATACCGTGAATAAATACTTAAGAAATGTCAATATCGATTAGAATCAGATTAAGGTAAGTAGTAAAAAACAAAAATTATCTCAAACATACTTGTAAAATTTTAAAATAAATAAATGACGACGAGGATTAATTTGTGTTTCAAACGAGTTCAAGTTGTTTATTTTTGGTTGCTGTTCTGTTCTGCTTTTTTTTATTTATTTATTTAATTTGATGACAATATGTTGACAATTGATTCCAAATAATATATATGTATTTATCTATTGATTTTTCCTTCTTATTTGATTTTGATTGGCTTGCGATTTGTGGTGGGCAACGAGCAAAAAAAATTAAAGCCAAAAGATCAAATTCAAATAAAATGTATTGTAGGTATTTTTTTTTGTCTGGTAATTTGTTGTAATATTGAATAAATTTTTAAATTTTCACAAATATTTTGTTGTTAGAAGTACAGTTAATGTGTAACTATTTTGTTTATAAAAATTTTATAACTTTTCACTTAAATTAGGCTTTAGAATAATTAAGATTTTAATTAAATTTTTTATTATTTTATTGTTATAAATATTTTTGCCACAAATATTTTTTTCTTTTTTAATCGTTTGTAATTTTTTAATTGCTGTTTTGGGTTCTTTTACATTTGTTTAGGATATTTTGAAAACACAACCGGCGCTATCGGATCGTTACGATAAACTGATGTTTTAGTTAACATTTTAAACGCATAAAGACTCGGTTTTGTGCCTTAAAGTTTATTTTATTGTATTATTGTAATTATGTGCTTGAAAAAAGGTAAAAAAAACAATACATAATCGTTTAATTTTATTTCATTTATTTAATTTTTTTATGCAACCACTGATTTGATTGACTTACTGACTTGAGTCTCTCTCTCTCTCTCTCGGCTAGGATCAATACAACAAACAACAACTAGTAATAATGTCACCTATAATTTAACCTTCAATTGTTTAGGCACAAAACATTGCACAATGGGATGTGTGAGGTGGATGTAAAAATTCTTACGAATTGTTCAGTGAGCTCTAGATTATAGAATAATTTTATGGGTTTACTAGCTGTTAGTCCCCGGCGCTGCCCAGGACTGTCAATTTTTTCAATGAGCTTTCAAGGTTTCAAATGTAAACAGTGGTTTTTTAATTTAATATTTTTGTTTAATAAATATATTTTGTGAATTTTAGCCAAATTGAACCATAAATTAAAAAAAGGGAAATATCACGACAACAGCACCACCATTCGAAATTAAACTTAGGAGAAACCTGGTTCCAGACTAATCTAATTTACTGTCCAAGTTTGGTGTCAATTGGTCCAGCGGAACAAACGGGGAATTTCATCTCAAGTGACCCAACTTTTGAAATCGATGTTTTACCATTTGGATAAAATTTGCACCCAGATTAGTCTCAGGGTTGTCAGATTTTTTTGAGCTCCATCGCCAAGCCGGATGTCAGAAATCGCCAAACGTCAATTTTGTTTAGTTTTCGTAACATTTTTTTTTTTTAATAAAATTTTGCATACAAAAAAATCTAGTATAATATTTCAGTCAAAAATCGCCAAAAACTGAGAAAAAATACAAAAAAGTCGCCGAAAGTATATTTTGTTTAGTTTCTGTTATATTTTTAATAACATAAAATGGAGATCATATATTCAGGTAAAAAAACTAAAATTAAGTGCACAAGTCTATAAGATCGAAATCATGTGAAAAATAGTTTCAGTTTTTTTTTTTATTAGTAATAAAAACAAAAAATTACAAACTGTTTGAAGAAATCGCTGAAATAATATGAATGGTAAAATAGCCAAGTAAATCGCCAGTTATACAAAAAATTAAAAAAAAGTCGCCAGTTGCCAGTCGCCAAATGGAAAATCCCACCGCCAAGCACGTTTCACAATCGCCACGTGTGGGATAAATGACCATATCTGACAGCCCTTGGATTCGATAGTTGTTTAAAAAAAAAATTTCATCAAGATCGGTCAAAAAGTTTCTGAGTGAGAGGGGGTCAAAGTTTGACATTTTGGGCAAACAGATGTTCTTTCTCATCTATGTAACTTTTTACCTATTGGTGTTAGCAAAATTTGTCCCAAGTAGCTTAGATAGCTATTTCGAAATACATATGTATAGCCTTTCGAAATTTTTTTATTTATTGTTTTAAGCTTGGTGCAAATTTCATCTAAATCGGAAGACATCGATTTCAGAAGTTGGGTCACTTGACAGGAAGTCCCTCATATATGGACAATTCCATTTTGACGTGTCGTGATACTTGAACCACAAAATGTAAAAAAATTAAATAAAGAAGACAAAATTGTAAAAAGGGTGTTTATATGTACAAAGTAATGAAGTAGCACTGTATTCCGGAAAAAATTACAGTAATCGACGCTAAGGATTTGCTAGTTGTGCTTTACACCAAAATACAAAAAAGTAAACTATACATATACAATTTTTTGAGAAACAATTTACAAAAAGTAGATTTTTCGCTGGAGCTGCCCATATCATGGTCCAATTATTATATCGGTGCAAAATGCCTGCAAATTTTTTGCAGAGTTGTTTTTTTTTGTGCTATCGTTTTTATAGCAATTGTTTTTGCCGGCGCTGCGAAATATGGCCAAAAAAAAAATAAATGAAAATTTACCCCAAATTTGGGGCTACTTTTCATAATGCAATATGACTCCATTTTTTTAATGAAAGATTACCCCAAAAAAAAAGAAAAATAAAATGAAATGTCACCCTAAATTTGGTGTAATTCTTCATTATGAAAAATCACCTAAAAATTTATAATGAACTTTAACCCAAAAAAGAACAGAAAGAAAGTTATATTAAAAATTTTGGGTAGAGTTCATATGCCCAAAACTAAAAATCCCAAATTTAGAATCCCGATTTCGAAATCCGAATGATTATACAGTTTTGGTTTTAAAAATCGTACGATTGATAGCATGGTTGGGCTTTCGGCAATGCGCAAGGATTTTTTCCTCTATGGTATAACGAAAACTGGCTTTGCTTACTAAAGCTTCACGTTATAGACGGCCTTCAGCTTGGCGCAAGGATTTTCTTCTCTATGATATAACGAACACTGGCTTCGCTAACTAAAGCTTCTTTATTTAGCCAGTCTTCGGCCGGGTGCAAAGATTTTCTTCTCTATGGTATAACGAACACTGGCTTCGCTCACTAAAACTTCACTACATAGCCGGCCTTCGGTTTTCAATGGAAAAAATTGGAATTTTATTTGGGGCCATTTGTCATTCCTTGATATTGGGGTCAGTTTTCATTGCACTTAAAATGCAAAAACACCCTAACGAAAAAATGAAAAATAACCCCAAAAAAAAGCCCCAAAATTGCAAATTGTTGTGTCACATGTAAAATATTGCGGCCGTTCTTTACTTTCCTTTTGGGGCCATATTTTCAGGGGTCATTTTGGGCACCGCCGTTTTTGGCATCTTTATAACTTGCTAGAAAAGCAAATGCGACTGTTTTTATCATCTTTATCATGTTTTACAGAAACAGACCTACTAATTGGACCATGGTCTGGAATATCCAATCGCTTATAGACTACTCTGGATTATAAGCTTTTTACTCCTGTGAGGAGAATAGAGCCGTAAAAAGATTTTTACCGTAAACTCGATCGGATTTGAGATATTTTACTTTATTCCAGTGTAGACGTAGCTTTTTTCTCCTTTTTATTTCTATTATGTTCGTTTTATTGAACTGTTTGTGACTCAACGTTGACGTTCTTGTTTAGGTATGTCATATCAACGTAAAAGCTAAGCGGAAGAAACCGTCCCACCTTTCGCTCTTTTTTTCGCCCTCTATGCTAATCCGACGAATCTCCACGCTTGTATGCAGGAGACTAGACTGATAGTCTAGCTCACTACCAGCTAACCTACCGGTATACGGCTGGTTTGTACGTTAATTCGTCGTCTACACTTCTTTTCAGTATTCGACTGTGACAGCGACACTGCAGCAGTGTTGCCAGTGAAATTTCGAGAAAGATACATTTTTGTTCCCAAAAAGATATGATTTTTCCCAAAAAGATAAATTTTGAAAAAAAAATTAAATTGCATTTTTAACGTTTAACATAGCATTTTAATTTCATATTTAATGAATATTTTAATGAAAAAATAATATTTATAAAAAAAAAAAAATAGCGAAATTTCGCGAAAAGTTTTGAAGTTTTTAACAAGCCATAAAATAAATGGAAAGTCCCTAAAAGGCAACAAATACATATTTTGATTGAATTAGAAATAGAAAATTCTAAACTAAAAACAAAATATTTTTCTGCAGTTTTTTCTTGTTAAAAATATTAGAAAAAAGTCGATTCGTTTTACTTTCACCAACCCCTACTACTCTAATTAAAAACGAATAAAACATGTAGGTGTGAAACGCAAAACACCAAAACTGCTGAAGTAATCCACTTTCGAGTGTAATACAGTAAGCAAACTTTAAAATTAATTATATGTTTGTTACTATCATTGGATGTTATCAAAACAAATTCATCTTTGTAAAAAATAATATATTAGTTAAGGCATTTATATATACTAAGGCGATTATATAAAAAAATTCATATAAATTTCCTGAAAAAAAAGATGTTTATATTTCTTCAGAACAACTTTGCACTGCTAGTAATCATCGTAATATTGAGCAATATTGAGTCGGCAACGATGATCAGTCTTAATAAGTTTGAGTTGTCTAAAAATTCTTTAATATTTTATTTCTGTACATTTTGCGTACAGATTCAAAAGATACGTAAAATGTCAGGATTATACCTGGTACATGAAGTCATCAAAAGATACGAAAAATTTATCTTTCGTATTCTAATGGCAACACTGCACTGCAGTATAGAGTTTGAAATATGTTCAATGATTTGAATGTGTGTTTAAATGGAATTCCCTGCAAATAATATTGGACCACCTGATCCAATTTGATAAATGGACTACTCCATGGACTGGTCCGATGTAATGCAAGCATGTACCATGTCATTGTTAAAAAGTGTTTGTAGTGAGACGACTTGTCTTCATTTTTTAACGACATGTTTTCGTTTTTATACGAAGTGAAAACTAATCCTCTTGTGTATACAATGGAGTAGTTTTAAGACTACTCCTTTGTAATCCAAAGCTGGGAGTAGTTTTAAGACTACTCCATTGTAATCCAAAGCTGGGTTATATGGTCCTGCCCTAGGTTATCGTAATGTTAAATAGACCATGTTTTTCCATACGTTTGGGTTAATTTTGGGGTAGTCCTAGTCCTTTGTTGGCTACATTTTACATGCGTGTTCGGACAAGTCCAAATTTTTGCGGGTTGTGCAGGCCTCTTCTATACGCACTATTACAGACTAGACCATATTTTGCAACATTAATTCCACACTTTAAGACTAATTTCTTATTGTCATATATTTTGCAGTTAATATTGGTATTACAGTGGACTCCCGATAATTCTTAATAGCAAGCGACCGGCAATTTCTTACGAATTAACGGGGTTTATCAATTTACATATTTACTAAAACGATAAAAAAAACATGAAAAACATCTTAAGATCTTAAGAAAATAAACACACACACAAGCAAAAGCAAAAACCCACGCAAAAAAAATAGCGGTAAACAAAAAATCATTCTTTCCATGTTTCTGTTGCTTTAATTACGAATTATAAGTGGTAGTTAGCAAACAATTACGATTTATAAGAAGTAAAGACGATTTTATTTGGAAAAAAAAAATTACCAATTAGTGAGGAGACCAAATTGTATTGAAATTTTATGAATTAACGAGTTTATTACGAATTATCGGGAATTACGATTTATCGGGGTACGAATTATCGGGATTCGACTGTATTACCTAACAATATACTACAGAATCCCTGTAATATACTACTCTTACCCATAGTACATTTGCAAGCCTTACGAATGTTAATGTTTTTATTGATTGGCGTTATTGCTTGGATATATTTTTTTTTATCATATAAAATGTTTTTTTTTACGATAGGAAAATGCTTTTTAAACTTGTTTTAACAGCAACATTACACTACATTTAACATTTAATTTGTCGTTACTTGAAATTATTTACGCAATTTCCACATTTTACATTAAATGTGTTGTCAACTTCATTATCATCATCATCGTCATTTTCGAGCGTACTTAATTGTACATATACTCTTTTTTTTTTTTGATAATGTTACAGGGTCATCTTCCAAATTTTCAAATTTGGTCAGAACCAGGTTACATTACAATTTTTATTTATTTACTTGTATGTTTCAGCAGTCAGTCAAAAAAATGTACAAAATAAATAAAAATTACCAAAAAAAAAAAAATTAAATCCATAAAAACAAATTGCATTCTGTACCTGGAATTTATTGTATCCATTTAAAATTTGTTTTTTGCATTTTAGACATGTTTGTTTGAGGTGCATTTTGAATGTCAATTTCTAGGAATAAATTTTTTTGTTGATTATTGTATTGTTAAGTCATACATTATTCCATTATAAGTCACTATTGACCACGAGTCCCAAGGAAATCCTTGAACGAACTCCCTTATATGTTTAGTGTGCTTAAGGGCACCCACTATCATTTTGAATGGTTTTTTTGTTATTTTCTTAAATAAAATTTTGTAAAAACTAGTCAGAAACAAGTACAGACATACTTGCTATTTTATGTTAAACGTTTTCAATAACTTTTGAATTTGTTGGATGATGTCAACAATTTACATTTTATTAAAAATTTCTTGTTTCTTAGTAGTATTTTTGTTTAATATTAATTTTTTTTCTTTCTTATTCCTGAACTCTACTACCTTGCTGAGTTTTCCAATAGAGTAAACAGGTCCTAGCATTTTCGGGTCGATTCGTAAAGGTTTCCTTTATAGAGTTAATCTTCTATGCCCCTTCTCGACGGTAACCAGTTGATTTTGCTTGGAGTACTTATTGCGGTAATCTAGCGTCATTCATTCGCAATACATGTCCACATCATCGCTTTTTAGAATTATATATTCTTTTATCTAGAGCTTCTTCCTGCAGGTAACTTCTTATAGTGTCGTTAAATACTAGAATTTATTCGTTGCTGAAATTCTAGCATTTAAACCTTCACTTCATTATGCCACACAAATATTTGAACTGTTGCACTTGATTTAGGGCAACTATGGTTTTAATTATTGTCTCGGTTTTCCCAAGGCCCATCTATCAGGTCTGCTTACTTGTACAAAAACAAAAAACGATTCTTTTTAGTTGTCAAAAATTTACTACCTCATATACAAAGCAAAAGGAAAAAACGTGTATGTGTGGCATACCATAAACGTATACATGCACATGTAAACAACTTTTGACAACTAAAAAGAACATAAACAATGATCATCAGGCTTCTTGCACAGACCTTTTCAATGGGCCTTGGGTTTTCCCAATATTAATTCTTGGAACTCTCGAGGGCATTTAATCAATATTTTAATTTAAAACTTTTTTTTTTTGTTGTACCCAAGGTATATTTACACAAGGTAGACTCATTTGGGAGTGTAGACATGCTGCTCTATAAAAATAACCGAGTGGAACGGAATTGTCAAAATTGTCTTCATATAAATTTAACGCACGCATGTACAACTTTTTGCTCATATACACGGAATTTGACATTGGTGTTCCAACTTAAGTAAACAGCTGACACACATATGGGCCAACGAGTTTACCTTGGTTGTACCTGGTATGTTTTTTTGTCAAAAGAAAGCTTATGTCTTTTCCTTTAAGGTAATTTTGGTTGCTTTTTGGGCTGCGAGTGGCTTATTTATAAAATAAATAATTTCTGACCCTAGACGAGGGTTTTTCAATTTTTAATTTCGGCACAAACAATAAAGTACAATTAGCGCAAGGTAAATTCAATTAAGGCTAGTTTACACGGTAATACATTGTATTACGACATTATGTAGAATGAGCAAAATCATACCATGTAAAAGCAAAATGTATTGAGTAAAGCTATGTTCAAGGCCCATCTATCAGGTCTGCTTACTTGTACAAAAACAAAAACCGATTCTTTTTAGTTGTCAAAAATTTACTGCCACATATACAAAGCAAAAGGAAAAAACAAATGTATAAATGCACATGTAATCAAAATGTAAACAACTTTTGACAACTCAAAAGAACATAAACAATGATCATCAGGCTTCTTGCGCAGACCTTTTCAATGGGCCTTGGCTATGTTCACATTATGTGTATTTGTCATGTGGACTTAGGGTAGCCAGATTTTAAATTCGGCAAAACAGTACATTGAACACAAAAAAACAGTACAATCAAGAAAAAAAAAGTACATTATTTTTTCGAAAACACAACTATTTATTTAAATTATTATATATTTAAAACTTTTGATTGAATATGCAACAATTATATAACGAAAAACACTTGAAATGTGTAACGTCAAAGGAATTATTTCCGTTTTATGGCATTTTATACGTATACGAATTTACTCCATTTGCGTTAAAAAAAAAACACTAAAACGAAGCATTTGGCCTAAATGTTTTTTTTTTTTTTTTTATTTGAAGACAGGACAACCACACCATTCCTGTAAGCCATATAAGAAAGGAGAAAAGCATTACTTAGCTTAAAACAATTAACTTGTTGATTGTGTAAGTAGGACTTTCTTTAAGCATATTGGTATTTAAAGTAATTTTCACCACACACATAGTTGCACAAGTTAAGTTAATTTTCCAAAGTTCAGCTATAATCTTTAAAATCCAAAAAACATAGTTTGTTGTATTTTTATTTAACAAAATCTGAAAATATTAAAATAGAAAAAAACAAGTTTCAATTAAATTTATACGCTGAAGATTTTCAATAAAATTTTTGTAAAAATTAACGTAGCTTTTCATTATTTCAAAAGTAGTTTAGGTAGAGAAAGAAAAGTGGTCCTGAAAGAAATTAGGTATTTTTATAAATTTTGAGCCCGGAGTATTTTTTAAAATTGTACGTTTTCAATTCCACGTGATTTCGAATTCCAGAACTTGCCCGAATATTAAAAAAATTCTAGGAATTAAAGATAATTGTGTTGGAATAAGTATTTATTTAGTATTTAAAAAATGTAATATTTTTAACAATGTTTTGATTTTGTTTTTGCCTTTCTCAGGTGTTTAAAGGAAAATACTATTGGAAGAGGTATCAATAAAATCATGTGTGTGTTAAAATAATAACATGAAAATATACAACTGCTGCGAGTCACCCATTATAATTAAGATTTCTACTGCGTATTTATGAGAAAACAATGACCGCATCGTAAAAAGTCTTATTATTTTAGAGCTTTTTTGTTTGGCACACAACATTTTTTTTAAGCTATGTGCTGTTAAATATTAGGATATTTTCAAAATATGACTTTAACAGGGTTTTTCTTAATATCTTGGTTTTTTGTAGACTGAACAAAAAAAAAACAGTACAAACAATAGTACAAAGTGTAAAAAACAGTACATTTGCGTACTGTTTTGGACATTATGCATATAACAGTACAATTGGAAAAAATCAGTACATGTACTGTATGGCAACCCTATGTGGACTGTCACTTTTTCACATGTTAAATTTGCACATATCGTCTGAACCCCTTCAAACAATATCATTAGTTCTCTGTGTACAGTACACATGACATTTTTGATTTAGAAAGAGTTATACTTTCAAGTGACAAAGCTGGGGGTCTACTCTCTATTGCGATGCGAGAACAATTTCGATGCGAAAGCTAAAGCCAACTTGGTACTCTGTCACTTTCCCAAAATTTTCTGAAAAAGAAGCTGAATAGTGGCAATAAAAATTAAAGATAGCGCGGATTTACAGTAATGAAATGCCAAAGTGTGTAAAATAATAAAAATAAAGTGATGATTTACAAAAAGAAAAAAATATAAAAGATGCGAAAGACATATGCGCAAACGTATTAAAGAGTACCAATCGCTACAATTTTCTTTCGCATCGCAATGGAGAGTAAACCCCCTGTTTTTTATTAACAAAATTGTTTGTGGCGGAAAAAATAATTGAAATTTTAAAACATATACATATATTAAAATAGTAAATAAATAATAAAACAGATAAAAAATAAACACATAAATAATTAAAAATGTTTATTTTTTATTTTTGATAGGTTATGTCAAATGTACGTGACATACCATTTTGTGAACATGTAAATTACAAATCTTATGTAAAAATGAAATTTTGACATGCACATAAAAAAACATGTGGGTAGAAAAGTGAAATTCCACATGACAAATACGCATAATGTGAACATAGCTTAAGTGTTTACGGCTTTTTTTAATTTTAAAGGGAACATCATCAGAAAAGAACGCTTTACACTTTTAAAATAACACATATTTTTCAGAAAAGAACATAAAAATATGTAAAAGACAGAATACATATTTTTCAGAAAAGAACATAAAAATAAGTAAAAGGCAGAATAAATGCAGCATTTTACTCAGAAAAGAAAACTCCATTATTGTTTGTAAAGAAATAAACCGAAAGATGGAAATATGATTCGCGTTGGTAAGCCATTTCGGCTTGGAACTTTTGCAATTTTCTAAAAATTTGTCAATATTGTGCTATCGATTTTTCGATAGCTTTTGGCATGAGGAATCGCCATCGTGTTAAGCGTACACTTTTATCTTGGATATGATATACATACATATTTAAAAAGTTTAAAATCGGCGAATTTTTTTTAACATACCTACTAAAAAAAACCTTGAAATTTAACGAGTAAAAAAATGTTCGACAAAACCTCAAGAAAAAAAATTTTGGAAAAACTGCTATCGCCATCGTTTTAAGCGTACAATTTTACCTTAGAAAGGTAATATTGAAAAAAATTAAATCAGACGATTTTTTCATTACCAACTAGCGAACCCCCTGTAAGTAAGTATCAATTCGAATTCATTTAAATCAGTGATAAATTGTTATTATTGTAATGCTTTGCGGTATACAACATTTCTTGTTTTTCCATTTTCGGTGTAAATATACAAAACCGATGGTTTTCCAAAGCGCGAACAGGCTACATACAACTGCCCATGTGAGAAAACTTGATACTCACTCCACAAATTTCTAATAATTGGCCTTGCGCCTTTTTTTTAGTAACCGCAAACGCAAGCCGAACAGGAAACTGAAGTCGTTTGAATTCAAATGGCAAAAATTGATTACTTTGACCAGGAAAGGGCAACAACGAACCAAGTCGATGGTAAACTTGGCCTTGAATCTGTTGATTATCAAAATTTTTTTATAAATAGTACGTTTCACTATCATCTAAATAGGCATCTAAAATACCTTGAACGTTGGATGTTTGGATGTTTGCCAGAAAATGCTTTGAAATTGGTGTGCCATCAGTAATAAAAGTATGCAAGGGCTCCGGTGGTGGATTCAATTCTGGCAATTTTACTTTTCCGTTTGACCAACATTGCTGATAAACATTTTGCTCTACGTGTAGTTAGTATCAGTGATGCCAACTTTTTTAGAGCAAAAAGCACTTTTAAATTTAAAAAAAGGACTATTTCGAGCAAAAAAAAGCGTAAAAAAGCACTAAGCCATTTTTACAATTTAATTAAACACAAAACAAGTTGCATTCGGCTATGCCGAATATTATATACCTTCAAAATTTTAAAAAAAGGCGATGGCGTTTATGGGGACCATTTTTTTAAGATTAAATAATAAATATATTTACATTTGTATAAAAACATTTTTAATTGTATTATTATTATCTTTAATAAAAATAATATCATCCAAATCATGATGATCCATCAGCAATGTTTGAATTGGCAATAAAACCGTTTTAAAGTAATACAGTGCGAGCTCGATTTTTGTAACTCGAAAAATCTCGCCTGTTGCAATTAATTACAGCCTATATTTTAATAAAAAAAACATTATATTTTATCGTTTAAATAAATCAAATTTAAAATCGTGCAAAGTTTAATTAAACAATTGGCGAATGATATTATCCATTTATTTTAACTTATGTTCGCTTCTGAATAAAAAACACACATAAGGTGTAAAATAGAAAAAAACATGTATGTTTGCATTCTGATACTTAGTCAAACCCTTTTGCAATAGCACTAGAGGTAGAAGTGCATAACACGCGGTTATTTGGAGACGAGTGTTGTGCGTTTGAAAACTAAAGCGCATGAAAATGGCAGGTTTCACAACGCTCGTTATAAAAGCATTTTCTGTCAGCTGTTTTTAATTTATTTAACACTTTGCTTATACTAAGTTACGACTTTTTATATGTTTTTAAAGTCTTTGTGTTCTTTTGTATGGTTTCCTACTGCATGTTTTTAACTTTTCTACATGACTCAAAATCGTTGTTTATTTTTCCATTCACAATTTCTAATATTTTCCAAGCCATTTTATATTTTTGACCCAGTGTCTACATCTTTAAAAAATGTTTATCGCATGCAAATACATCGTTTGTATTACGATTTTTTAATATTTTGTCATCGCTAAAAAGTGAAACGTTTTGTAAAATTTCCAAGTTGCTATCCCTAACCTCGTAAATAAAGTTTTTGGAAAAACGAATGCAACTTTCTTTTATCACTTTTAATGCAAATATTATTCCGTATATTTTCTCTTAAAAGGAATTATTTTGAATAAATTTTCTCTCACTCTTTAAAAAAGAGGGAAAAAGTAGAGTAAAAAAATTATAAATTAATAATAAAAAATAGTGATAAAAATAACTAATGAAAATAATTGCACCTCGACTAATGAACTTGTGATGACAATTTACATACCATAATCATTATTTGCGTGTTAAGTTTTAAAAGCTCTATTTTAGAATGTCGTTTGTGCGATTGCGTTCACAGTGCTTTAGACAAGTATCTGAAACGTTTTTTGGTTCTTAGTAAAATAAAAGTTCTTCAATACACACAGAATAACTTGTTTACAATAAAATTTAAAAACTCAATATTGCAGCCTCATTTCCGAACAGCGACTATAATAAAAAGAGGTTGCCGGAATCAGTTACCAACATTGTTAAATATGTTTGAAACACGGTTGAACATATTTAAGAGAAAAGAAAAATTTCCGACCTAAAACTGTTTTTATATCTGAAAAAGACAATTTTGTTATAATAAATTTATAAAATGTATCTTATAATAGTTTCTAAAAAAAAACTTTATTTCAGAAAAAAATCTTGAAATCATATTTTGGTCAAAAAATCTTCAAAAAGAAGATAAAATCTTCATTCTGGCAACGCTGGCTGTGAATCTCATGAAAAGCGGTTTTGATCGTCGACGAGAGAATTTTTTAATCGTAGAAGGTTCCTTCCACGGGAAAAACTGTTACATGCAGTCTACAACTGACATGAAATGCTTAACATTAACACTAATATGATGTTAGTGTTAAGTATAGACTCATCATGTTAGAGGTTTTCTCATGCTATAACACAGTTGTTAATGCAAATGTTTTAACAACGCTTATATTACATCATGTTATAACAGAAAATCATGTCAGTTGTAGACGTAGAGTAATTAAACATACTGTTCCACTAGGAGATACTTCTACAACACAGCAAAGGACGCTTATATTAATCGTAGAGGGAATCGTTTGCGATGTGTGTAAATATTATCTAACGAGTGTTTCAAAAAGTGTGTCAATAATCGTATTTGAATCACATTGGAATTATTTTACAACTCGTCATATGCTCAGCCGTATAACTAAGCTAAATAAGAAAGCCAAGCGTGTTTTTCATGTCGTAACTTCTTATTTTCACACATGTTATACGAATAAAACCTTTAGATCGCGAACTCAACACCAACCGGTTGGAAAGCTTTTTTATTTTATTCCATTTTGCTAATTTGTGCCTAGCCGTTGAAAAAATTTACAAAGACCTAGATGCTCCTCTTTGAGCCATTTTTATTGCTCTATTTGGAATTTCAGATTATTCAGCAGATTTTTGCCAATTTAAAAACAAATGTGAACGATTTCCTTCTGGAGTATCCTCATAAACAACATATCTCTTCGCGTTGTATGAAAACAAGGGGTCTACTCTATATTGCGAAGCGAAAGAAAATGGAAGAAAATCTAGCGATTGGTACACTTAAATGCGTTTGCGCACTTGTCTTTGCATCTTTTCATTTGAGTTAAAAAAGTTTGTCATTCAGTTTGAAATGTCTACAATATTTATGTAAGACCCTATAAAGTATATCAGCCCAATTATGAATACAAATTCCCCGGGAGTTTTTTTCCGTTTAACCTATTTTTACAATTGAATTTACATAGGAAAAATGGGTAAAGGGAGAAAACTCCCGGGGAATTTTTATTCATAATTGGGCTGTATATGTATGCATATTCTGGGTCCCTATGAGGAGCAAAGTTGATTTAACGATGTCCGACTTACCATCTGTCCGTGTGCCCGTTGAAATGGGTTTTCCGAAGAACCCAGATTGTAATTCAGCCTGATTGGTCATCAAATGTCTGAGATATGAGCATAAAACTAACCCCGCCTCTAATTTTACCCAAATATCCCTCGTCGTTGTTTTTTTTTATTTTAATTTTATATTATCTGTAGAACGGCAAGAGCCCAAGTTTCCAAATTAGGTACAAGCATCTTGGTTAAATTGATTTATTTTATTTAATTAAGGGTATTTATAAGTGGCCGATTTAAACCGATGCCGAAGCTGTAGCCGAAAATCGGCAAAAATTTGCTAAATTCGGCCAAAACGAAGCCGAACTTTACTTATTCAAAAATGCAACAAGAAAAAATTTCAAATTTTTCATTACCAAAAAATTAACAAAATAGCACGATATTTTTACAGCGGGTAGTTATAAATAACGGGTCCGCCAAATAACCTTTTTTTTTGAAAATGCTATAAAAAAAACTACTGAATATTTTCTCAAATTATTTTCTTTATTTGAAAGTACAATCCTTCCGGTTAATAATGAAAAATAATTTCATTCAAATGGCTGCCTCGGCTGGCCATGCAGTAGCCTACACGATCGGTCCAATATTAAAGAACATTATCGATTGTGTGCAGCTGTATTTCACCAATGGCTTCACGAATATTATCCTTTAAAGCGTCAATTGTCTCTGGATTGTCGGCGTAACACTTATCTTTGACGGCACCCCACAAATAATAGTCCAACGGTGTCAAATCGCAGCTCCGAGGTGACCAAACGACATCAACTCTGCGGCTGATAATGCGATCTTCAAAAACAGGGCGCAAAACATCGAGTGTAGCTTCGGCTGTGTGGCACGTAGCGCCGTCCTGTTGTAACCAAATGTTGCCAATATCCTCCTCTTCAACTTTTGTGAACAAAAATTCGTTTAACATGGCCCGATAACGATCACCATTGACTGTAACAGCCACTCCTTGCTCATTTTCGAAGAAAATGGGCCCAATTATGCCTCTGGACCAAAATCCGCACCAAGCAGTGACTCGTTTTGGGTGCAACGGCTTTTCAAAGTATGCGTGCGTGTTTTCTGTGCTCCAAATGCGACAATTTTGCTTGTTTACATATCTGCCAAGATCAAAATGAGCTTCATCTGAAATGATAATTTTTTTGGCAAAATCGGCATCTTCTCTAAGTCGATCGCAGGCCCACTTAGCGAAGCGAAAACGCATATTTCCCAGCATTGTTCAAGCGTAAACACAACCATATTCCTTCAGCGGAAGAATAAAACTAATAATCTGTCAAATCAGACATGAGATAAGTGCTACCATTCAGGAAATAAGCACTAGTTGAAAAAAAAAGTTAGATGGCGGACCCGTTATAAAATAAAAATTTTGAGTTAATACCCCTGGCTCATCAAGTGCGAATTAATTTACAAAAATTTTTAGTTATAAAAAAACTAACAAAAAAAAATTTGTATTCATTTACATATGTATATGCAATATTTGCTTGATCATAAAAAGAATATTAGTTAAAAATTTTAATTTCTTCACTTTTTTGAAAAAATCGACACGTAATATTCCTATCCATTCGCTGTCTACTTTTTGGCAATGAAACGGTTGGCTTAAAAATTATTTTACTTATACCTTTATAAATATTAAATTCAAAATTAATTTGTTTCTAATTAAAATTTTTAAGTTTTGAGTTAATATCCTCTTTATGATCAAGTGTGATATTTATTAGTATTTAAAATTGATAGCTGAGCTACCTAAATAAAAGCGACAGATCCGATCTAGCGATTTTTGTTTTATTGAAAATTTATTGCCAATTTTTATGTTTTGAAAAAACGCTTAACGCTCTTATTTAGGTTGCTCGGTAAGTTTTATGCTGTTATGACAGAGCATTAATTTTTCTGCTTTGATACCATTAAGGTTACTTAATCGATTGGAATAAAACTGGTTGTCTGCACTAAACAGTTGCTCGCTGGCAACACTAGTTGGTGGTGCTGAATGATATTTTATTACTACTGCCTTTAAGTTGTTAAATGGACTTGTTTTCTAATACTCAAATATATTATTGTATCGTGGACTTAAGGGCTCATTTACATATTTAAATAAGCAATTCCTTTTGGAAAATATTTTCATTATATTCTTCCACTTCAATGTGAGGAATTGAGTCATGCTTTTCCCATATGGAAGCTTTTATTTGTTTCACTATTTTTTTCTTTGACATATTTCTAGATTATTTACCTGTTTTAGAAACAATATAATTTTAGACAGCGGAATTTGGAAAAAGTTTGTTGTTTATTATTTTTTATTGGTTTTGTAAATTAATGTCGAACTCAGATTATTGGCCTTTTAGCCATTTTTGGCCTAGTATTTATTTATTTGGGCAAAAGTATTTACGTAACTTTCTGTTACTATCGCACCATGTAGAAGGGTATATAACCCAGCGGTAAAAAGAAGTAGTTAGCAGGCCTTCTGGAAGCCCTTATTTCTCAGATACAAGGCATTACTACCCCATTATATACTAATAAATTTGTTACACAGGATGTCCTAGGCAGCCAAAGCCTTCTGCTATCTAATCTTCAGCAGACTTGATTATTTAATAAAAAAAATTTTTGGTTACAACGTAAAAAATTTACACAGCCGCTTCGTCACAGTGTTGAAGGAAAACTAATTTAAATTTACTTCTTTTTCACTTTTTTATTTAAAGTTTTTGTTGCTACAAACCCATGGTAGAATAAGTGCATGGTATAGTCATTACAAATTTCGTTCTCAATTTCAAAACCCATATAACGCCAAACAAAAGAAAATATGGGGAAAAATTAAAACAAGCGTCAAAAATTAAATAAATTATTTTGACATTACATGGGTAACTAATGAAAACTCTCCCTAATGAACATACCTGGTACTTATTATACTATGCTACAAACCTATGTATGTATGTATATAGAAAAGAGTATGTAGGCCTTGCCTAAGCGCTCTTTCTTCTTTTTACATATTTTGACATTTCATTACCGTTACCCTGCGCCATTTTTAATTTTAATTGCCAGTATTGATTCACTTTCAAAAAATTTTGCGAAAGTAATAGAGAGTATCAAGTTGGCATTTAGCTTTCGCATTGCAATAGAGAGTAGCCCCCAGGCTCTAACCAACTATTTTCCCAAGAATTTTAGGCATGTTACTTCTGAGGAAATGTAGCCTAGTATATTGTAGTCCTAAGACTATAACAAAAATTAAAACTTTATTCAAACATGTTTATAAATTATTTTCTTTTATTTATTTTTGTCTTTTTCATTTTTTAAAAATCTAAATTAAACAATTTGCATTATAAAAAATAATACTCTGCAAAAAGAGCAATTAAATCAAAGATTTTTTTGTTTTGTCTTTTTTGTGCTACAAATATTAAATTGTATAAAATATTATTAACATTCAAAAAACTAATGGTAAATAAAATAATATTGTAATACTTGTTATTAAGAAAATAATACAAGTTTTGTTTTCTATGTAAAGATGTGTATTAAATGTATGTAACTAAATGTTGGAGTTATTAACTTAAATATTACATGAATTTGAATATGTATTTTATATTTTAAAATGAGTAAGTCTTTAATAACATATAAGTATGTATGTATGTATAAATGAAATATTTGATTGACATAGTCTCTAAACTACATTATATTAAACTATCAATAGCAAATAAAATGGAAGAACTTTCATCACAAAATTTATTTTAAAAAAAAGTGTTTAGACAATTATGTATGTATATAGAAGATTCAAAAGTTTAATGTTTAACATTAAATAAAATATGTATCAATAATAAAGGACACATGATTAAGATCAAGAAATAAAGTTTCTAGTTGTCTTTTAATTACTTTCTTTTAATTTAATTTTTAATAAGGCCTCAATTTGTGTAGTTTTTTCCATAGTTTGGGGGTAGTGCACTCATTTTGCAGTTTCAACTCACACTTATTGATGGTGCAAAAATATTGCAATCATTTTTTTGATCTTGAGTGATGAATTGAAAATTTGCAGCCTCACTAAACATGAGTGACAGTGATGTTAAAAAATTTAGCAATCAAAAAAAAAATTGTTTGATTTAAAAAAAGCAATCAAAAACTGGTTTTTTCATGATTAAAGCCAATAGTTATACCGTTATTGACAAAATTTCATTTTGTTTAATGTTCTTTGCTTATGCATATCCTCCAAAATAAATCAAAAACCATGCACATTATATGTCCAAATTTTGCACTATATGAATTGAGTGCAGATTTTTTGCATTCAATCTGCGTTTAGTGATAGTAAAAAAATTTGCAATATCACTAAACATTTTTTAGTTGTAGTTAAAAAATATTACAATCATCACTAAAGCTGGTAAAAAAGAGTGCAAACTAATTTCTTTGCAGTTTTATTTAGTGATAGTGCACTGCTGATTTAAATCAATATTTAGTGCACTACCCCCAACTATGGTTTTTTCAAGCTAAACACTTTTAACGTTGTTGTTTGTTTAAATTTTTAACCGTTTTTAAAATTGTGTTTATTTGTTTATATTATTGTATATATTATTACTACGCTAAAAATCTAGTCTTATTGCCCTAGAATATTATCCAATTTTATTTTTCCAATTCAGTGTATTTTAAAGTTTGAGTTGCTCAAACTGGTGGGTGTTTGCATGTGTGTTTGTGTGTGCGTGTTAATGGGGTTATATAAAATGTATGTGTCATTTAAATTAAATGAATCGAGACATTGCACTCATAAGATTTGTTTTAGCAAGACTAAATTTAAACAAAAAAAAAAATAAAAATGTATAAAATGAATGAATGTCATTTAATTATTAAAATTACCAATTAACAAAATAAAGTTAGTCGGTAACACCCAAATGCACCAGTTGTTGCATGCAACGTTGCAAATAAGTGGGATCTGGAAACATATTAAATTGCGTCTTGTGATCAACACTATTCCAAATGACAACATCTTCCCGTCCCGTAGTCACTGAACGTCCAATTGAAAACAGCAGTCTACGATCAAATGCGATTTTAAGAAATCGCAATACTTTACGTCCCAACGGGCAATCGGGCAAATAGCATACCCGGGGAAATCCCACAGCAAAGAAAGCCCGTCCCGGATGTGGATGTTCTTGATTTTGTATACCGGATGCAATGCTAAAAGTAGAATGAATTTAAATGGATTTCATAGACCTTTTTACGATTTATTAAACTTACTCGTAAACGATTTGTATCGTATTTTGTCCTTCATGACCAGGCAGACATTTGCTTAAAATACTCCAAGACATAGTTCCATTCGGTTGATTACCAATTTTTTCACCGTAGACAATGCCACAGACGGGACATTCAATAAAGAGATTCTGTAAACAAAAGTACAGACAAGTTAATTTTGTGCAAATTGTGCTACATACATATGTAGCTGTATTGTTTCTTAAAATATAAATCAGCCTAGATTTGCATTTAAGTTTAGGGTAAAGAATTACAGCGAACACGAGGTCCATGTGAGTCGTTCAGTGGATAAATAAATAAATAAAATAAATAAATAAATAAAAAATAAAAGGCAATAAGCCCATTTGTATTTATATTTCATTAATCACTCGCTAACTTTGCTTTTAATCACTCTTATTTGTTTCTATTTCTTGCCTCTCTTCTAGCTTTCGTTACCTGTCAATTTTTTGTGTTCTTTAAATTGTTGTTGTACTTAGTTCATTGCTGCATGAGAGCAGCAATCGGAAGCGTAACTGCAATCCAACTTTATGCTTTATTACATATGAATTCGACCTTAGATCGCTGTTATAATATCGCTGTGGTTAGAAGAGTTTCTAATTTAGTAAAAGCAGTGAGTGAAGATCGGTCGTAGCCTTCGTCGTAAGTTACAACCTTCCTGCTAAAAAGCATTTGAAAAAGTTTCGTAAAAATATTTTAATTTTTTGACCTGCGCATATTAAGTATGTAAGTAAAGTTGAATAGTATTTTTTTAAATATTATAAATACTAAAGTTTACTATTTATACAGGGTCCGCCAAATAACTTTTTTTTTGAAAATGCTATAAAAAAAATCTACTGAATATTTTCTCAAATTTATTTTTTTATTTGAAAGTACAATCCTTCCGGTTAATAATAGAAAATAATTTCATTCAGCCTCGGCTGGCCATGCAGTAGCCTACACGATCGGTCCAATGTTTAAGCACATTATCGATTGTGTGCAGCTGTATTTCACCAATGGCTTCACGAATGTTGTCCTTTAAAGCGTCAATTGTCTCCGGCTTGTCGGCGTAACACTTATCTTCGACGGCACCCCACAAATAATAGTCCAACGGGGTCAAATCACAGCTCCGAGGTGGCCAAACGACACCAGCTCTGCGACTGATAATCCGATCTTAAAAAACATGGCGCAAAACATCGACTGTAGCTTCGGCTGTGTGGCACGTAGCGCCGTCCTGTTGACACCAAACGTTGCCAATATCCTCCTCTTCAATTTTTGTGAACAAAAATTCGTTCAACATGGCCCGACAACGATCGCCATTGACTATAACGGCCAGTCCTTGTCCATTTTCGAAGAAAAATGGCCCAATTATGCTTCTGGATCAAAATCCGCACCAAACAGTCACTCGTATTGGGTGCAACGGCTTTTCAATGTATGCGTGCGGCTTTTCTGTGACCCAAATGCGACAATTTTGCTTGTTTACATGTCCGCCAAGATTAAAATGAGCTTCATCTGAAAAGATGATTTTTTTTGGCAAAATCGGCCCACTTAGCGAAGCGAAAACGCATATTTCCCAGCCTTGTTCAAGCGTATACACAACCATATTCGTTCAGCGGAAGGATAAAACTAATTATCTGTCAAATCAGACATGAGCTAAGTGACATTGTTTGAATCAGACATTTCGTGCAAATGTGTGACTTCGTTCTTAGTGACTTCGTTCAGAATTCTATCAGACATTGAATATTCCTACTGGCTGGCCTATTTCTGATCGATTTCGCTTGGATATATCGGGGGAATTTATGTACAGATATGGCCAATAGAATTCCGACGGAAATCATTCAGATTTGTCGAACGAGACTTATTATTTTTTTAAAACAATGACAATTGTCATTCAGTTGAAAATAATTTTAATTTTATTTGTTCAAGATAAAAAGCATAAAAAAGGTAAGTACGTGTAAAATTTAAAATTATATATGTACTAGCTGACCCGGCAAACGTTGTTTTGCCATTTAACTTATTTCTTTCAGATGCTACAGTGTCTGCATGCCAAATTTTTAGAAAACCGGTTGATTAGTTGAGAAGATAATAAAAATGATAGGCTATAGTTCGTTCCAGATGTTGCACTATTTGCCTGCCAAATTTCAAGAAAATCAGTTGATTAGTTAAGAAAATATAGGGAAGGGGAGCCTTTACCCCTCTTGCTTTATTTCACGCCCTAAATAATAAAGACTACAGGTGTGAAGTACTTTCCAGCTGTAACACTATTTGATGCGAAAGAAAATTGGTTGAATAACCATATGGGCATTTCCTGGGGTCACGAACGTACGTTCGTACACTTTTGATGTACAAATAATATAGAAAACAAAACATTTCCTACCTATTTGTTTTGCGATTCAATGGCATTTGGGTAGCTCTATGTTTAGTAAAAAAGATGGATTTATTCAAACTAAAGTTTTCATAATGATAGTTACAAACATGTGGTCGCGAACGTACGCAAAATAGAAGTCAGCATTGGCTGACAGTAATGAATTGTAAAAATCTGCTAAATGTAACGGAATTTTCAAAAGTGAGTTATTTATTTTAAAAGTGTAGATCTCTATCCAGTATATACACAATAAAATATCTCTACTGGTTTTTGTTTAATTGGCTTAAGTAGCGGTCGCGAACGTACGGGTCGCGAACGTACGATTTTTCCATATGTTTTTTTTATTATTATCACCACGCATTTTTCCATAAATAAATTCAAATTTCCTTAAAAAAAATTAATACTCAATTTACAGTGTGTAGTAACACTTATTAAAAGAAAAAGACTAGTTTAATATTAATATGAAATAAAGAAATTTTAACAATTTTTATAAGGTTGTGTTTTTATTGAATAGGCCGTTGGAGCTGTGCTTAATTTAAGGTTCTCATCGCAGAAAATCGAATGCATCATTCTGATACCTGGAATATTCGCTATATCATTCGTTTTGTGAAGTAAAGTTGGGGACATCTTATCAATTGTATCAGCTCCAATGTATTGTATATTAATCCCAGTAATGTGGTGATGGGCACAGTTGTAAAATGGCAATGCGTCATTTAAGACAATATTTTTTGTTTTGGTTATTTGGAATACCTTTCTCTTTACAATCGCTCCAACTCCATCGACTGCACCTTTCCCATGTGATTTTGCAAAGAAATTCCACTCAAGTATTTTGAAATCGAATTTAGCCATTAAGTTCGGTAAGCTCCAAAAAATAAATTTATTTTTGAATTGGCCGGTACTTCCGTCCGAGAAAATCAATATGTTTTGAAATTTGCCATGTTGGTTTTTAATTTCTTCAACAATCTTCGTTATAAAAACGTACACCTCGATTTTGCTGTGACTTAAATTATCGCTTATTACGGCAAATGACATGGTTTTGTCAAGCATCCACGCGACGCAAGTAAATCGAAACTTGTTTGTAACTAAAGTGCGCGCTTTGAACTTCATTTTGGCAGACCAGCCTATAATTTTCCGCGAAGTCAATTTGTAGCACAACTTCTCCGGGCTTGATATTTTTCCTGCTGGTTTCAAAGTAATTTTGTCAAAGTTATTCTACCGTCTACTTTCCGCCAATGCTGCCACTTTACGATTTCATCCATTTTTGTTAAATATTTTACTGGAACAATAGATTTCACATCTTTTGTACAATTTTCGCAATCGTTACTCATACAGCTTTCATTCTTAATATTGCAACAAGCTAATTGCAAAAAGCTTTCGAAGGTTTTGGGGAAAGACTGCATAACTGTTGCGCAACCATTTAATAAAAAACTGAAATGCTTATGAAAAAAATTACTTACGGTCGCGAACGTACGAAATTTTGCAAGTAAAAAAAATTTATTTAATTTCAACCCAGAATTATTTTTTTTGGTTTTACAAATTAGTGACACCGAACTTAATTTAAATGTGTTATGGCTGGCATCTGTTGACGTTTAATGCAAAGCAATTACAATAAAATTATGTTTTCGGTCGCGAACGTACGATTAAAAAATAGGTAAGAAACAAAGTAAAATTTTACCGTTAAAAGAACCTTTTTTCTTCTCCTTACACTTTTATCTTCTTAATTGATTGTAATAGAGAGATTTTGAAGAAAGAGTGCTAACATAACATATTTGTAGTATGTAAAATAATTCAATATAAAAATATCCTTAAAAGTAGCTTTAAAACAAAATATAAAATTCTCACTTTCCATCTCAATTTCCTAAGGTAAAACAGCTGAAATATGCTATGACACCATTCTATTATAAAAACATAGACTTTTTTTATAATTATAAGCAATAAAACATGATGATTATCAACATTTTATTTTTTCATCCTGGCAGACCATTCTGGGGAAATGCCCATATACGGACAATAAATAACAATAAAGGACCAAAAAAAAGACCCGTGTCTCCCAGTTTTGCCGAAAGTCATGCCATTTTTTTATGGGACCTTAAAGATTTAGGGCCTCGGTGTCATTTTTGCAAAAAAGTAATAAATTTCTCAGGCTCATATCTTGAAACAAAGCTCTTGCCATAAAGAACAAAAATTGTAAACATATAAAATTAAAAAAACTTCATCTTCATCTTCAAAATTCGATTTTTTTTTTTAACTTTTTTCCCTGTTCAGGTCCATAGGTAGCAAACCGTTCAAAATTCAAGAAAACAATCAACCACAAAAATGTATGTACCAAAGATCTAAATAAACAACTTTCTAGAGCATATAAACTTCCTAGGAATGATTGTTAACACCGTTTAGGAAGCGCTTAGGGAGCCACAAAAGTGAAAAATCTCCCGAAAATTAAATTTGTTTACCTTTGTTCCACTGTTCAGGTCCATATGTAGCAAACCGTTAAAAATTAAAGGAAACAATCAACTACAAAAATGTACCTAAGGTCTCAATAAACAACTTTCTCGAACATATTTACTAAGAATGATTCCTAACACCGTTTAGGTAGCCGCAAAAGTGAAAAATCTCCCGAAAATTCAATTTTTTAAACTTTTTCCACTGTTCAGGTCCATAGGTAGCAAACCGTTAAAAATTCAAGGAAACAATCAACCACAAAAATGTACCTAAGGTCTCAACATACAATTCAAGCGATCACGCACCGACCGCAACATCACAGGCAAGGCAGTAAGGTAATTAGTTAGGAAGATAATGGGAGCTTTTACCCTTCTTGCCCTATTTCACATCCTATTCCTTATTTCCTTTCAGATGTTATAGTGTCTGCATGCCAAATTTTAAGAAAACCCGCTCATTAGTCTAATAGATATAGGGAGGGGAAGTTTTTACCCCTATTGCCCTATTTCACGCCCTAAATAATAAAAATTTTAGGCTATAGTTCTTTCCAGATGTTAAGCAGATATAGGGAGGGAGCGCTTTTAGCCCTGTTGCCCTATTTCACACCCTACTCCCTATTTTCTTTCAGATGTCTGAGCGGGACAAATCGGGTCTGGGGGAACAGAACGAACTTTAGGTTATGGCGTGCGCTATAACCTAGTCCTAATCGGATTCGCTGCTGGGCAGGTGTAGTGTATGCGCTACGACCATGAAAGGCAGTGTGAATTATATCTGACTTGTCGGATATTTGCAGGTTGTGGGAGCAACTAGAGGAGTTGGAGACAGTTAAGCATATTTTGTGTCACTGTTCCAGGCAGAGCAGCAGATTGAGATCGCTAGGTAGTAGATTCATAGGCAAATTAGGAGATGTCTTGTGCTGTTGGCTCGAGAATTTTATTTCGAAATGGGAATGCCCTGGCTTCGTAACAAAATTCTGGGTATATGAAAGGTAGTTTTTTTTTTGGCGAAGTAGTACTTTCTCCATTCTTGTGCTTTAACTTTTTATTTCCTTTATTCTTTTCTAATTTGTAGTCCATCATTCAATAAGGCCTCAAAATGGACCAAACTGGTATCTAGTCTTTCTAGCTAACCTAAAACACCAACAATTATAAACAAAAAATTTAGATACGTACAAATGAAGCTTCAAATAGCTTTTATATTCTTTTATAATTGATCATTCTTTTATAAAATTTTTATTTTTAGACGAGGATGATCGTCTTCATTACACTTGTCACTTTCAATGTGATATTGTGGCATTTTGTATGTTTCGTCAGAATTAAATTTTGGCATAACTTGTCAGGGGTCTAATCACCGCATACGATATCGAACAAAATTGATCGAAATTATTTATTCTTGTATCATAAATCTTGATATAGAATGAAATTTATTGCATTTGAAATAATAGCATTCGATATCGAGTAGCTCGACATTACATTTCTCGAGTTTTCATTCGATACGTCAGTGTCTATCGTATGCAAAAACATTCGATAGTTTATTCGATACGATAGTATCGAATGCGGTAATTAGACCCCAGGTGTTTCATAGCTGAACAACTACTATTAACTTGTAAAAGGCTATATTTAATATGAATTACATTTTTTCAGTTATATTTATATTATATTTGCAAATAAATTCATGACACTTAAAGTCCTTTCAAGTTCAGCGTCTTAGTACCGATATAGCTAAATATTTATAGCAAATTGTTAACAATTTTTGCAACTATAAACCTCAATCCCAATCTTAATCGTACTTTCCATATTTTTCTATTTTAACGTTTTTAAATTTAAAGGACAGTTTTTATAATTCGATATTGCTAGAAAAAAAAAACGAAAAATATAGGCATACCAAAAGTAAAAACGGGAAATAAGAAAAAGGGTTGTGTTATTTAAATGTATGTATTTTTTGCACACATTTACTTCGTTTGCACATTTTCCGGGCAGTAACTTGCGCTTGTTTAGAAAAAAAGTTGGCAGCACTGATATTGACTAGATCACATTTTTTCGCGCTGAAAATGTATCTTTTTATACAATTAAAAAAATATTATACAAAACCTTTTTTTTAGTACCAATCCTTGGTATTTAGCATAAATACAGGGTAAATAATCTTTTTTTTTGCAATATGGATATTGCATCCACCGGTATGGTAATCAAATTACCAAACTTTGGTAAATTGCCACCGGACAAAACAATTGTTGAGTGTAACAATGGCGATCTGATGCTGAAAAGTGGTATTTCCACACATAGTGGGTCAGAAGATGATGAGATGAACAATGATTATGAAACAGATGAGGACTTCCATGAGGTCAAATCTAAAAGAACTAAGAGAAACGTCAAAGGGGAAAAGGTTACTGCAAAACTGGTCGGAAGCACTGGTAAAGATAATGTGGACATTTCCAACTTTGGGTCTACCATTATTTCGCAGAATCGATTTGAATTATTGGGACAGCTAGATATAGAAGTGAATGAAAACCCGTCTTCAAGCAAAAAAGCAGCAAGTAACACAGAGACAACAAAAAATGCAGGAAAAGTAATTAGAGTTGAAAAAAACCGTGGTAGACCGGTAAGGACCAAATGTTGTCCACCTATTATTTTACATAACGTTAACATAAATAAATTAGTTAGTCAATTAAACGGAAGAACACCTAAGGTGGTTTATTAAATAATTTATTCTTCAAGAAGTAAAAGCAAACTTTATTTCGAAAATCTGTCCACTCATTTAGAAATGATGGAAATTTTAAGAACACAGAATATAAAATCATACTCATTTACCCCACCTAAATTGAAAAGGGTTTCGGTTATTATGAGAGGGTTGTACTATATGACTGAAGTGTCTGAAGTCAAGATTTGCGCTTGATCAGCAACTTCCAAATACAATTGAAAAGGTTACTAAATTAGTAACGCAGTTTTCTGCGAAAAATTACTATGACACTGGTTTATTTGTTGTTACCCTAGTGCGGGGAAAGAATTTTAATGACGTTAATAAAATACAATTTATTTTGAACCAATCTATAATTTGGGAATCTCCCAAGGCAAGGAAAAGAGAGATTAAATGTTTTAGGTGTCAGTCCTGGGGACACTCAGCCAGAAATTGCAACGCTAAATTTAAGTGTGTAAAATGTAATAGTGACCATGAGCCCGGTAGCTGTAACATTAAAAAGGGGGAAAATC